>JARHVA010003976.1:1200000-1530000 GCA_037957365.1 Torreya grandis
GTTATTAACACCTAGTTACATAATATGATTATTTGGTTATTTTGTCTTCTTAGATTGATAATGAATTTAATGAATATAAGAATACAAAATAAAACAGTCATATGAAATGTATATAATACACACATTCATGCCACATGTATCGGGAAACTCATAATTTTTTAAAACTCTATTAATTTTTTAAAACTCTATTAATTTTTTTAAACTCTATTAATTTTTTTAAACTCTATTAATTTTTTTTAAACTTTATTAACATTTTCTTTAACTCTATTAATTTTTTAAACTCTTTTAATTTTTTTTAACTTTATTACTTTTTTAAAACTCTATTAATTTTTTAAACTTTATTATTTAAAAAAAAAACTCTTAGATTTTTTTAAAACTCTATTAAGAAAATTAACTCTATTAATTTTTTAAAACTCCATTGATTTTTGCAAACTCTATTAATTATTTTTTAACTCCATTGATTTTTTTTAAACTCTATTATTTTTTTAAACTCTTAAAAAAAAATTTAAGCCCTAAACCTTGAATTCTTTTGGCTTTTCCAAAAAGTCCTCAAGTTGTAGCAAATCCCCTTCTGAAAATCTCTTGGTGGAACCCTAGGAAACTAGGTTCTTTCCTCACAAGAATCATATTTTCTCTTCTAGTTTAGTAGTTTTCTCTACATCTGATGGTTTTTTATAGTTTTTACTTTTGATAGATGCTACATTTTGTAGCTTATATTTTTTTTATCTATATGATTTGATACACTTTCTTCATGGCTACTTCCAATTAGTTCTACATTTGGCAGTTTCTATTTTTATTACCTATTATTGTTAATAGCTACTATTTTCGGTAGTTTTTCCTTGGAAATTGTTGGACATCATTTAGTGGTTTGTTTCTTTTCTAATAATTTTTGTATTTTTAGCATTATTTATTAAGAGTAACTTTTTTTAGTAGCTTAATTTCTTGGCTCCTTCCATTACTACCGCTTCTTCCCTCATTGTAGTCTACTCTATTTTTGACATACTTTACACTTTTTATAGAGTTTATTTTTTGAAACAACATGAGTGTACCAACAGTAGAAGTAACAAAATTTTTATTATGTGACACCACTTTTTCTTTTTTGTTCATTTTTCCTTTTATTTATTTATTTTTAGTTTTACGTATTTACTTTCTTTTTATTTTAAGCTCTACTTTTAGAACATCTATTCCCCAAATTTTTGATTTCCTTATATCCAAATTTAATTCATATATATTTTTAGATTATTTACACTTTTGTCTTTATTCTTTCTTGCATACTTCCTTTGTGGAACCCCTAAGGATAGTTTTTGTTGTAATGATAAGGAAGCATTCTTTTTTGCAAGTATAATTAAAATTAATTTATTTTACTTTTAGGAAATGTACCTTAGAATAAAATTCCAATGACCCATTAGTAAATTTATAGTATTTTTCCTTATATATATATATATATATATATATATATATATGTCCTCATTTATATTCTACTTATCATTTATCTTTCCAGGACTTTAAAGGTGTTAGTTTCAGATGATAAGCAGTTAAATTTCATGAAAATGTTTTTGGAAGACATTACTATAACCTTGAAATATTTTTTTGATAGTAATTTGTACATATTGTTTATGATGTTAATGAAATAATGATTGTTGTTCTTCTTATACCTTAATTAATCATTTTTCCTGTATCACTCCACTTATATCCAACAAATTAAAGAAATTTTTAAAAACCTATTAATAAATTTTTACATACTTTTTGTGATGGTCTCACAAGATGATATTTTCAAAATACTCACTCTTAAAGTCATAAGGTAATGCATATAAAAAATCTTTAGTTTCCATACTTACCCAGGTTAGGAATGATGCCTAGATAAGAAAGAAAAGAAGATGTTCAGACACATGTTTCTCTCCCTATCACTCCTCACAAATATTTATCTCTTGTGGTTCAAGGTGATATTTCTAAGGATATTTTAGATAATACTCTATATTTTTATGAGAAAAATTCCTCACATATTGAAAATAAAACTATTTAAACTAAAATTTATAGATTTTGAAATATTATTTCTTCTTTTAAAAAAATTCTATTATCTAAAAAAATAAAGCTAAGATAGAAGTTAAACTTCATGCTAATTATAAATCACACATTTTTTTTCATTTTTTAAATGTTTGAGAATAGAAATTGATGCTCGCATCTAAGTTGAAATAGACCATAATTATTCTTACACATTCCATATTATGGTTGACATGTTTCAACATATTATGTAAAAATCCAATCACTATCGGAGGATATTTAATCTCTCCCAAACGTTCTTTTAGATTCTAGAAAAATTTCAATTCTCCTTATAGGCATTCTTCTTTAGATCATATTCCATATAATACTTATGTGTTTATTGTTACTAATTTTATAGAATATCTATAGATATATGTCATTATTATATAATATCCTCACAAAGAAGCTCCACATATGAAATATAAATTAAAAGAAACCCCTCTAGATCAACCTATATTTTTTCCTTATCATATAGTTTATTTGTTTTCTAAATCCTTTATTAAATATAAGTCTTTAAATTTAGGCTAAATGTTTTAGGAATTTTCTTTAGAAACTGCATGTATTCAAAAAAGGTGTTTCTCTTCCAAAGAATTTATAGGTGAAACCCATAATGATCTCAATTACTAATCTTGAATGTAATTATCTCCTTAATTTTAATTTAGAATCAATCTAGGGGGAAACTAACAATCTTTTTCTTGATGCATATATTAAAGTATTTTCACATGCCTCTTAAAATCAAGATGTAACCATTTTTATAAGTGTTTAAAATTTTAATAATAATCTTTAGGATACTTATGTTTATATCAATCACCTTCATATTCTTGGTAAATTCTCAGTTGCATGCAATTCTTAGCTTTTTGAATCCTCTCAATAATTTCATTTCTTATGCAATAGTTTACAGGTTGAGCATGCCTTGAGAAAAGATGATAGGGAGAAAATGTAATCTATCCACCAAAAATATCATGATGAATCCATGGTTTATTAAGATAATCTTCCTTGAGAACAAAATTTTTCCCATCTCGTCAATTGTAAGATGAACTAGAAAGTTGGAAGTATTCTTATGGAGTTAAAAGATATCTTCTCTATGCTTAATCTTTCTTATAATCCTTATTAAGATCAATAGAAATAGGTTTATACACAAAAGAATAAGAATAATAAGAAAAAATAAGATGAAGAATAAGATTATTACTTTTATTTAAGATCCTCCCTTGGTCTAAAATTTTGATGCACATCCTCTTCCTCCTCCTACTCTAGCTCCAAGAAATGTGCAAGTGGTCAAACATTGAAATCTATAGAATGTCACATTGGCTACCTATGGTTTATTAGGATAAGGGCCATGTTTAGGTCCATTCATGAAACATAATACTATAATATTTATAGCACCTTACTCATTATTCATAGGCACCAATAGGGGTAGAAGTAGAGGTAGTGACAGAGGTAAAGGTAGGAGCATTAGAAAATGTATAAGCAAAGAACATTCTTCCACCTAAAATTAGGGTCATGCTATCGACAAATATTATATATTCACATGTTTCTTTTCTCAAAAGACACACTCAGAAGTGGTTCACATAATTTACAATTCTACCAACCATAACATGTTTTCTCAAAAACTAAAATATGATGAACATAAGTTTATTGGTCTAGGTGTCAAATTTATTCCACACCCACCCCATATGTCTATTTATTCTATTTTTTCAAAATTGAGATATTTTTCCATTAATTTGTGTTTGAGGGGTTTCTTTGGTCTTGATGCATATTCCTTTCCTGAGTCTTTTCTTTTATATTATGTGAATGTTATTCCTTTTATCTCTCATAATTTTAATTATATATTTCATAATGTCAATCTATATTGGCATTGTGATAAACTTAGTCTATATATGGAAGAGATAATTTAGAAGGTAAAAGTGTTACTGAAGTAAAGAGTTATTGTATTTTCTCTCTCTAGGTGTCTTATGCTTCCCTAGGAAATCTAGAAGAGTTTCAAGAAACTTCATTGAGATCATTTGATTATTATCAAGCATGCAGATAATATGTTTGGCCATGTTGTTCTCAATTCATCTTATTATAAATATGATGACCTTTGGTAGATTTCAAATTCTTCTACATATGAACAATTTGGTTCCATTCCTTGTAAATTAATTTTGAGTAAGATTTTTTTCCTTATTAAAAAATATATATTTTTCCTACAACCGATCCATGTTACTCACTAGGTTCCCTATAGATATTGCTAAAGCTTGTGAGTTATGCCTCCCACCCAAGTTTAATAAGCCTATTATGTTTGGTCACCCTAGTTTTAACTATTATGGGTATATTCTATAACTATCTTCTCAATTACTCCATTTGCTCCTTCTCCTCATCCTCCTAAAACAATAACATCACCTCTCATATTTTTCCACCCTCTTCAGAGACTTGGGTTCCTTATATTTATATTTAGACTATATTTTGTTTACATTTGATGTGGCAGATCTTTACTTGAACATTCCCACTACATATGGTATTATTTCCCTTTAGATTTGGGTTTTTGATTATTTTATTGAGCACTAGCTTGATCTAATTCTTGTTGACATGGTTCTTGAGTTATCTAATTTGGTTTTTTGAGATAATTGTTTAGAGTTTACTAGGTTGTTTTAAGTATATTAAGGGTACTACCATGGGTAGTAACTTTATGATTATCTATGCTTGTTTATTTATTTATTATTTGGAATAGAAACTTCATAATAATTTTGATACCTCAAGTATTGCTTATTTATGGATGTATATTGATGATTTTATGGGCATCTAGTTAGGTTGTTAAGATTCCATAATAATGCACATCAGCTCTATAATACATATAAGGATAGTTTTAAGGATTCAACAAAATTATCATAATGTTAAGCACCTAAAGTATCAATTTATAAAATCCCATTGATGAGAAAACCATATTAATATGGGAAACTATAGAGTTAAGAGGAACCATCTAAAAGAATGATTTAAATAATAATAAAGCTATAAAAATCCATGATTCAAAAGGGAAAGATGAATATAACACCATTACTACTCCTAATGTCTCTTCAATATTAAAGTTATTTTCCTCAAATAAAAATAAATAGTATTGTATCCTATGAGATAAAATCAAAATAAATCTTAACTCCTATGTAATAAAAATAATAATTAAAAAAAAGTTTGAGATGCATCCCTTGATAAATAATTTATTTTAAAATTACATTTTTGTTGAACCATTCAAAAAAGAGAACACAACTCTATAGGATGAAAAATAATAATTAGAGGCCTACTTTGGAATAAAAATTAATGTTGAATAAGTAAAATAAATGAGATGAACATCATATAGATAACTAAAGAAGAATTATTTTGATTTATCAAAGAGTTTTCTTGAGATGAATATGTTGCATCCATAATTTAACAAATAATCATGGTAAATAACAAAAGGATGTCTTGACCTGTGATATCTAAAAAATATTATTTAATCCATTTAATCTAATTATATCCATTTGAATAAAAATGAATATTATATAAATTATTTGATTACCTTCATCATAAAAATGATTAATGAAATCTAGAATAGTGACACACCTTCCATACAAGAAATTGAAATTATTCATAAAGGGATGATTGAACTAATTTAGATGGAATTTAATAAATTGTTTAAAAATCTTATTAAGGTGTTCAAACATGAGCACTATGAAATTAAAATTAATATTTATCATTTATTATTAATTTTAAACACTAAAACAAAGAGGAAGGCTAAGAGTAAAATAATTGTAGATCCAAAACTATTTAGATAGTTTTTTCGTCAAAACAAAAAAGTAATTATAAAATATGAATAATTTGAAATTTGAAATTTTCATTTGTGCATGTTTATAGTCCCAAGAACATATTCTAGGTGTTTTTTTCATGGGCACTTTAGAACATTTTCTTAAATATTTTTTGTCCTTACATATGAAATTACATAGCTATCTAACAAATATTTCAACCAACATACATAATAGTAACACATACATCATATATAAACTTTAAATATATTAATAATATGATTTATAATTTTATAAAATTATAATAACGTATTTTATTCTATTATTTTAGTAATCATTTTATTAATATATATATAAATTAGTATGGGAAATTATATCTAAATATGAATATATGTCACTGCAAAAACTTTAAATGATGGAAATGACCATGAGGTGAAGTGAATTAAATTTTTAATGAGTCACATAAATTAAAGTTAAAGCTTATATGTATTGGACCACTGCATAATTTAACATTGTTACTTCATAACCTTGTAATTTTTTAGAATTTATATTGACTATACTCTAGATTTAAAGTTACAGGGAACTAAGGAAATTGTTTTTTGGTAAACATAAAATCTAAAGGGAATAAAGAATAAATTCTAGCCATGTTTTCTCTAGAATCTAGAAAAAAAACATGGTTGTTTCTTAAATCTTTAAATACGTAGGGTGGTTTGATTTTATTGATAAATCAAAGGATTTGAATGGTCAATTATTGAATAATGAACATGATTTATCTATGAAGATTAATCCATAGTATGGGGTGTGAATATATAGGTATTTCCTATTATCATAAGTAAAAATTTTGGTAACCCAAAGGAGTAAAAAGGATTTTATAGCACTAGAGCACCATATAGAAAATTACTTACCATTTTTCTATAAATAATTGGAAACAGACCTTGAAGTAAGTTTTTAAATAAAAATTAAAATAAAATGGATTTTCATAGATAGTATTCAATATCCATGGAAGTTAGTAGTTTTATGGGTGATGAAATATTTCACATGTGATGGTCAAATTGTATTTTTTTAGGTCCTGGAATCAAAATTTGAACCATCTTAGATATGGGGTGAAACATATAGAATACAATGTTAATTTTCTTAGTTTCTTACATTCTTTCATAAAAACTATGGCCCAAAAAATTATGCAAAGATTAGGGCCTCTCTAGTAGCATGGCATACTTTAGTTGATTTAAAATAATGGATTCTTTGAGAAGTCAAATGGGGAAGAAAAATGGTAAAAATTGTTAACGAATAAGCTCAAGAAGGAGTGTTCCTCAAAACCTTCACCTATTGCACAAGTATTGGTATTGTTAAGAATGGTTATAATGAGGTTAGAAATAAAAATAATTATAGAGTATGATAAAATACCCAAAATAAAACCTAACATGAAATTATAGACTATAGCTAGGCCCATGTAATGCATGGGGATTTTTGATTTTATATCTATATAATTGAAAATGGAAAGGTAGCATACAAAAAAATTAAAATACTCTCTCCTTAGAATAAATAATATAGGAATAATCTTACTCTCATTGAGTTAGGACTATGATTAATGCAAGGTAACTGATATTATTGACATCATGGATCAAGCCCACAATACCTCAGTTGAGATACTGACACCCATAATTCCACATAAATAATAAGTAATTGATGAGGTTGAACCACCATAAATCCCTCATGTGCACCATATAATTGTATTTTATAAAGGGAAATCACCCATGCAAAGAGTAGAGGAAGAGGAAGCTAACAATCTTAATGAATAAGAGGCACAAACCCTTTAAATACTAACATTATCTAAAGCTAAATTTGGTTAAGATATGTAACAAAAAGAAATATAATCCTTAAAACAACTCCTCCAAGGGAAGGTTAATACTATCTTCACATCTAAACAATAATTTAATGAATAAAAATTAAAATCTCTTACATGTGAGGGAAAAAATGAATAAGATGAATGAGTAATTAGAAAAGGCTAGAAAATAGGCATTAGTGTGTTCTCAACAAAACAAATCAAGATAAAAAGTTTATACAGAATAGGAAACTATGAATGAAACCATAACACAAAGACATTATAATTCCATTTTTGAGTTTCATGAAGAGATAACTAACGTAATAAAATAATTGATGAGTTACAAAATGCACTACATGTAGTTATTATAACTCCAAGAAAATGTTATAAAATGGTGTAAAGTAATTTTTTATTTCAACAAATAGTTTTGAAAAAAATATTTAAAGCATGGATAGATAGATTTTATGCATTGATAAATGTACAATTAAAAAATAAAAACTTGAAATAGGAGACTCACTATCTAAAAGAGCAAAATGAAGTGTTATAAGATAGATTATTTGTAGCCTATAAAATTATGGAATATATCATTTCATGTAGAAATCATTTCAATTTATATGCTCTATTATTAAGAGAACAATTCCTAAAATTTTAGTTATTTATGATATCATGAAAGTAGTCACATGAATTTAGTTATGAAAAACAATTCATGAAGGCATATATGAGTAGCAATACTCAACTATAGAATTCACTATGTGAAATAGTGAACTATTTTTACATAAAATACTCTTTGGCCACATCACAAACTTTATTATCAATATTTTTAAGAGATAAGCCCAAAAAAATATTATATTTCATTGTTACATAATCATCAAGAATGGTATTATCATATGAAATAATTTTATGTTCAAGATGAAAGTGTAGACCTCATGATAAGGGATGAGTATACATCCCGATAATATTTTTTTTGCATATTTGAGACATCATGATTGAATGCTTAAGTTAAAATAGAAATATATTAAAATTTTGATAAATTTCATAGAATATTTCATAATTTATAAATCAAACAAATTTAACTCATCCTATTTATTTTTAAACAAAAGATGGGAAGGGTTACCTAACTTTTCCAAGAAAAAATAAGTAATATTCCCAAAAAATCTTTAGTGGCAACTTAAGAGTTCCATAAACCTTGATAAAAAAATGTTTTATCTCCATATTTAATTTATTGGGATGATATACATACCTTATTTATTGTTATTACATATCCCTTCATATCACAAGGATGGGGATCAACCCATATAAAACATTGAAAGATAGAAGGCTAAAATCAAACACAGAGGGCATGCTAATACTAACATTTATATTAGGATAAATTTTAGATAGGATCAAAATTTAACCACACTCATAGACTCCCTAAATATTGAAAGATAGATGATTTGTAAGTCCAATGATTGAAAGGTCTTAAGTCAGGGAGTTTGAGATAATGAAAATATAAGTTAACTTATAAAAATTACAAGTATTTGGACATGGCAGTTAAATATTTAATAATCATGCAAAGAAATAGTTAGTATAGTTCTAAATTTTTTAATTTCTTTTAACTTCATAATGATTATCTTTGAACACCTAAATGCATTTTATAAATATATAAATTTTCATGTTAATTAGATCAATTATCCCTTTGAAATTAATGCCAAATTATTTCATGGAATGTATGTCATTATTCAATTTTATGAGTAATAAGGTCCTCAAATTGTTGCTCCAATATTACGTTTACATATTATAATTTTATGATTGTCACAACCTTTAACTATATATTTGTGTAACTATGTAAAGTACATACTTGGACTAGATCATCCCCTATATTATAAAATTTCCTTAGATAATAGATGTGATTTTTACAAAATAGGGAATAATAATTAGGAGCTTAATAATGAGTATTTATGTTTTGGAATAAATATATAGTTTCAAGATAAAATTCAAAAAAAAAAAATGAGATAATTCAGGTTTAGATTTAGAGTGTTTTGAATCCAAATATATCGTACAAAACTAGTACTAGACTAAGTGCCAGAATATTTTAGGTAAGGATTTGTATGGGAATTTATCATCATAATTTCCAAGTAGCTCATGAAGTCTAATACATAATAGGTCTAGAAATTGTATAAACACAATCGTAGTACCTAAGAAAAGAATACTTCCTTTAGTCTCTTGGTTATCTTATTTGTATTTATTGGGAAAATAAATAATAAATTAACTTCATTATTGATCTTCTATGGATTTAACCTTATTAATGTTTTTGTTGAACTCATTAATTTTTATTTTGTATTGACTCTATTTGTAGACCTAAAATAATTGTATAAATAATATATTAAATTGCATGTGAATCATTTCAATTATCCCTTTCAATTAAGTCTCAAATTCTTATTAATGGAAGTTATGTCACTATTTAAGATGTGATTGTTGAATTGTGTGATTAATAAGGATACTCACATCCTTCAATTACACCAATATAAAATTAACATATCATGTTTTTATGATTTTAATAGTTTATGGTGTGTAACAATGTGGGAGATATTACATATTAGGGATTTTAAGTAGCCAATAGATGTGATTGTTCAAGTTTATGATTAAAAAGGATACTCACATCCTTAAATATATCAAATATGAAATTCAAAAATTATAGTTTAATAATTATAATATTTTATTATCTATAATTATCTATAAGTTATTACATATTATGGGGTACATAGAACCAAGTCAATTCCCGACATGGTGTCAAACACCAATTAGATAAAATAATGTTGTTTACAATTTGTTGGTTCTAAATGGCATGCAATCCATATATATATATATATATATATATATATATATATATATATATATATATATATATATATATAACATTTAATCATTACTAATAATTAATTTAATTACAAAATGACACCATTTCACTGAATTAAGCAATGGAAGGTTGCAAGGAACTAACTCAATTTGTGGTTGTCAATATTTATCTATTTTATTGATTCAAAGTTATATATGTTTAAATAATTTTTTAATGTTATAGGTGATAATTTTTATATGTATTTCTTTATTTCATATTTAATAAAAAATGTAATTATTCATGCAATGGGATATGGAAAATTTAATGTGGCCTACTTGGCATCATAAATGATGTTTTAATTAAAATGGTGTATCATACATCTTTATCCAAACAATATATGTCACTTAAAATTCACTTTTAAGATATAATATATATAGTTATAAACATCGATATGGATTCAATAATTTAATATTTAATAAATTTGGTCCTTATTTGGATATAAGATGATGGGAATTTTTGGGAAAGAATTTGATAAGTTTGTGAAATTTTTAACTTAGCATATCTCCAAATGACTAACTATTTTTCTTGTATCATCTCCAACAATTCAAAAAATATCTTAAAAATTGAATTTTCGTTAACATGCAACGTCGTGAAATTGGCATAACATTGATAAAAAGCCAAAATTAGTACAAAATATGTAATTTAACACAAATAATGTGACTCATTCACAAATTCATGATCTGACAAATTAGTCATGATTTCAAAAAATCATGATCAATTTTTCCAAAGTTCTAAAATTTGGCCAATTTGAAGTCATCATTTACCATAACCTTAATTTTCCATATCAACTTAAAGCACCTAACAGAAGTGATGGCACACAATTCATGTGTTTTTTTGCATCTATTAGAAAGAAAACATAAATAGAAGGTGGTCAAGTTGACCCTCACTTTGGAGGTCTAGTTTTAGAGAAAATTTGAATATATAATTAATGTTATTAGTATAATTATATGTTTTATAATTTAAACATAGAAAGGTTAATATGTGTTTAATTTTTTAGGTTTTTTTATGGGTATTCAAAATAGTTGCTTGAAGATTTAGGTTCAATTATAGATTTTTAAAAATGTTTGTTGATGATTTTATTACAATTTTTCTCTAATGTAATGGTGTTCCTACAATATATAATCAAAATAATTAAAAAAATAATGATCCCAAAAATTAATGTTAAATCAAATTTGAAAATATTATTTGAGGAGAAAATAAATATTGGATGACCAAGTATAGTGCAGGGTAAATTATATGAATATGTTGAGAAGGTATTTCATGTATCCATTTGTTTATTCACATAAAAATCTTTAATACATGTTATTTTCATGCAAGGATGACTCCTCCAAATAAAGGAAGTAATATCTCTAAAAAACCTCAAGTGGGAACTCAAGATGGGGAAAACCCTTGTTAAGATAATAGCTTAGCTTCAGAATGAATAGATTGGTATGATATAAACACGTCATTTCATCTTGGTCAATGTCCCTTTTCATGCAACATGGATGGGAAAATAATCCTAGAAACTTTTTAAATATGAAAGGAAAAATAGACATAATACAAAGGGCATGTTGGTATTAATAGTATTAAATATTATGACAAAATTTATAAAGAAACACAATTTCACTATAAGCCTAGAATATTCTAGCATCAATAAACAATATTTTTATAATCGATTGATTTTTATACCATTTATGTCCTTCAAAAAAACTATTTATGTGATAAAAAATTATAGAAAAAATGTTTCATTATTTAATGTATAATAATTTATTCTAAATATTTTAAACAAGCACTACTTTTATCAAAAATTTACACATACATACGGAAGGACACATTTTTTTAAAGTAAGACACCTAAATTTATATGACACCAAAATACGTTGAGGTATGGGATAGGATTAAGAATGAAAACACTATTACTAGAATGTTTTATAATTTGAGATATGTGTTGAAGGAAAAAAATGAAGTAAAACCAATCAAGTGTCCATTTTCACTAATATTGATGGGAACATATACCTTCCATATAATAAATTGACTATGGTAGCTTCTAACTAGTTAATGTGGTTTGGGTTTTTATAGGAATTTGGCTACATAAGTTTCCATGTAGTTATTGATAATACATAAAACACTAAACTATTTCATGAATTTTGATCAAGACTATTTTGCATAGATTACATTAATGGATGGGTTTATATAGTTATTACCTTATTTTTTCTCATTATAGTATTTACTAGTTATCAAAATAATCAATGACATATCTTATATATAATAAGAAAGCAAATCTCGATGGCATCAGGATACATTGAAGCATGGGATAGTCTAAGGTATGAAATCTTCTTACTATAATGTTGTATAATGTGAAATATGTGTTGGAGGTCATAAATGCAGTAAAAATAATCAAGTTTCCATTTTAACTAATTTTAACAAAAAGATATGCCTTTCATATAAGAAATAGACTATGTTAGCTTCTTACCAGTTAATGTGGTTGTGGTTGGCATAGTAATTTCACTATAGATAGTTCTATGTAGCTATTGACTAATACAAAAATAGTCAAACTATTATAGGTAGATTACATAAATGTACTGGTTTTTATAAATTTTTCTAGAAATTCTTCTTAGTATAATATTACCTATTATTCAAACCAACCAATTACACAACCTAAATGTAAAAATAAAGTAATTTAACATGTAAGGGTTTTCAATTAGAGTGAAAATCAAATAATAGTTATAGACATTATATTTAATAATAGCGCTACCATGGTTCTCTATTAGAATGGGTGGCGACCCACTCTATTTAGATATTTATTATGATGAACTAACTAGTGAAAAATGATGACTAAGGTTTTTTTCTATAAATTATGGTTCAACATCTCAATTAATATAGTTAAAATAGGATGAGTAGATTGCAATTTTATTAGAGTGAGTGATCATATGATTAGTTTTTAGTTATAATTAAAATAGGATAATAATAGTAGATGTATTATTTTTACTAATAATTATGCTAAGTATTTATTTTAGAGTATATGGACACCCACTTTATTCAAATCTTTCTTTGGATGTAATTAGTGAAAAAAATATGAATAATCTTTTTATTTGTTTGTGTAATGGTTCAACATCATTTTTGGTAATATAATGAAAATAATATTAGTTGATTCTCATTTATACCGACACTATTCAAAGTTTTCTTTGAATGGATTTAGTGTAAAAATCATAGATAAACCATGTTATTTATCTATGTAATGGTTCAATGTCATTTCAAGGAATATATTGAAAATAAGTTTAGTATATTCTCATTCCTATTGAATCTAAGATTCACTTGAATATCAAGATTCATTTTAAATTGGTACAACCAAGATTATTATAATTCTTTTTATAATGGTAAAATTAAGTATGGTTCATATTTTGAATTGATCATGTCAATGGGAGAATTATTACACTCGATTAGACTCATATTTATTCCATAACATAGATATAACAAAAATATAATTCAACATTATAATATAAAATATAAAGGTTTTTAATTATTATAATGCACATAGGATAATAATAGCATATTTGTCATTTTCACTAATAATAATAGATAAACATGTATAGGTTTTATAGTGGGGAACCACCCAAACTATTAAAATATTGTTTAGGATGGAATTAATGTAACGAGAATGATTAATCTTATTTTTGGTTTGACTATATAATGGTTTAACATAATTTTAAGTATTATAGTGAAAACATGATTAGCAGATTATCATTTACACCCACTCTAAGATTCATATGAATATCATGATTAAATTTAAATTAGTGAAAATAAGATGAATATCATTCTTGTTATTACACTTGGAAAATTAATTATGGTTCACATTTGGCTTTTAAGATCTAAATATTTTTAGTTATTATAGTGAAAATAGGATAATAATATTAAACTTATTATTTTTACTAATATCCTTCCAACTATGTATTTTAGAGTGTGAAGCTGCACACTCTATTCAGAGATTTATTAGGATAAACCTTAATAGTGGAAAAAGAATGTCTAAGATTATTATTTATTAGTGTAATGGTTCAAAAAAAAATTAGGTATTTTTTTATTATCATTTTATTAGAGTGGGTGAATACCAACTCTAAGATTCACATGAATCTTAGCATTACTTTAAATGATTGAAAATAGGATAAGGAACACTCTTGTTAAACTAGGGAAATTAATTATGGTTTGCATTTAGCATGGAACATGCAAATGACATAATTTTTTCACTTTCATGGATTAATTTTGATTATATAACCTAGATATAATGATGAATTAATTCAAAATTATAATTTAAGAAATAAATTCTTTCATTTATTATAGTACAAATAGGCTAATAATAGTAGGTTTTTTGTTTTTTATTAATAGTCCTACCATGGATCTCTTTTAGAGTGGGATGTTTCCCACTCTTTTAAAAGATTCCTTGGGATGGAAATTAATAATCAAATAATAATGACTAAGATTTATTGTATCTATGTAATGGTTCAACATTATTCTAGGTAATATAGTTAAAATAGGATAATTAGTAGATTCTTGTTTTATTAAAGTGCGTGGTCACCCACTATAATATTCACATCACTCTCATATTCATTCAATTGAAATAAATTAAAATTTACTGACAATCTTAAAAAATAATATTCACATGAATGTCATGTAAATTTATTTATGATTCATGTTAAAATATGATGAGTGACATTATTTTCACTAATAATAATATCTAGCAGCCATGATTCAACTTTAGACTAGGTGGCCATCCACTATACTATATTTTTTAGTATGAATTCATTTAGAAGAAATGGATTTAAAGATTTAATAGGTGAAGTTAGTGGATAATCTATGACAATTGACACTTGAAAGTTTCAAAGATTAAAATTTTAAAACTTGGACAAGGGGCAATATGTGCCAACTTTAAATGTGATTCTTTGTAAAAGGAGGCCATTTGTTCTCTTTGTGATAAGAGTCAAAAGAAGACTTTACATTAGAGATGGTTGAATCGAATTTATTTTATACTTAGAGTGTCACTGTAATAAAATATTTATAATATTAGATAATTATTTCAAGTAAAATATAAGGCCCACACTAAATATTTTCTTTAATTAATTTTTTATTCTAAATGAATGGACAATGAACATAAGCAATCTTTAAAATGGAGATGATCATATTATGATTTTATATTTTAATAGTGTAACTCTAAGATAATTTATAATATTTAGTTTGATATAATTATGTCAATTATTATATAAGACCCACTCTAAATATCTTTATGAATGATGAAATCAATATTTAAAATATACGACTTAATGGATGTTATATCTCATTAATGATTAGATGACCATGAAAAAAAGATAGAAAAACTAATAATAATATTTATATTATTCAAAATATATTTAATCTCACACATAAATGTATTTGAGTGTCCTAATAATAGATGCTAAAATTAAATATTTTATTTCATATTTTAAATGGGTCAATATTCAATGTCAAATAATATCTTAATATATTTTCAAAAAATATTATTTTGAGAAGGTAAAAAAAATTTCATTTTTTAAAATAACATTTTGAATATTGTAATTATTGGGTCCATTTAAATTAAAATGATATATTTTTATATTGTGTCCATCAAACCAATATAATAATGTTATATACCCTCTTTTCCAATGATTTTTAGAAAGAAAAAGATTTTCAAGCACAATTGATATTTGACACAAATGAAACAACTGAGTAAATCAATGTTATATAGAATACATGTACTCATCTATAAATTAAAATATTTAAAAAAATATTATAAATGAAGACATAGAAACAAGTTAATTTATTATTCCTTTTGAATCTATTTTCAGTATACAGGTTTAAAACAAAATGTTTGCTTAGTTTTTTTGTATAATAGTTATAATATTACAAGAAAACACATATTGTAAGGATTAGATTATGAGTCTAAGATAGATAAGAAATAAAACAATGAAATATAATCCAAACTAAAACCCAAACTTCATGATAGAGAAGTATATAAAGGAAATAAAAATAAATAATATTCACAATCATGAAGTATTCACCAGCTTCTCAATTGTGATCAAATGAATATTTTCTATTGAATACTAAATGTGGGTGATTGACTTATTTCCAAATAAAAGAGAGTTGGGTAGAAATTTTGTGATAATATAAATTTATACCCCATTTTATATACTATTATATGTTTTTTAGCATACTTTTATATTGTTTAATTATACTTTTAGATCCACTATTTTGGCATTATTCCATGACTATTGACTATCCAAACTAGTGATGATTATATTATGATTAGAACGTGTTATGTTATTTCTAGTTGATACTTGACTAATTACTATAGATATGGATTATGATGAAAATGATGTAATTTAGTTATCATTATTTATTATTGATTCTGATTCATTTATAGTCATTTATACTATTTAGTTGAGTTGTATTATTACCATGTCATTCATGTGTTGTTGATGCCCATTGTGGCTCTTGGTACATGTAGAAGAGCTAGGCTAGTGGTGGATTTTAGTAGTCAAGGAAATAAAGGATAGGGATAGTGAGCAACTAGATAATATTAACATAAGTAAACTGCATAATATGCATAAGCAATCTAGTCATTTATGTAGCTACAGTCTATCATTTTATCTTTCATTTTAGTTTGTGTTATTCTACTCATTTCTAAATATCATATTTTATTATCTTAATATTATTCATTTAAACTTTGATTGTCCATGTGTATGGCCATTCTATTGTTTGGTGTCTTGATTTATTTGACCTTTTTTTCATTTTAATTTCATGTGTTGGATAATTTTTATGTTCAGTAGCTAGTAGGGTTCATTATCTTGATGTTAACTCTTGGTCTATTGGTGAGGTTGGTTTAACCTCTTGTTTATTGTTTTGACTTACCTGAGGTATAGGGACACTAATATTTTTTTTACTTATTTGGATTTTCTTATGATGGCCTTGGAGTCATGGGCATTTGACAAGTTAACAAAATATCATAATGACAAAAAATTATTAGTCAATGGAGTAAATCAATGCATGCCATTATTTTAGTATATTTATCTCTCCTACCATATAATTTTCACTCAAAAAGTTTGGTGAAGGGAGGCCCAAAGAGAAGACACTTGGGAATAAAACAAATGGAATATATGATGAATAATAAGACTTGAAAACCATGCCATGGGAGAGGAGGGAGAGTGGATCAACTTGAGCCATGGGTAATAAAGAAGGGATGATTAGACAATTTTTTTGGTGGCAAAAGGAAAACAATAAAATCATAACTCCATTCTACTTTCATAAGGAAAGGTCTTTCAAAGGTAAGCGATGCATTATTTTGAAAAATAAAAAAGAATGAATATCTATTAATTTATGTTGTGCAATAAAAAATAAATTATTTATAGGCTCATGAGGAAGAGATATGAATTATTGATGAACTTTCAAAGGCTTAAAAATATTTATATTAATGTGAATCCTTATTATTTTGTATATTGGTTATTTAATTTAATGTCTATGGTAGATTTCTATTGCTAGGCCATTTTGGTTCTCCAAAACAACATGTGAATGTTTAATATTAAACATTAAGAGATAGTTGTGTTTTATACACAATAGGGGTTGGTTCTCCTATGGTTTTTTTCTCACAAATATTTTTAAGGGGTTGGTGCTCTTATGGGTTATTGCTCACAAATATTTGTAAGGGGTTGGTGCTTGAAAAAGGGGCTGGTGATCCTAAAATTTTGTTCTTGCAAACTTTATAATTTGAGTTGATGCTTATTCTTATACTTGAGATTATTCTCTATGGTTTTTCCCACATTTGGTTTCCACATAAAAATATACTCTCTCTCTCTCTCTCTCTCTCTCTCTCTCTCTCTCTCTCTCTCTCTCTCTCTCTCCTCTCTCTCTCTCTCTCTCTCTCTCTCTCTCTCTCTCTCTCTCTCTCTCTCTCTCTCTCTCTCTCTCTCTCTCTCTCTCTCTCCTCTCTCTCTCTCTCTCTCTCTCCTCTCTCTCTCTCTCTCTCTCTCTCTCTCTCTCTCTCTCTCTCTCTCTCTCTCTCTCTCTCTCTGTTGTGTTTTAGAAACAAATAAGTTTTCCTTTGTTTGACAATAGAATATAATATGGTAATCTTTTGAGTATTTGATTAAATGTCTATTTTAGGATCATGAAAATGAAATAACAATGTCTATAAAATTTACATTTTGTTGATTTAGGAAGTTATTTTCATATAAAATGATCATGCTTGGATTAAAAGAAAAATTAGGCATGTTATTGTTGTAAACTGGGATATGTTAATAAATGTGGTAATGTAAGGTATTATTTGTAAAACTAGCTTCAATGTTCTTGGAGGAATTAATTATGGAATTTAGTGACTAATTCATAGTAATTTAAACATTATGAATTAAATTTACTTGACATATTTTTAGTTTAGCAATGAGCTAACCATAAATATGCAAATAGTTCTTATGGAAAACTACCAATTGATAAGTAGATAAAATTATAGATATTATATCTCTAATTATATATCTATAGGAAGTTCTCATGTTACCATGAGAATTAGTTAAGTATCATAGGTCAATGATATGATGCTCACTTGTGTGACAAAATCAATCCCTTGAAAGGACCATGGTAGCTTAATTATATTATAATCAATAAATTATTTTGTGTAATATGATTAATGATAAGTTAAAGTAGAAACTATGATGATTCCTAAAACTTATAGATCATTATACAATGATCTAAAAAAGGGGATAGGACTATAATGGTATTGTTAATTACATAAAGTTTATTAAGTTTAGGAATTTGAAAATCCTATTACAATTTCATGGATTTTATAGGTGTATTTCCAAATACAAACCTTGTTATAGTGAACATCATTGATAATTTAGATAGTATAATGACACTTCTGTTATATGAATTAGGGATTGTAAAAAAATGTTATAAATTGTAATTTTAGGAATAATAATGAAATTTGGGTTTGTATTACTCATCCCTAACATTAAAATGTCATTAATAAACTAAATACTATCTTAAGAATCCCATGTATGATAAGGACAGATTAATTAACCCAACCTATATCCAAGATTCTATGTATTTGAGATACGTAGTTAGGGTAAAGACACCTAGGGGATCCTATTAGGAAGGTTAATTCCCCATAAAAATTAGGACATATCCATATGGAATCACATAGAGATATGCCCTAAGATGGATGTAAAATTAATACAACAACATTCGTCCCTATTAAACCTACCAAAGATAATTTTACTAGTTATGGTTTTTCATACATGTGATCTTGATTATGGGCTATGGGATCAATTAAATGAGTTAAAAAATGGATACACATAATAAAACATGACATAGTTGGTCCTATTCATAACCCAAAAGTAACAACACTCAATTTTTTTAGTGGGGTTATTTTAAATTTTGTGTGCAAAATGATTTGGATGGCATTGATTCATTTTGATAAAATTTTATTTGCAATGGTAATTAAATAACACCTCATTAGCTTGAAAGTTTATGATTTAAAGTTATGGATTTCACATCAATTTATAGGATTATGGGATACAAGATGAATGGTTAATAATTATTTGAATTTGTTAATTTATCTAAATATTCAATGGTTGTATTTGAATCCTCATGCATGAGGATGATGAATAATTCAATGTTTTGATGAGAAAAGAGAGGTAGTTGAGTGACTCATCAAGAATAGGTAAATGTAATTTATAATTTAAGGGATGACTCACAAGTTAGCTCATTTTTTCTAAGATGACTCATGATGTGGTTGAAGAAGGTGGTTGGATGAGTCATCATTTAGTTGAGATAAATGTGTAGGATTTATAGATGAGGTAGATAATCTTAAATTTAATCGATTTTATATTAAAATATGTTTGCATGATTTAATAAATTAATTAATAATTAATTAATTATTCAAAGAGTAGAGGGAAATAATTTTAATTTTAATTTTAATTAGGGAGGGTGATAGGTTAGTGTGTCAATTTTAATTTTAACATTTAATAGTAAAATTTAGGTGTCTACATTTTCCCTCTTTAAAATGGTTTTTCAACTAGAATAAGCTATACCATTTCAAATAATAATAGACAAAGTAAAGCATTGATGATTATGGATAAGAAAGCTTCCCCCCGTGAATTATAAATAAAGATGAGTGTGCCACCTTGATTGTTCATGTGGCAAAGTGGATGAATGATCAAAATGATTGAATAGAAGATGAAGAAGTGATTATAATTAATACATTCAATAAATTGAAGTATTATAATTGATAGAGCACTTGAAATATTTAAAATATGTGTAAAGTGATTTTTCCCTAGAGAATAATTGGTAAAGAAAGAGTTGGAAAGAGAATATTTATCATTCATCAACTACACACTTGGATGGTTCTATATGAATTATACTTCACTATAGTGTATATGGGAAATAAATGTATTTATAATTGTATGTTATGGGATGTAAAATGAAAAATATAGATTGTCCAATGTGTGATTAAAAGTTTATAATACTGATAGTTCTAATAAATGATAAATATGTTTATTAATTTGACTAAATGATGGTAGAAAATGTGGATGAAATGATTTGGGTGGATGATGTTGGATAAATGGACCATAGGGACCTCATGTCTCTAAGCATTTCCTACATTATCTAAATAAACCTCAGGTTCATGTAGTTATCCCAATGTGGGAATATATGTAAAGTGATGATTTAATGTAACGTTCAACCATGTATGTTATTAATAAACATAATATAGTTATTCAAAATTATGATTAGATGTGATGATGAGTTGATTGTTTTAAAATAAACAATATATGTAAGGTACTGTATCAATTTTTAATAAACATAAGATAATTATCACTCTTTCATGTTTCACGAAGCGATGATATATATAAGGAGAATATTGTGAGAATGATATATCCTATTGAAAAGATGTAAGAGTGGATTAGATTGATTGGTTTACTAATTGATTGATTGATGGACAGATTGATTGTTGTTGAAAGGATGGATAATGTAATCTTTTTTTACCAATTGACATGTGTGAGAGATTGAATGCAAAGAGTAAAAACTAATTGTGGATGATTGATGTGTAAGTAAATCAAATCGAGTTAATTAACTACATGATTGATCACATGATTAGATAACATGGATTTGATTCACTAATGGGATATAGAGGTTATTACAGGATGTATAGTGCAAATTTTTTTGTTTTGGGTAGTTTCATTATTAGAATAGTAGAGAAAAATGAATTCATCATTCTCAATATGGTCAAGTTAGCATTGATTATTGAAAATTTGTTGAATATAGTTGTTATTTTTTTAGATAATGGTGAATTAATTGGAAAATGTGAATTTGTTCGATATAGTGGTGATTAAATATTGTAGTTTTAGTTGAAATATTTAAAAGTGCATAATGTTTTACTCATAACTCTATTTTGGATCTTGTTTACACCAAAATCAAAGTATCAAAAAGGATGCAACTAAGTTAAAACTATTAGTTAAATAAAAATTATGAGGTTGATTAAATTTATGTGAATTATTATGTGATTATGAATGTTAATGAGAATATTTTACATGGATATGCATCCATTTAAGATTAAAAAAGTGCCCATTAGAAATGTGTAAGAGAGAGGACCTACAATATAACCTCTAAGCACTCTATGGGTTAGTCTTCTCATCATGTCATGGGTCTTCCAAGGTGTAAACCACAATGGATTTTTCTAATATAACACATGTATGCTTCATTCAAGGATGATAGATGATTTTATAGCTACTTTTGCTTATTTTTTTTCCTTGGAGTTCCAAATATAATTCCAACTCAAATAACCAAGAAGATTTGAACAACCTAATTTTTTATATTGTGAATTATAATATTCACCAATAGTATGGAAAAACCATGATGACTATTTTGTTATACATGTAAGGAATAATATAATCTTAATAATTCCATTTTTAATGTACATAGTGACCTACACACATAAATAAATAATGAGGACAAGATAAATAACATGTGAAATAAGGAAAACCATGTAATTAAAACACACAATGAAGTATAAAAACATTTTGAAAGTAAATAAGTAAACACAATAAATATAAACATGAAAGTGAAAAATAAACAAGTAATAAAATGACTATGAAAACAAAGAATTAAAAAAATTATATTTCCTTGGCTTAGAGTAGAACCCTTTGGCAATTTTAGATCTTTGACAATGTTGACTATCTAATGAGTAATCCTTGTAAGATATGACCAAGGTACATAACTAAGGACAAGGTTTTTTCTAATTTTTTTCAAATATTTTATATTTTTGTATATTTTTTAATGTTTTGGATTTTGTTGGATATATAGATGTATATACAAGGAATAATAGTAAAGGGAAAATGTATTAAAGAACCAAAGAAGGAAGAGGTAGTGGAAGGAATGGATATTTTATGGATAGAGTATCAATGGATAGAAATGAATTGGAATTAAGATGATAATTCTAAGGAACACATCATGTAATAACTAAGTGTCTAGTCATCAAATTAACATTGTAAATATACACCGAGATGTTTTTAAGAACATGTCTCATGACATTTACACTTCCTTATAAATGTCAAAATGGGAAGAATGATGGTTCTATGATGGCAAATATTGGATTGAGGAGGATGGATTTAAATGGATTTAGGATTAAATGTATAAGGATTAATTTTGATACATAAAGATAATTAAGGATTATTTAGGACAAACATATGATGATGAAATTTGGGTTTAGAATAGTTGTAGAATGTGTAAGGATGAGTTTGGATAGGCATAAGATGGTCAAGGATGGGTAAGTATGGAGGGATGATTTAAATGCATAGGATTGAAATGGAATGGGGTTGCCAATAAGGGTAAGATAATAATAGACAACTAATTATTTTAACATGATGTTAGAAACTAGTTTTCATCATGGTACTTACCCAATATTCCATATATATGGTTTTTACCTTTTGATAATTTCTTTTCTCTTTTTATTTTTAATTTTTTCCTATACATTTTTTTATTTTGTTTTTTATTTTTTGTGATTTTTTAATTTATTTTTGGAATCTCAATTATGAAAGGGTAATGGATGCATGATGCTCATACCCATTGATATTTCAAGTATGCACTCCATATATTTCTTTAGTAACGTTATTGAAGATTGAGTTGGATTATTTCAAATTTATCAGGTTACCATCATAACCCCTATGATAAAAGTTGTTTCCAAATAAGGTGAAGTAACAAGTATGTTAAATGAAGGATGTGTGTAGAGTGCATGAAGGATTTTTAGGAATGGAATGATAGTGGAGATAAACATGGGTGTTATTATGTGAATATTTATTAGGACCAAAAATATTACATTCAACAAGACTAGTATTATCTACATGTGTGATGATTTAGGAGTTTAATGTTGCTTCAATTGCATATTAAATATATGATAGGTATCCATCATGAATATGTACTGATGTATGGGTAGATTAATTTGATCATCCATTAGCTCCTTATAATGTTTGTTACCAATGGATTCTTATTGATTATTTTGATTGGGCTTTAGACTTGAATTGTCAAATAATGTGTCAAAGATGTATTTACTAAGGGACTCCTATTTTTTATTTCTTGGATTTTGATTGGAATAGGATTTTAATTTGTGTTTTGATTGTGTGATAGTGCCTACAATAATTTTTCACTATTTCACAATGATTTTAGATTTGGATTGTAGGATTTATTTTGATTGAGGAACAATTATTATTCCTTAGAATTTGTAGATTGTTCATTGTGGTCTTTTTGTAGTAGGATAGCTAAAGATTGTATATTTGTTTAATTTTCATGAAATAAATTTTTTATTATATAAATTTTTTGTTCCCAATCAATGGGTGTGGGATATTTAATTAAAATATGAGATGTAGGATTGGTGATGTTGACAAAAGGAGTGATGGTAGCATGGTTCTCAAAGGGAATATGAATAAATCATATTTCAAGTATGGATGAAGTTTCCTTAGAAATATATAAATTAGAATTAACATAATTAGATTTATTTTTAAAAAAAATTAGCATATATCATGAGGTTTATTATTTTATTTTAAATAGATGGGTTTGATAATTTATTGGTCATGTATTTTTATTTCTACAATTACCTGAATCACTTGGAGTATATGTTGTGTGGTGATGGGGGTTTTCACATGTGATAAGAAGTTTTTTAGGCCAATGGGTGATAGTTTATATTTATTGGATGAAGATTTATCCAAGATGGGATGTTTGTTAAAAATGGGCTCGTAGTCAAATATATGATTTTGTTCAAGGATATGTTTTTCAATGAGGGTCTCTTAAATGAGGGGGTTATCAATACTACTAAATGGTAGAAGATATGATCATTGAAAATATAAAATAGGGCATGGCAGTCAAATATAAGCTCATAGAAAATGGAATGTAAGAAATGGTGGTAAAAGATAGGCTCATCAAAAATGGAAGGTATGCCATGGTGACCAAAGGTGGCTTTATTTACTATGGATTGATTGAAAATAGGTTGTTTAAAATCTAGTGGATGGTTGTAATCTTCGCTTGGAAGTGGACTAGCTTGATTATGCTTAGGAAATATATGTTTACACACCACCAAGATATGAATTTTCATATACGGATACACTTGGATCTACCATAATGTGCAATTTTTCAATCAAATATTGAATATAATGATTTATCCACATAAATTCTTTTTTGAATGACCTCAAATTATGTGGAACTCATAATATTTTTTAATCTCTATACCACTCAAATTTTGAAACATTTTAATTATGATCATGTTTTCAAAGACAAAATTTTGAAATACAACATATGTTTCTCTTAAAGGATTACATTTTCATTTTTTATTATTATCTTTACTAGGTTGACCACTAGGCATGGTAATATTGTTGGTACATTTTGTGCTTTGTCTTGGTTATGGTTTTGGTGTTTTTGAGTAATGATATATGTTACGGGTGATATAATTAGATTAAATTTTATATTATAATGAGGGATGTTTGGATCAAGGCTATAACTAGTGGATGGGAGAATTGGTCTTATCCAGATAATATAGTTATTAGTTACAAGTTGATATGGAATGGTTAAGGTTTCAAAATTAGGAGGAAGTCTAGCCCCTAGACTTAAAGATTATATCAAGACCTCATTTTTGTTGGATAAAATATATTATATGATTTGATAAGGGAGTAATATGGATTTAAGGCTAAATTACTCTTCTTTAACATTGTTATTGATTTCATGGATTTTAACATGGTGTTCTTGATGTTCTTGACTACCAAATTGAAAGGGGTCATTACCAAAAGTCTAATCCCTAAGCATATGATTTTTCAATAGAACCATGTTCCTTATGATAGGAAAGATTACTAAGATAAAGGATTTAACTAAAAAAATTAAAACAATATAGATATTTTACTCTAAGAAAATGAAAGACCGAAATTACTAAAAATAAATTGGTGGATAATATGGTACGTTGATTTTTGACTTTAGGACTAAGATTTTTTATTTTTAACATTTATATTATGAATTGGTTTAATGGTTTTAATAATAAAAATATGTTTGTTTTTAATCATTTTGATTTTAACACATGGTCTTCACAAGGAATCAAATAAACAAGTCATAATTTAAGCACACATGTATTGCACAAAAAGGATAAAACTTGGATGAATGATTTGAATAACTTGTATGATTTTAGTTGTAATTGTTTGTCTAATAAATAGTTTAAGCCCAATATTTTAGATCACTAACTATTAATGAAGTGGAATTATAATAGCTTACTATACCCATTGTCAAGGGCATGTAGAAAGTAACTTGTTGATATTAATCACTAAATAATGCACCAAAATTTAAAAACAAATAAAAGTATCACCTAAGCTTCAGGTTTTTACAAGATGATCTAAGATTATTTATCTATACACCTTTAAATACATAAAATCCTAAAAATAAGGAAGAATTTGATTTAATGGATGCACACAAATATGTTTAGTGGCAATGTGCCCAACATAGCTATAAGATATCAATAGGTTCATGTTAGAAAAATAAAAATTTAAGGAAACTATTTAAATTTTATGTATTAGATCATGTACTCCCCTCACATCATGGTGTGATTAAAACATCACACCATTTAGGCCTTTGAAATAATTGACACATAATTTATATACCCCACTAGTACATGGTATTTTTCCTATTACATGGTGATGAAATCCATGATTGATAAAGCCCATAAATAAATTAATTTTTTTCTCTAATTCCCGTGTATAATCACCAATGTGATTCCAAAGGAAAAGCATACACTATATCAAAACTTAGGTAACAGAAAAATTCTTTTTTTTTAAAATTCCCAAGTATCATCACAAATGTGAAACCAAGGGAAGAGGATATACAACTTTAAAAAATGCACAAAAAAAGCACTTGAAATTAAAATATTTATTATCACCAAAAAAATTGTGATTTAATTACTATAGAAAATAAAATTATAAAATGAAACCTAATTATTGATAGTAATCAAAACTTTGAAAGAAAGAAATTATTAGTAAAAAGCAATTTTATTTTATTTTTATTCTTTTATTTTTTACATCTATCTTTAAAAATCATCCTATGTAAAATAGTGATAAATTTTTTGCAAGTTTAATGGTCAAGACAACCTATAAAGTTAGTAAATAATGTTAAAAAATATATACAAACTTGAAAGTTAGAAAAAATAGAAAAAATAAAAATTACACCACTATTTTGATGTTATAGCATAAAATATGATTTGTGTTTGCATGAAATTTTGAAAATATTTTTTAGTGTAAATATGAACGACCCTATAAAAAATTAGAAAAAATATTATATTTAAAAAAAATTATTTAAATTTTAATAGTGCTTAAAAATATGACATAATAATAAATAGTAGTCACTAATATTATGATATCTCCTAAACTAAAACATAGATTTGTATAAAAATTTAATAGATTAGTTTTAGTCTAAATATGAACCAAGCTAAAAAATATATAAAAACCTATATTGTAAATTAAAATTTGTTATTATTTTAATAGCCATGTCATTTTATAAAAATTAGAATTGGGAAAATATAAATAAAAAATAAAATAGATCTGAATTAGCCTAAAACCTATATAGCAATAAAAATTAATTTAAATAAACGTTAGAAATAAATAATAAACTGATAAGATGAAAATTGTTTGGGAAATGTCCCATTGGGTGTGCCAAAATGGTTTGGATGGATTTAATTCACTTTTATTTGATTTGATTCATAATATAAATTTAATAACACTTCATTAGCTTTAATGTGGATTATTGAAAGTAATGGAGTACATGTCAATTTAGAAGATTATATGATATGAGATGAACAAGCTTGAATTATTTGATTTTTTCAAATTATCTAAATATTTTATGGCTATATTTGAGTCTTCATCTATGAGGTTGATGACTAATTCCATGTTTTGAGGAAAAATGGGAGGTGGTTGGGTGACTCGCCAAGAATTGGTCAAGGTAGTTGAAAAGTCAAGGTATGACTCAAAAGATAGTTGAATTTTTCTAAGATGACTCATGAGGTGGTTGAGAAAGTTGAAGAAGGTGGTTGGATGAGTCAATATTTAGATGAGACAAATGTGGAGGATGTGTATATGAGGTGGTTAATCTAGATTTAATTATTTTTGAAGGAAAATAGGTTTGTATGATTTGATTAACTAATTATTCCTTAATCAAGTGTTTGAAAAGTGAAGGGAAATCATGTTAATTTGAATTGATGAAGGTGATGGGTTAGTGTTTCAAAGTGAATTTCAACACTAAATTGTAAAATTTAGGTGTCTACATAGAAAATTAAATTTTTATGTGTAATATATATAAAAACATATTGGAAACAAAATAAATGCAAAATAAAAAAAATACTAACCTGATCAATGTTAAAACTATTGAAATGAGTCTCTTTTATGATGAAATACTCATGATATAAAAGGTTTTAAATACCACAAAAACTATATGTTAAACATATTATTCTATAATTATTGAGACATACATTATTATTATGAATCAATTTCCCCTAATCTTATTATTTGTTACATTGTAGCAATGGTAGTGAATCACCTTATTCTTGTTTAAACCTTAATGCTTAGATATTACCTTGTATTGATTTGTCCATGTAAAAATTTGAATTTTTTTTAAATGTCATGTAATTCCTTATCTTATACCCCTCACTTTTACTTTGACATGTTTCAAAAAATGAAAAACCAAACCCTACATTTTTGTTTTGAACTAATGAATATCGTACTATCCTTACATACATTTCATGTGAATCAAAAGGTGGGAGTTTCAAAATTTGAATGTATCATATTAAATTCTCATTTCCTATCAATTCAAAATGTAATATTTTAAAAATTAAAATTATTAGTTTATGATAATATTTATAGGTTATGTTGAAATATATGTGTAGAAAATATTAAAGAGATATTATTATTTAAATTTAAAATATGTCACTTTTATTTACCATAGAGTCAAAATAGTGTATAATTTTTCAAATTTGAACATCTTGAAACTAGAGTTACTAAAATTTTATAAAAAAATTAATTATACAAATTATAATTTCTTTAACAAATAGTACAACCTAATGTTGAGTTTTCCTTATATATTTAATAGTGTCTTTGTACATCATTTTGTGGGAATTTTTTATATAAATTGATATTTATTAAACTAATATTTTATAAAGGATTTTATAATTTAATATATGACTTATATTTGTGCATCAACATCCTCAATGCCCTATCAAGAAAGTTAAAACCCTCCCACACTATCATCTATATAATTTTCTAAGCCAGTTGTATCCTTCACTCAACCAAATGTTTACTTGAAAATATAGGCATACTAAAATCATAGTTCTCCACATGGATTAGACCCATAAATATCCCATCCTATTTCTATCCCTTGATAAATAATGATTCACAAGTTCAATCCAAAGACAATCAAACCTAGTCAAAGTTCAAAACACACTTTATGTCATAATTATGAGATTAAATTCAAATCCAATGGAGAATAATGTCATGTAAAAAAGGTTTCTAGTAATGATTTTTGGATAAAATAAAACATAGAAGTTCAAACTACTAATTGGTCCTCTACAAATTTTAGCATCTAATAAGAAATAAGATCAATATCATGGGGGGAGATTAGGCCATTATGAACCCATTCCATATGAAAAAGTCTAATCAAACTGGAAAGTTTTACTAAATTTGAGAAAGGGTGGACTCACAAGGTTTATGTTCTAAATTAAATGGCATGATAAATATTGGTCATGGATATTGTAGTGGGATAGAAATAGTGATAGGTTGTTTTAAGGGGATTAAAAGTGGATGACATGGAAGATCTCATCAAAGAAGTCACAAGTATGACTTGTGAAACTAAGTCATTCAAAGATAAAAGATATAAATAAGAGCTCATGCAATCATTCTTTGATATAAATACTTTATTCCAAATAGACAATAATGGATTTCCTAAGGCTGATCTTCTAAGGAGATGGTTAGATATCTACTTATAGGTAATGCACTACTTAAATTTAGAAGGAAACTTCACTAATATATTTTCTCACCATTTCTTGTTACTAATCCTTTTCAAAATGATCTTGATTATTTTTTTTAATTATCTCCCCATGTCAATAGAAGCTTCACTCCTATTTGTCCATCAAGGACTACTTTTCCTACTCACTAAAAGAGAGATGCCCATAAGGAACCAATAAAATGATATTTTGGATAGAAGTAAAGAGATGAACTATGATAAAGATAACTTAGCTGAGGGTAGGAAGGATGAGTCTTCTCCCTCCCCCCCACCGTATTCACCCATGGGATTTCAATAAGAAGGATAAAAGGAAATCCTAGGAATCTTCTCCCCTATAGAAGACATGGGCAATAAGGTTAATAGAAGCCTCTAGTACCCATGAGGTATAACTTTAAAATCCATGAATTAAAATTTGTATAAGTATGTAGGAGGGATAATGACATAACTAAAGTTTATCCAACACTTAGAAGTTTTGTTTTAAAGATATTTTAAGAACACAAAAATAACATAGTAATAATGAATTCTCTAAGAAGAGATGTTTTATTACTCAAGATTGTAATACAACTTTATGCTTATCTCTAGGAAGAGATGTTCGATTACCATTTTGGGTTAAATCTTCATTTATACACATTTTTAAAGTAGGAAGAGGATGTGGAAGGTCACCAATCTTGAGTGAGATTAAGTGGTTTGACTTTCATGATTTAAAACAATATAGAATTTGAAGAATTACTATTTTTAGAAACTTACTATTTTTGGATTACACTACTAAAATTGAAATTTAGAGAAATTCCATTGATTTTTTGGGGGTAAAAAACCAAAAATAAAATCTCATTACCATCTCACCACGTTCTCCTCATTCTTAGCTTTCTAATAGTTTAAATGGGGAGTCAATTAGAGCTACGTTGCAAAAGTTGTGGCTCCCATAATTTTTGTCATCAATTAGGGTAGAACCATCACTTGAATTACTGCCCAGATCAAAATTTATAGAAGGATAAAAGTAGAAATTAGCATATTTCCATGATAATCTAAAAAAAATGGGTAGGCAGCTAGTGTTGTTAATGGAATAATGGAAAACAATTAAATGATAAGTGGATGGGTTAGGGGAAGGGATGGGGGACCCAAAAATAGAGGATGGAATTAAAATAAAGCTAGATAGAATGCAAAATATAAAGGGAAAGATGTTCTCACCATCACGTTAAGGAGCTTTAACCCCAAGAAAAGAAAAGTGATGATGCAGAAGAACAAACTCTCGACTGAACATAGAAGAAACATGGAAGATGGCCATGGAACTTAGACTATATGTATGATAAGAAGTAATGCAAAGAAAAAGCTAGGTGGCAATAGGAAAGAGACCCACTCTCAAGAAAGATAACATGTGTCTTTATATTTTTGTCTTGGTTTTTGGTTCTTATTTTATTGAAAGTTTATTGAATCTTAGTATTTGGTAGGTCTTGTAGGTCAGGTTCCTTTTTTCATCTTTAGTTACTTTTATGTTGAAGTATGCTTTTTAGTACCCTATAAAACCAAATTTTCACCTATCAAATATAAAAGAATTAAATATATTAAATAATACTATTAAAACTAAGATATTATTATTATTATTATTATTATTATGACTATTGTAAAGGTATATTATAAGATTCAATAATGAATTTTGTGTGTGTGTGTGTGTGTGTGTGTGTGTGTGTGTCTATATATATGTACACACACACACACACACACACACACACACACACACACACACACACACACACATAACTATCAGATTATTTGGAAAAAAAAATCTATTGTAATTTTAAAGTAAATGATTGTAAACTAGAATTTACAATGAAATCAAAACATAATTTTTTAAATATGGATAGTGTGTCCAACGAGTTATAAAATATTATTAATAACTATGTAGATAATATGTTACGAGTAAACATTTATGAAACTTAATTATTTTAAAATAATCACTAATTTGATTTTAAATAAATTAGACTTAAATATTACAGTACTTTCTAATAAGATTTATGGAAATTCAGTTATTATAACAAAAAATTATTAGAAATTATATTAAACTATAAGGTTATTTTGAATAATTCAAATTTATAAAAATTTTAAAGTATATTACTCTATAATTTACCATTATTAACTATAAATCAACATTGAATATTTTAATTAAAACAACACTATTATAATATTTTACATAACCTAAAAACTATTCAATCACATTTTTCCATGTGTTTCAACTCTTGTTAGATATATTTTTGAAAAATGATTATAATTATTAGTTGAATTTAAAAATAATTTTTCTTAGGAATTTAGCTCTTGGAGTGGGTTGCCGCCCACTTTAAATGAGAAACTACTACTAGTAACACATAGTGATAATGATTACAAACAATAAATTAAATTTTAGTATATGAAACTCTTTACATATTATGTTTAACCAAATTTACATAGACTAGTGATAACAAGACATTATTACCAACTCATAATTTTTACACTAAACTACTCCATATTACTGAGAATTAGCTCTTGGAGTATGTGGCTACCATCTCCATAATAATTTTATAGTAATATTGATAATTATCTTAAGTTAGAGTAACTATGTGACCACCCTCTAACCATAATTTATAATGATCCTGTAAATTTAATGAGAAACTACTAGTATTAATTTAGATTATTAGGCCACCCATTCTAATGTAATAAAAAAATAATATTAATCCTTTTAAACTTTAACTATATTACTTGGAATTGTGTTGATCCATTAGCATATTGAGTACAAAAAAAATCATATGGGAAATAACTTGTACTTTTTAACTATCTATGTTTAACTAAGTCAATCATGAGAAACCTTTGTTAGAGTGGCTAGACACACACTTTAAAATAGAAACTACTAAAAATATTAATTCTAATTGGAGTATATTATATTTTTAAATATTTTATACATGAACTTATTTTCATTACAATTAGTAAAATGATAGAATATTCAGACAAGAAGCATGTAATTTGTCCTTATTCACTAAGTTAGTCCATGATCTTGAGAATTATTTCCAAGTTAGAGTGAGTGGTTGCCTAGTAATCTAAGTGAGAAAAAAAAAATTATATTAATCCTAATTAGACTATTATTATTTTAAAATCTTTTATTACATGAACTTTTGTTCACTACCATAGTAAGTAGAGCATACTAACTATATTCAACATTTAACATGTCATTATTTCACTAAGTTGTAACTCCACGATCCCTAGAATTAGATCTAAGTTAGTCAGTGGATAGTCACCCACTCTAAATGAGAAAATAATCATCCTAGTTTAACTATATTAAATGTAATGATGTTGAACCATTCCACATAAAAATAATAGGCTAATATTAATTATCATCCTTTTCGCACTTTGTTCATCCTCAATAACAGAAAGCTATGAATAAAGTGGGCAACGACCTACTATAAAAATAGAACAATTGGAGGGATACTATTGAAAATAATTAATTTAACCAGTTTTAAAATATTAACAAGTTATTTTCATCAATTAAAATTATAGAGTATCAAAAACATAAGGAAAAAATAATACATGCAATGAACAAAAAAGAGTATTTCATGATGATTAATAGCACTCCAACTACTGATAGAATGTTTTCATATTGGTATCATTATCATAATCTGCATACAATAATTTAGCTAAAATGTATTTAATATACTTATATTGACATTTAAATTTTTATATAATTTAGAATAATTGTTATATTGGCATATTAGAATAATTTTCATTTAAGATGGCATTATTATTCGAAAATTAGAAATATTTTTACCATAATACTCAAATATTAATAATATTTCATATATTATAATACCAAAAAATTATATAAATGAAATGACTCTCCTAATACTCATAACAATCTTTGATGCCTATGGTTTTTGCCCAGGATCATTTCTTACTAGTAATTGTTAAGAAAAAAAAAAAAATTACATTAGAGAGATACCATTAGTAACATGAATGATTTATGTTTTTTATTTATTACTTACATGAGGTTATTAATAATACATATTTTATTGTGTATGTGAATAAACTCATAATATTTGTGCAATATCATTACAATAGAAGTCTAGTTCATTTTATACATCTGACCATCCTAAAAATTATATGACTATCATAAAATTAGGAGGCCTCCTCAATTTAATTGTATTCTTATATTTTATAAATTCTAGATGGAATTACATTATGATTGAGGGGATTTTGTCATAATATCTATTGAATTAAGATGCAAGGCTACAAGCTATAATATTAGGTATTATATAGAATCCACCTCATATAAAATTATAATTATTAGAAGGATTGACATATTCATTGTAATTAAATTTAATTAGTCTTACATACATTTAATGTGAACTTATTGCCAAAACAATTTGGGACCAAATTATGCTTATTAATATTATCTCAAATTTTCATTGGATTGTTGCACTTGTCATATCTTAAATTAAAATATAAATTTCAAATTATTATAATTATAGGAAAAATAAGTTGCCTCAGCCATAACATTATTTTACTATATTAGCTGACAAAAAATTTAATGGATTTTTTTTTAAAAAAAATTATATAAACTAAACTAATACTTTTTGGAGTGAAATTTAATATGAAAATATGAACTTGATAAATTCTTACATTCTGTAATTAATTAAAACATATTACTGGATGAGTCAATTAATAACAATGTGGATCTAGTGAGACATGTCTAAAGTCCAAATAGTCTGGCACTAAAATTTGGATTCAAAGGAACTCAATTTTGGGACTAAAATAATTATTCTTTTTAATATATTAAATAATGAAAACAAATTTTTAGGGTCAACATTGACATAATTCAAGATTAATGTTTTAGACTAAGACATAATGTTAAATGTAAAATCATCACTTCTAAAAACAATGGCATGTGACTAAGCTTATTTTTGTAAATACATAACACAAAATACATTTATATATAATTAGTAATACTTATATTTATTTTAAATTATTAATAAAAACACTTGATTTATTATGGGCTAAATTCTATCTACTATGACAAACTTTGCATTAGATTTCTAGGCTTGTCTTGTCTACTCAAACTTTTCATTTTAATTTAGATTTTTTGGAGAGAAAAAACAATATTCACTCACACCTAATTTTTTTTTTTAAAATTAAATATTATTAAAATTCCATTCAAGTGAAAATGAATTATTACATTCTAATTATATAATTTATTATTAAAAGTTAGTTGAGTTAATAAAATATGGAGCCTGACTAGTCCAAAGTCCAAAAAGTTTGGATCCAAAATTGAGATTAATTAAAGGAACTCAATTATGCTATAAAAGCTCTAATAATTATTATATTAAATATTAAAAAATAGTCCAGAGTAAAATTTGTCATTCAAGACTATATTTCCAAACTTCGTAAGTGCTTATATTTTTTTGTACAAACAATGAAAAATTGTATACCATAGTGAACTATTTTTTTTTAACATGATTTTTTTAATAATATAAACATGTATAACTTATTTTAAGTATAATATCATAAATATTATCAATTCTATAATTAAAAATATAATATTTTTCATGAAATGACACTAAATTTAAAGTGAAACGTATTAATTTAAAGATCAAATTATTAATAATATTAGTAGTGAGTAATATACATGTTGTAGATCATAACACACTATTTAAATTATCCATAAAATTATATTAAATTAAAAATCACTTTATTTAATTATACTTTATCATGGTAAATATTTGTTTAACATGAATGGGTTCACTAGTCATTGAAGTTCCCATGTTGGGATTTAAAAACCAAAAAAATCCTACACTACTATCAAGAATTACAAGCGTATAAATCTTGAGCATGCTAGAGAACTACTTCTTTGGATACATCCTATATAAATCCAAATATTGTATCAAATAGATTATGATCAGACACTAGATTGAATCCTACCAACCATTACAAATTAAGCCTAGAAATCATTGAACATTTCAAATTTTCTTTTGCATCATTCATCAAAGCTCATAATCATGTTAAGGCCTCCCTATTTTGGATACTATCTCGCATGAAATAATAAAATATCATAGATTCATACCCAATCACCTTATGACATCAAAAATATCAATTTGACCTATGGACCTATTAAATGGGGTGCTTAAACAATTATAAAATCTTGAAAGAGATAAAACATTAATTAAATTGATTTAACAAATTAACCAAGATTAAATGCCTAGTTTAATTATTCATTTACAATTAATGAATATCTAAAAATAGAAATTTAAAAAATCAAAATATGAAGCCTTTTCATCATTTCATTTATGAGTTATTAAGCTCTTTTAAAATATCCTAGAATATATAATTTAAGAGCTATATCTAGTAATTGAAAATAATTATTACATGAAAAATATTAACTCAACTAGAGATAGTCTCAACTCACCTAGAGTTTGTTTTAACCCATTCCATATTTAAACTCAACCCTAACTCACCATGTGTGAGAGTTAATTATTGAGTCTATAAATACAATGCCATACCCCTTCATTTGTAAGCCTTGATATTATAGTTATTATGCAGGAGTTCCTCCATAAGCCTCATGAAAGTAATGTTACCATTCCCAAATCTTAAGCCAAGCAATCAAAGCCAAGGTGCCAAGGAGAAAAGGATTCAAGAAAGCTTTATTGTCAAATAATTGTTTATGTACAAGTCAAGAAAGCCATGCAACAAGACATTTTAAGCTGTAATGAGGGTAAAAGAGTGTATTCTTTTATGTTTTTGTTGCTCTTTCATATGTTTACTTGTTACTTATGCCCTTGGTTATGTCAGATAGAGGTGTTAGGATTATTAGTGTGTTTATTTGAATTTTATTTCTTGGACTAACATAGGAATAACCTCAAATCTACATATTAATTAACCACATGTTAGCATCATTAGTGGGACTTGCACTCCACACAGTTTCCCCCAAGGCCTTTTAGAACATTCCTCTAACAATTTTCATGTAAAAATTTAATATTGTTGATTGAAATAGGTGAAAATTTAAGGGTAAATGATGTTTTTTTTAGTCATGAAGTTGATTTAAGAATTCATGATTTTTATCTCTATATTAAAAATTATCTCTATTCCCATAGTCATGATTTTATCATTATTTCTAAACTTTTCCATTAATTATCATGTTTTTGTGCCTAATAATTATGATTATTTGGCTGCTTACATGTGCTTGCAAGGAAATTATGGTATTGCAATATTATGAAATTATGATTCATGATATCAGTTAAAATAATGTGATATTATAATATCTTTATTTCCATAATTGTGATATTGCCAAAATTTTAGTGATATTGACTAAACTACTAATGGTCAGGCTAATAGTTTCATGCCACAGGGTTAAGTTATGATATCACAACTTTAACAGTATGTGTATATATATATATATATATATATATATATATATATATATATATATATATGTATACATATATATATATATATATGTATACATATATATATATATATATATATATATATATATGTATACATATATATATATATATATATATATATATATATATGTATACATATATATATATGTATACATATATATATATATATATATGTATGTATATATATATACATACATATATATATATATATGTATATATATTGCCTTTATATATATACATATATATATATATATATATGTATACATATATATATATATATATATATATATATATATATATATATATATATATATATATATATATATATATGTATACATATATATATATATATATATATATATATATATGTATACATATATATATATATATATATATGTATACATATATATATATATATGTATACATATATATATATATATGTATACATATATATATATGTATACATATATATATATATGTATGTATATATATATACATACATATATATATATATGTATATATATTGCCTTTATTTCTAAATTATTGTTCTTATACTATTTATATTGCACTAATATACTATTTTTCATGCAAGTTGTAGTATTGTAATAATAGTTATAGTTTTGCGGAGAGAGTTAAGATATTACTTTATGTTTCTATTGTTTTGCAGTCTATGTAAACAATCATAAACCCAAGAGAAAGTTTTTTAAATTAATTTGTTAACTCATTATTTTATTCTAATCACAAGGACCCCCTAACATGTTTTCCATGACCCAAAGACCAATAGGAAAAATTTTAAAACATTCTAAGTTGCAAATTTCACATTTCAAATTGGTGTTTTAAAAATATTTTTGCTTGATGTCATTTTTTCTCTTAAAATTTTTCAATAAAAAATGCCAAGTGGATCAAACTTCATAACACATTAAATTTTGGTTTTATAAAATAAAATTTAACATTAGTTACAATATAATAATATTTTTTCATTTTATTCTTATTTCTTGAAAGTATTTGTGTAGGTAAGATGAGTGGTACATCTATGTTATGTCCTTGTCTCGTTTAGGGAACTTAGGTGATAAAAAATGGTCATTCTTTGAATTTATAATCCAAAATCATGGAAAGAAATCTATTAGGGCCTTTCCCAAATTTATATGATTTGGGTGACCCAAAAATGACCATAAAGTATTTTCACTTATCTTTATTTTCATGCATTTTGGCTTGTGAGCAAGAGTTCATAGCCTCCTCACAATCTCTTTAGGGAAGAATTGACCTAAGAATTCATCTCACATAATCATTTCAACCCCACTCCATGATGGGGTATATATTTTGAGGGTGACCCACTATGATGCTTGTTTTGAGTGGTTATAACAAGCTCTATTAATTACTCAACCTTTAAACATATGGTAACTCAGATATTGCACTACACTAAGCAAGTGATGGATCTAGTGGTTGTGAAAAGGACAATACTTTTTCACAATAATCAAGTTGATGTGGATCTAAATGATGAGATTACATCTCTAGTGTTAACCACACTTGGGACCATTTTAAATGATAAAAAATTGATAGTTTAGAACAACCCTACTTAGACATATTATTGATGTAGGGTACGCAGACCAAAGTTCCATGTTGCGGTATGAAGACTTGAAAGAGGATGTGTCCTAAAAACCCTACTTTTTATGCATTTTAACTTTTTAGATTAACTATTTAAAATCCTATCAAGAGAAATTATATTGATGGAATTCACACTATGCAACCTTATCATTTTTAGGATTTAAGATGTTACACTTAGGTGTTTATGTCATTGTGTCCTTTTTACTTTCTTGGTTTTGAGTCTAACTATGTGTTTATCATATCACATTAGAAATGAGTCTTATTAATACTAACTACTTTGTTTGAATATGCCATCCATTTGATACCATACATTTTCCTTAGTCTTTTGATATAATTTTATGTATGTGTCACCTATTTGAAAAGGGTTTCATTACACTACCCAATTCATTCCAAATTTTATGCTTTTTATTATTAAAACAAACATGTTTTCATATCTTAAGAGCACAATAACATCATTACATTGATCGATTAATTTTAAAGACTTGTTTCCTTATGTCTAAATTATGATTTCAAAACCCAAACCACATGTGTCTTTTGGATCTATGCCTTGTACCATCATGTCATTCATTATTGTCTATCTTTTTGTCTATTTTAAGAATCTTAGTTTTCAAATTTGAGTTTAAAATTAGCTCTGATAATTTTATATCTAAACATTGACTGGTTTATATGTAGACCTTGTGTAATTTTGGCTTAGAGCATTTTCCTTACACTTTCAAGTTGTGTATCTTAGGATACTTATTTATTCAATTTGAAAACTATTTTTTTTCCTAATATGTGGTAGTAGTCTTTCTTACATAAGCCTATTGTTTCATGTCTTTTTTCAAATGACCAATTTCATGTGTAAATCTGAATGCCTAGTTTATGCTAAAGTGTTTCAAATCTATTAGATTAAATCTCTTGTCTTTTTGACCTCATTTTGTTTAAAGTGTAGATTTTGTGCCTTTTCTAAAAGACCTAGAAATACCTATTTTGAGCAAATATTTTGTGCCTTATTTTCCAAAAGGCCTAGTAACCTTTGTTTATTTAGACCTAGTTTAGACTTTTTTGAAATACTTTGTACCTAAGTTAGGCATTGTATTTTTTATTCATCCAATTGACCCTTTTGTGTAAGACATTTGAAATTATACTATTTATAACAAGTTTTTACACACACCATTTTGGATATAAAACTCCACTTTTAGATTAGGTTAGGCTATGTTTAGACCATTTATCCTTTGGACCTTGTTTTTCAAAGTTTGTATAACTCTAGGCCTTTTTTCAAAATGCTCATCACTAATTTGGATATGTCTTATTACACTCATATTATATCCATTTACATTACAAATTATGATAATGTGATCACACAAGATGACTTTGTTCATGACCCCTATGGTGAAGATGTAGTTTGTGAGATGGATACTCATCCCACTTACAATACTTAATTTAGAGAATAATGCCAAGATCCTTAAGCATAGTATAGAATGATACCTTATTTGGGTCAATTAACATACCAAGTTCAACATTTTACTTCTGATGGTACTCGATCCCTTACCTATACCATTAACCCTCCTTTAGATTTTTGTAACCACCAAGATCCACAACATCCAAGGATTACCATCTTAGGCCTTTCTCCTTTATTTCATGATAGAAACCAAGATCCAAAATTCCTTACCATTACCATTTCATGACCTTGTCCTTTGGATCATGATATAAAACAAGCTTCACAATTCACTACCATTAATATTCCAAGACCTCATCCTTTGGCTCATTAAAATAACCAATTCGTAATGCCCTACCATTACCATTTTAGGACCTCATCCTTTGGTTCACGATAGTAACAAAGATTTGTAATGATCTACCATTACCATTATAGGACCTTGTCCTTTGTCTTGTAATAAAAACCAACATTTTTAATTCCTTATCATTACCATTTTAATCCCTTTCAATTATGGTAGCTCATTATCCCAAGAAGGTTGTGTAATTATGACTTGATGGGTCACAGTTACTATCCTAGAGTGACAATCATTCTTTGTTAAGACCATCTTAGATGATACTATTAATAAAGAAGACATTACCTAACTATACAACATTATTCATCCATTTCAAACCTTTCCCTACTTTAAAAAATCTATGCTAATTATCGATCCACAATAGAGATAACTAATATCTCTTCAAGAGACACCATTCAAAGATTATTATGTGTTCAAACTAGTATTTTATAACTACTCATAAAACAAATCCATGAGAACCAACCAATATATAATTTTTTTATTGAAACACCTATTTATGACAAGTCAACCTCTAATGAATCACCTGTTTTGATATTATCCCTATTATCAAGGAGTCTCACTCTGATAAACTAGTCTTTGTTGAGTCACTTCCTAATGATTATAATTTCCTTTCAAAAAATAATTATCTCAACCATTGTATTATTTTTCAAGAGCCTCCCTTTCATAATCTAGTCTCTATGGAGTTGTATCTTAACCTTTTTTCCTTTATTGAGGAGTCTCACTTTGACAAGCTAGTCTATGTGTAGTCCTTCTTAGCTAATCCTATTTGTGATGAGCCCGTTATACCATCATAGACCATTACTTATCCAATATTAAACATTGAATAACACACAATTGTATCAACATATATAATAACTGAATAATCAACATTGAATTTAGTTTTAATTCTTGAACCAATATCATATTTATCATCATAATCAAAATAAATGATGGTTTCAACATCATATTTAGAGTCCCTTGAGTTAGATTCAACTTTAGAATCATAATACATTCATGGGTATTACAATATTGGTTATGCATGCCTTGCATATCAATTTCAATATATCCATGATTTTTCAGGATGATTAATTTAACACCAACATAAGTTCTCCTAGTATATTCTACAAGGATTATGTTTCCTATTTCCATTCCATTACCATTCCATATTCCATTAACATCACCTAACCTAGCTATTATATTAATATTATAAATCCAATAAGTGTCAATTGAGATAGATAAAATCATAACTTGTTGAAATTCATTCATGGTGCATATCAGTTAAATAATACTAGGGATACCAACACCACATTCATGTAGAAGAAGAATCATCTCCTAGTGAAACCTTTTTCAAAGGTAGTAGGGGACAATCAAAGTCCAAAATCAACATCTTCTAGTGAAACCTTTTTGGAGGCACTAGAAGATAATCAAATTCAAAATTCAATGATCCTTATTGAAACCTTATTATAGGTGCTATGGGACAATCAAGATAACTTCATTGGTGAAAACCTCATGAAGGCACCAAAAGATGATAACTATAGTTCTTCAATGCTTGATGAAGACATTATAAAAAATAATATAAATACAACTTCCAGTCTACAACATAATTATATGGTAGCTACTCTAGGGCTCAAAAAATATAAAAATATGATGGTCCTATTGAGAGGATATTTATAAATCTTTGACCCCACCACCAAAAATATTATGTCGAATCTAGAATCAGAAACATTATGTGTGCCTAAAAATCACACTCTTCATTTATTGCCTAGTCATTATACATTACATTATGTTCTATTTATCTATCACCAAATCAGACATATCATCCAATATTTACCATCCCTAGATGCACTTTCCATTGTAGAGGTTATGAAGACATCTTGTCTTGAAGTTTGAAGAAAAAAAATTAATGACCAAAGAAGATCACAAAAACATTTTTGGAATCCAAATATCAAGTAGGTTCTTGATAGAGTAGATATTTAGAAGAGTTATGGGATATAAAATTGAATAATTTAATATTCTAGTTGTATCACATGTTGACCAAGATATGCATAGCCACATCAGAAGGAACAACAAAAACATTTCCCTTACCAATTAACTTGCTTTTTCCATTTTCCATATATCTTTCCATTATTTCATACCCTACAATTTTCCTTGTCACTTAGGGGAAATAATATTACCATTATATATAATTATAATAACATTATCATCCTTAAACAATGCCATATCTATAATGTACTTCCATACCTTCATTATTGACTAAAATTATTTGTAGACATCCTATCGACCCCTTTTGACCTTGGTTCCATTTGTTCTTCTGACACCTTTTAAAAGGATATTCTAATCTAATTTCATTAGATTTAAAATTATGTGTTTAAATTTTAGTATATAAAGGTAGTATGAAAGTGGATTTAGTAATTACATCTTTCATTTACACTTGATTGGTGTTATTGATTATAACCACCTTTGGGGATTAGTATTTCATCTTATGTTATGAATTACAACCATCTATGTGAAAATTAGTATCACTGACCTATGCCATTGTTTCTTAATTGTAACCATGTATATGAGAATTAATAACAACACCTTTAAGATTATTTTCAACATCACCTCACCCTTATTATTCTCATTTCCCTTACTAGTTGCCTAAATTATTGATCTTTATATTACAATGTCAAATCTCACTTACTTTTTTGTGGGCATAACTACTATGAATTTAAGTCATAATGGGACCATGTAGGTGGCAATAAATTCACATTTAAGTCATCTTAGTCCCCATTTTCCAATGTTCTATTTATTTTGTGAGTAACCTAAGCTACACTCTTTCCATTTTATGAGTTGGACCGTTTAGTGTCTCATAATTCTAAATCAAGTTGAGATACTTAGAAAATTCCAAAAAAATTTAAAAAATATACCAAATCCTAAGAATAAAAAAATCATCTTACCTTGTCCTTGAGGTATATTAATCCTCAAACTCCAAAAAAAATTGTCCTATTAGAACCTAGTCAATCATCTTCGATCTAACCTACTAAGGCAAATACCATGTTAATTTTAATCCATTCCACTACCATTGGAGGTGTAACCTTCCCTTCTCATGTATCCTTAATTGGGAGCACAACCTATTTATCATTCAATTGATCCTTCACACATAGGTTTTTCCTTGGTTGACAATAAGATACTTTCTATTACTTTTGACTTCAAGATTTTTATGTGTTTATTTTCTTAATTGTTTTTTGTTTATTTATTTGAATTTTTATTTTCTTTCATTGTTATGCCTTGAATCAGTTTATATGAATTCATTAGGTTATTCATTTTTAATTATTATTTAGTCCATCCATACTAATATGTCAACATTATCATCAGGGTTTTTATCATTGGTGCGTAGTTTTCAATTGTTTATTGGATTGGGAGTTTCTCCTTATGCACATTATGGATAGGTCATCATGGTGTTTATATAATTATGCATCCCATCACATGATATAGTATTAATAATCTGGGGACATCTTATAAGCAATGGTGCTATATAAACCTCTCCTTCGTAACATTGATAAATCTTCCCACCCTCAATCAAATCAAACTTTTGACCATTTTAATTTTATCAATTTTAATAAGGATGAGAATATATGCATTGGTAGGTTCATCCTATATGCAATCAAAAATAAATCATATATATAAATCAATTATAACTTAGATAAGATAGACCATACTTACACTTTTGATTGGGGATACATTAGATAATCGAGAACATGACCAATATGGGGATCCACTAGACCTAATTAGGGGATATATTATCACAATACATAATGCTAGGGAGGGTTATAAAGCCTCTAATAAATCATAATCATGAAATAACCCTAGATAGGTCTTATTTTTTCATAATCACTAAACTAATAACAAATAAAGTAAATTTTAATCTAGTGCTCACCAAATATTATGGCACAAAGTGGGGGTAATAAGGAACAAAAGTACACATGCATAGAAGATATATACTCACATCAATGTATACATAATCATAATGAATTGAAGATAAGTAAAAATTCATATCTATCTACTCTTATAAAGGATTAAAAAAAATTAGGAATACTTACCTTTGAAAAGAAACCCACCAAACCTCAATCTCTCCCTTAGCCAAGGTACTTCGTAAGAGGTTGTGGTATGTAAGGATGACAAAGATAAATCAACTATAGGATACACATCCTATTAATGCATCCAAAAGACTTCTCCATAAGATAATATATATATCTCCAAATAAAGTATGAAACCCTAAGTTTGTTCCTCAAGTAGAATAGTGGATAAGTAGATACACAATAGTTCTTACTTCTCTTCTCTAAATAATGATGAAATGATCTTATATTTAAAGGTAGATTTAACCCTAAGCCCTTAAAAAAATTTAATTTAATAGGGTTGACCCAGTCAACCTAGTATAGTTATAGACAAAAATTCACTAGGTCATAGGCTAGGTTGGCCAAGAGCTAACCTAGACCCTAAGTGAATTTTACATAAAATAGTATAGGGTCGACCTAGTCAACTTAGTAGACTAAACAATTGAAAGGGTCTTAAGGATACAAAAATGGAGATAAAAGGTAGTAAATGATTGAGGAGTTTGAAATAGAGAATAAAAATCTTAGGGGAATCTTTTTTAGGAGACAAATATGTAGATAAGAAGTGGTAAAAGGGACAACAATCCTATGAAGCACCAATGGTCTGCCCACCCCTTTTTTGGTACACCCCTTAAGGTGTGAACTTAGATAGATTAAGACTCTATGGATTATTAAAAGATAGAGAGTATCATTAATTGACAAAAATTTGAAAATATTATGAGTATACATATTCCCCACATGAAGTTCATCATGTGTCATTTGAGTGAAACATGATATGATGCTTCAGAAATAGAATATGATAACACATAATGCTAATGCTAAGTAAACTATAGTAATGATTAAATAATATAAATGAAAGGACAACATTTTAAAAAAACATACCTTTACTTACCTTAGTGTTATAGATAAAGAAGTAGATTTTAAGATAAGTGAAGCAATCCAAATGTGAAGAACATTAACCAAACTTATAGAGATTAGTGCAAAAAAACATTAAATATAAATTTTTGGAATATAGGAATATAGGAGTGGAAATGATTCTCCATGATGTCATGATTATATAACATTTTATGGTTCAAAAACTAGGTTAGTAAAATAAAGATATGGGTAAAACAAGGAATATGATGGTAAATATTTGAAAGGTAAATAATTGGAAAAAATAAGTTTAAATAAGGTGAAAGGGAAGTTATTTGCTTATTTTTTGAACTATTTTGAGAGAAAATAGAACTTTGAGAGAGACAAAATGAAAGGAAATAGAGATAAGATGGTGAGGAGATGAAAAATGAGATGAGAGGGACACCTAACAACTATAACAACTACAACACAGGTAGGCAACTAAGAATTTCAAACTTGTTTTTGAATATTTTATTGAGATTAAGTGTTTGATAGAATTTTTTAATTTAGATAAATTATATAAACTAAAAAATATATTATAAAGTTGCTAAGGGTAGTAAAACCAAATAGGGAAATGAGTTGAAAGTAATTAGAGTAATAACTATTAGAGGCATTTATCACAATCAGGGAAAGGGGTTGGTAGGTAGAACCAACTAGGTCGACCTAGTCAACCTAGTAGGCTAAAAAATTTAAATCCACACTACAAAATAGTAGGTATGTGTCGACTTAGTACTTCAATGTCAACTTAGTACAGTAATCCACTATGTTGACTTAGTATTAAGGGGGGAAAATTAAAGGGTTGATTTAGTTTTGAATTCAACCTAATCAAAATGAAGAAAATTTAGTCAACTTAGTGTTTGACTAAGTGACCAAAATAGTACAACAAAGCATGAAATAGGTTGAAATAGTACTAGAAAGGCTTGAAATAGCTGATTAAGTATTGAGATGCTTAAGTAAGATAAAAATAGGTCAAATTGGTCAAAATGGATAAATTAAAGAAAATTAGGCTTATTTTTATTAAAATTTTAAAAAGAAAGTATTTTGATTATAAGTGACATGGAGATCTAATACATATTTTTTTGTTTGATGGTTATATGGGAATCTAATATTATGGATATTTGTGGATGTGACATGGCTCCTAGACCTATAAGAGTGATTAATATTTGAAGACTAATCTACATTGGTTATGTTAGGCTTATGAGTGATTATGGATATGTGTTGAGTCTCACTGAGTTGTGATTTGATAGTCATGTTCTTGGGAGCTTATTAATGATTAACTAACAAATTCATATGGGTGGTAGATGGGGATACCATTGAGGTGGGTATCATCCTAGAGGATATCCATGAAATTCTTAAACTACCAATAAGAGGTACACCCATGACTATGGCAATACTAGATGGATAGGACGATATGTTATCCTTAGCCATGTGGGTGATGGGTTTAGATAAGATATATCTTGGATTAAGAGTTATCCTTTTTTATGTGTGTAAATATAATATTTTGGATATTTAAAAGGTATTTATAGGATTTGTGATAGAATGGGTGTTGTGCCATAAGTCATATGACAAGGTACCTTTGTATTCAATAGCCTTATGCTAGTATGTTTTAAAGCATGTGGAACTCTATGATTTAGGCTTTGTCATCTAGGTGCAACTTATTCATGACATGTATGGGATGTTTTCCAAAGGGTATAAGACCATGGGGATGAATATTTTATTGAGTTATTTTATATATGAGAGGTGTTTAATGTATCGATTAGCTAGTTTACCTCATATGGATGATCAACGGTTGCATTAGATACAAAGGTGGAAATAGGATTAGGTAGTACAAGTTGTGGCCCATGTTACAATGTTATAGATAGTTAGTTAGGTAGACATCATGTGGTAGATGTATGGGGACATTAATATAATATGGCCAGGTTGGGAGATAATGACACCAGCATTGGCATGCGCACAGATTATAGGCTACTATACCTAGTGGATAGAGTTACATATAGTGGCATATCTACCAAGATAGACGGGAATCCCTCATTTACTGTTGGCAATAGTTGTGTCCACATTTTGGGCCAAGCATGCGAGAGACCCATGGGTAAGAGGATGAGTAGGACCACTAATTACTCGGCTAAAGATCAAGCCATGGTGTGAGAGACCATGGATATGTTAAGCATGATAAGAAGATGATATAGAGGAGATAGATGTAAATGGAAGAGTTCTAGAGGTATGATATTGACCACCTTGGTCTCACCATTGATGGATACATTGACAGTGGGAGAGAATAAAAAGGGTGGTCATCCTAGATGACCCATCAAGGGACCTAAGATAGAGTTGTGTAATAGAGGTACCACTTAGGCATATCTTAAGATGGGTAAAAGTGGTGAATCTAGGATTTTCATTTACATAGTGAACTATAGAGGAGGTACTTGGAAAACACTATAATGGAAATATCTTTCTTATCATTTGCATAGGTGGGGAGATGGTGGTAGGCGAAACTCAGACAAGTAATAATAAATAGTTTAAAATTTGATTAAGTTTATTTGAGATAGATTTTTATATATATTAGTGATTTAATATTTAGGTAGTTTAAATTTTATAGATCATGTGGAGGAGGAGACTAGATGGGGATCCTAGTTGATGAGAGTACTCCATGAGATCTATGATGAGACATTGATGCCATATGACCCTACAACACTAGAGGATCTTATGATAGTCTCTAATCTATGGAGTTGGTTTATATTGGTAGGAGAGGATATGAGGTGAGTACATGTGTATAAGGAGGAGCCAAAACCACTATCAAGCGTGGGATCAAGAGAGGTACAAACATGCTAGGCCTTGGCTTATGAAAGATATATGCATATGGATAATATGACCTATCTAGCATAATTACAGGCCCAAGTGGCCAACCTACATGGATAGGTGATAGGTCTAAGATCTTGGAAAAACCACTTTATAACATAGTATTCATAGGGGAATGTTTGAGGCATCTATTAGTAACATGGATAGGCTACAAGATAGAGAGGATAGAGCCAAGTTTTAGATCTAGAATGATGTATATTATTTTACTTTGTATCAAAAACACATTATATATATATATATATATATATATCATTTTGGTAGTTGTATATTGATTTTTTGTATTTATATGATAGTTTTGGTTATGTATTCTTGGATATATTTCTTTCTATCACATGCATTTATCTTTTATTTTATATGCTATAATAAATATATGAGTTGTGGTTTATTTTATATAATTATGTAGGACATAACATGGTTAAAATGAAATAGGAAACAATATTTGGCTGAGTATAATTAATAAAAAAACAAATTTACTACACATTAGTTCACATTGAGAAATGTGTAGAAACAATAAAAATGACTAAGTATAAGAAAGGAAAGGGTGTTAAATAATATGGTAAAAAGTTTGTTTTAAAACCAAGAGAAAGATTGATACCAAATTAAAATAAGTAAGATCACACCAAATCACATTAGGAAGTATGAAAGTAGTGTAGTAAATTGGAAAGCACATAAAGGAACAAAATGTTATAAAAAAATCAATTAAGTTAATCAATCAGATTAAATCATGTTGGGAAGTATAAAATATAAACAAAATTGGTTTTAAATTAATAACACTAATTCAAGTTGGGAAGTATTGAAAACATAAGAAATGGTTGGATTCTTACATGCACTTGGAAAATAAGAAGATAAAATTGAAAGAGTAATGAAGTAAGCATTAAACATACTAAATCAAGATGGGAAACATGTCAATAATGTGTAACTTCATTATCAATCAAATCTTCTCTCATATTTGACACATGTGATTTTTGTTTTGACTTGGATTATTGGAATTTTTTTTAGGAAGGCTAGGTCCTATCCATGGTATTACACTAAAAATCACAAAGACAACACCATTAAGGTGGAATAATTGTGAAAAAATGGTAAAAAGGGGATGTTGATAATAATAATTTCAAATTTTGGTAATTTGTGAGGAAGGCTAGGTCAAATCTATGGTCTTAGAATGTAACTCATATATGGAATTCATAGGTGAGTGATCAGTGAAAGAAGCAATATTTCTCTAGGGGAAATATGAGGATTTTATCAAGTGAAAAAGGGAGTGTATAAGTCATAACATAGGCATATTATGAGAATATATTAGGAGATAGGAGGCATACTAATAACATGAGAAGACACTAAGTGACTATTGACCATCAATGTACAAAGAAAATATATTTGTTATATGCACAAAGTTGTGTAAGCAAATAAGAATGCTACTAAGATCAACTCATGAAGGTATATTTATGTAAGAAAATAAAAATAGACCTACCTTCCCACAATGTGTTCACCATTCCTTAGGACCCTTTATAGAGGCATTGACCTACTATGAAGATTGGGTACTTGCATGAGAAAGTAGGTGGCACTAGAATATTTTTTATTCTCCTTTTCTAATTTACTAGCCTACCACACCCCAATGGACATTGGATCTATCATGAGACCAATTGTGGAGTTTAAAATTTGACTAGAATAAGGAGACGTAATTTTAATCACATATTTTAGTGTGATTTGACTTTTGATAATTTTGAATGTTTCCTTTTTATATGATTTTCTTTTATTAAATGATTTTTCATTTGAATATTTTTATGGATTTTAAGACTCCAACTCCATACAAATATGGAATGACAAATCATGAGAAATAGAGTGATATACATGAATGATATATAGGCTTAGAATAAAAAAATCTAAGTAACCAAAGACAAGACTAACTAGGACACATATGCTTAATAATGAACCAGTATATTATCTCAAGTCCCAACCATGTATATGATTAGTGTGTGAAAGGAAATAAATGGAATAAAGGAGATACAAAGTGGATCACTAAGAGGAGATTATAATGAGGTGAATTATTTTCAAACTGATCACATGGTATAAAAGTAATGACTAAAGGGAACAAGGTTTATATAACCAAGTCACAATAACAATTATTCATGCATATAGAGATAAGAAAGAAAACAATCACTAAAAGAGAACAAGGAATTTTAAGAAAGAAAAAGAAGAATACAAATAATGAAATGATGAATAAGGCAACCATAATTAAACATAAATGACATTATAATAAATATAAAATGTGTAATAAGGGTTGACATGTAAGATAAAATAAGAATTTGACACAATGTCATATGATATAACAAAATAGATAAAGATAACATTGGAGCACATGTAAAATCCAAATGAAAATTTGAGAACGTCATGCATGTGGTCATAGTTACTTATATATTTTCCCACACACATTATCTAGAACATCTAATAAATCTCTATGAAGTTGGATGTGAACTACAACTAAGGTCTCATCTATCTTCAATAAAAAATGTGAAAATAATTTACATGTAATCTTCTCAACAAAAAGGGTATGAATTCTTGATGGATCATGATGAGGATGGATATTAGGCAAGGGATGCTTAGGATAATGCACAAAAAATGGAATATATAGGAGAGGAATGGATTATTGATCATTAAGGATCTACATGTGAGGGACTCATAGGTGGAACAATATCTATAGGTGAGGGAAGGTCTATAGGTGAAGGATTCATGGGTGGAGAAATGATGGGTTAATAAGGGACCACATGAGGGGGTGGAACCATATGAGGTAAAACCATTGGGGAAGAAGTGGTATGCTTCTTATGAGAGTGACCTATGGGAGGAATGATATAAGGTACGAGAATAGTTAAAAGATGATCCTTAAGATGTTGTTAAAGGATGCAACAAATATCAGTCTAATGGGTACCACATTAGTGGAATAAATAATAAACCTCTCCATAATTTGGAATATACTTAGGAAGTACCTTTGGGGGAGGTATATCCTTGTCTATGGACTAAAGGGTAGTAAGATGCAAAGTTCCAATATATTATCATAGCTTGTGACAATGCATGGATGAATGGCTATATATAACATGGAAGCAACAAATAGACTTGTGAGTAGTCTTGGTAGAGGTACACATGGGAGGAGGTGTAATAGAAGTGGAATGAGTTTAGGAAGGCTCATCAACCCATTCGGTGGGTAGTGGAGCCATTTATGATAAAGGAAGAAACCATCACCATGACAAGGTGGTGTTAGTGAAGAGATAGGGTAAGGCTCAATAGAAGGAGTGATAGGATCAGAAGTAGGGATTATATTAATCTAAAGTAGGAGAAGGAATAATATCTATATTTGGCTCTACTAAGGGAGAGTTAGGATATATAGAAGGCTAAGAAGAGTTACATGCACTTTAAGGATAAATAGGCTATAGGGTTCATGGTACATAGCAAAAGCAATAGGGCCTAGTCATAACATGATTAATAAGCATAGTTATATGAGGTTATTTAAAAAATATAGGTGTCTACACCATATATAACATTTGTGGGTTAGAGGATGCATAAGAAAGTGATATTTTTGTTCAAGTACCTTGATTTATACTTCAAAATACTACCAACTTTGTCAACTAGGTCAACCAGGTTCTATAGTTACATATTTGATGAAACTTGTAAAGAATAGTATGTTGGTAGTGTTGACCTAGTATGTTTTATATAAGTTTATAATTTTACTATGTTAGTAGAGTCAACCTATTATTCTATCTATAATTCTAAAAGTCTATTATGTTAACATAGTCAACTTAGTAGCCTATTCCTGATAAAAAAACCTACACAAATATAATAGAGTTGTATTGATGGGATTATGTGTTAAAAATGTAAACAAAAATTAGAAACTATATTGGCACTATCGACCAAGTATCATAAATAATATAAATACAATGATAAAATAATAAAAAACATGAGATAAACCAATAAGGGTTAGATTCACGTTAGGTTTAATAAAATGTATGCAATCATAAATGCATCATGTCCATAAATCAATCCTAACTCAAATAAGATAGATCATACGTACACTTATGATTGGGGGTACATTATATTATGATAAACATGACCAATATGAAAATATTATAGATCCAATTAGAGGATCTCTTATCACAAACCACAATGCTAGAGAAGGTTCTAAAGCCTCTAGTCAAGCACAATCATGCAATAACCCTAGTTATTTCCTATGTTTTCATACTTATTAAACTAATAGTAAGTAAAGTCTAATCTAGTGCACAAAATTGTGTGGCATAAAGTGGGGGTAATAAACAAAAAATTAAACATGAATAAAAGACATAATCATGTCAATCTATACAAAACATTAATGCATGAAGATAAGTATGAATGCATATCTATCTACTCTTACAAAAGAAAAATAAATTTAGGAATACTTACATTTGAAGATAAACCCACCAAGCCTCAACTTCTCCCTTGGCCAAGTTGATTCACAAGAAGTTATTCTGGTATGTAAGGATGATAAGGATAAATCATCTTTAGGATACACAACCTATCAATATATGCAAAAGACTTCTCCATAAGACAAGATCTGTATCTCCAAAGAAAGTATGAAACCCTAAGCTTGATCTTCAACTAGAATGGTGGATAAGTAGATGCACAATAGATATTAATTCTTCTCTTCTCTCAATAATGATGAAATGATCTTATATATATAAGTAGATTTAACCTTAAGCCCTTCCAAATATTTTGGCTGATAGGGTCAACCAAGTTGACCTAGTATAATTATGGACAATAAATTAGTAGGTAATGAGCTAGGTCAGCCAAGAGCTAACATAGACCTTAAATAAATTTTACCTAAAATAGTACAAGGTCAACCTAGTCAACCTAGTATAGTGAATAGTTAAAAGGGGATTAAGGTTAGGAAAAAGGGGACAAAAGGTAGGAAAGGACTAATGAGTGTGTAATAGAGAATAAAAAACATGGCATAATGGTTTTTAGGAGATAAGTGTGTAGATAAAAGTGGTAAAAGGGACAACAATCCTATGAAAAACTAATGGTCTACTCACCCCTTTCATAGTTCACCCCTTAAGGCATGTACTTAGAGAGATTGAGACTCGATGAGTTCCTCTAAGATAGATATCATTAGTAATTGATAAACTTTAGAAAGTATTATGTGTATACACAACTGAATCATTCAAATTGATCAATTCTTATTTTTCTATACCTCATTCAATTTTATCTTGTGTTTGGGTGAACTACATTAGATGAGGTCTATTTAGACCATGAAGACAATGCTTCGATATATGATGTATCTTAGGTATACTCTACCACTACTATTCTTCACATAAACTATTTCATCACTTTGTGAATCATCATATGCCTAGTCATTTATGGATTCTTTAATCATTAGACCATCATATCTACATTTTCACCCATTCATCCTTAATTTGTGTAATAGGTTATATCCTTGAGTTATACTTTCCAAACTACCCTACTGGGTCACAACAAAAAATCATTATTCAATCTAAGTCATTTTAATGATTATAACCACCTATGGGTAAATCATTATTTTGACTCATCAACCCTATTGGGGCATGTGCTTGTGGCATTGATTATAATTGCCTTCGGTCATATTAGTGTCTCAAATTTGTTTACTGATTATAACCACCTTTGGATAGATCAATGCTTTTTTTAATAAATGCATGAAAAAATTATCTTGATTGGATTAATCTCACCCATGGGTTAAATTACATTCTTCCTCTTTCTTCTTTTTGAGGGACCATCCATCAATCATCTGTATTGACCACTCCCTCAAGGGGGAATCATTATAAGATTCCCAAACATTGTTTAAAGTTTCTTAAATCATTATATTCTTTTCTTCTTAATGACCTTTTTTTTCATTATTTGAGAAGATGTTACTATGGTTATAGCTTACAACACCTTCCCAAATAGGGGAAAACTATAGATATCCACATCTAACCATAACTAGATTCTGATTGAAATTTAGATAGATTCCTACCAACCATTTCAAATTAAGTCTATGAATCAATAAACATCCCAAATTTTCTTTTGCATCATTCATCATATCTCATAATCATATTGAGGCATCCTTATTTAGGATACTATCCTATATTCAATAATAACCTCTCACAGATTCATCCTTAATCACCTTATGACATCACAACCATCAATTTGGCTTATAGACCTATTAAATGTGACACTTGGAGAATGATCAAATATTGAAAGATTTAAAACACTAATCAAATTTAATTAACTAATTAAACAATATTAATTTCCTTTTTAAACTATCCATTCATAATTAATGAATATCTAAAAATTCAAACTCCAAAAAAAAATCAAACCTTTTAATCATTTGCTTTATGAGTTGTCAAGCTCTTTGAAAATATCCCAAAATATCTAATTTTAGATCCATGCGTAGTACTTGAAAATAATAATTGTATGATAACTATTAACTCAAATATAGTTAGTATCAACTCACTTAGGTTAATTTTAAACCCATTCCATATTTAAACTCAACCTTAACTCACATTAGGTGAGAGTTAATTCGTGATGCTATAAATACAAGGTCATACCCATTCATTTTTAAGCTTGGATATTGTATAGTTATTATGTAGGACTTCCTCCATAATACTCATGCAAGTAATGTTACCATGCCCAAATCTTAAGCCAAACAATCAAAGCCAAGGTTCCAAGGAGATAAGGATCCAAGCAAGCTTCATTATCAAAGACTTATTGATGCACACGCTGATTAATCCTTTCAACAAGACATTTGGATATCCAAAGAGGCTAAAAGAGTGTATTCTTTTATATTTTTGTTGTGCTTTCATATGTTTACTTGTTACCTAATCTCTCCCTAGTGTTTATGCTAGAGGTTTTATTATTCTTAATGTGTTTATTTGAGTTTTATTTATTGGAATAACACAAGATTAACCTCTCCTCTATGTATTCCTTGTCCACAGATCCAATGTCCTGATATTATATAATCACATTTTTACTCAAACATTAGACTATGTGAGGAAGTACACTTTATAGATGAAATAAAACTTAAGCTCAATTATTATAGGTTAATCCATGAAAGATATAACAAATTAAGAAGGAATGAATAAACTAAAAAAATTGGAGGGATAAAATCATAGTAGAACATATTAATCAATGCTTACAAAAGTATAATTAACCAAAATGGGAGGAACAAATGCATGAAAATATGGTATTACATCTTGAAAAAATGTTATAGTTAACTAAAAGTTGATTTTCATTTTATTTTAATAATTCCACATATCGATAAAAATAAGGAGAATCACTTTTATTATATATATATATATATATATATATATATATATATATATTGAATAACCTTCAGTGAATATAAAACATTGTATGTTATTAATAGGTAGAGAAACATGTAACAATCTAACTGTTATTATTTATGAATGAACTATTAAATTATTAAATATGAAATTAGATCAAATAAATATTGATATTGACACCTATAAATTATGTTTTAAATTTTTTAATTATAAATTATTAATAAAACTAATTTATCACATTATTGCTATAGAAAACGTATCAATGACATATGAATCATCATCAACACTACTTTATTGAATCACACTTTAAATTAACTCCAAGATATTAACCAAAATAATAAATTTTTATATATTATGGATCATAGAATGAATGCCACCAAAACCATAATTAATTCAACTAATTTACATACCAATGAAAAGCATTAATAATATAGGCAAGTTCCTTATAAATTAATCTAACTAAATGGTTAAAATTATATCTATTTTGATACTAGGATACATACTGAACCATTTAATAAATTATTTAGAATCAGACTAAATATCTATAAATTTTCAAACCATTGTTTTCTAATTTATATATGAATTACCATTTGGTATTAATTTATCATATAATTATCTCTATGCACATGTCAATGTCATATGAGTGACTTGTCATAATCATTGGTTTATTCACCCACATTAAACTCCATGATATTTAACCAAAACAATCAATTACCATATTAATAAATGTTAGACCATAGAATGGGTGCTTCAAATAGTATAGTTAACTCAATAATTAAATCTCAAAAAATGTTAATAAAATTATTAATTAACATTAAATTACTAAATGAGAGAATATATATATTTTCATTTTGACACTTAGATATTGTAATTTTATATTAGTTATCCCTAAGATTAAAGATAATCAACTTCAAACAAAGTCTATAATATGAATTATTTTGAATGACACACGAGCCCAACTCTAAATAATCATGATTCACTACTTTAATCATGATTGAACCTAGGCTTTAGTAATTAATACAAAATTAAATTGAAAACCTATAAATATGGACACTTATATATTCTAATTTAAATATATTAATGATCTATTTCTATTAGTTTATTAAAAAATATCTATTCACATGTCAATGACATATGAGTCACTCTTCATCATCATCATTTTAATGAATCTCGTTAAATCGATCATATTTGACCAAAATAGTCAATTGACATAATTGAGTGGCTATGGAAGGGATTCTTCAAAATGTGAAATACCAAAAATAAGAGGAATAAATAAAATTTGATAAAACATTGAGTTCATAAAAAATATATATGGTTATGTGTCATGACATAGTCTAAAAATCCTTAAAAGTGTGAATTATTGTTGACATGGACATAAGTTGCAGTCAAAGACCAAGATCTCATTTTCTTGTTATTCAAGTTTGCACTCATAATGAGTAGTAGTAAATTATATCTAATTTCATGAGAGGTGGAAACAAAATAAAGGTAAATAACAAAAGAGGCATGTACAAATGTTTTCAAAGAGGGAGATAAAAATTCTAAGGTGGATAGGCCCATGGAAAAAACTTATCCTAGAACCTATAGCTTTGAAGGAATTAAAAGTTGAATTAAGTGGCTCCTTAAAGAAAGATGACCCCTTGGTTATCCTCTTGTACCTAGGTTCTCATGGGGCCTCTAATCCTATAGACCCTACTATTAAGGTATTTCATAAGGAACCTACCTTGACAAGTCATGGATGGAATCCATCTCATCCAACACTAGACTATGATCCATAAAATCTATCTTAAAGATCAAAATTAACGAGTTTAGAAATATTTGAATAGAGATTAAATAAATCCATCATGTCCTATTCTAAAAAGCTGGTACAAAGGGTATATTGTGAAGAACCTTAGACTATAGTATCCCCATGAGTGGATTTAAGGATGATACTTCTAATCCACATGCTTCATCTCTTTCAGGAGAAGGTTTGGACTCTTTGACATATTATCTTCAAACCCTTATAAAAAATATTTCCCCCTTGGTTTTTGAAGTTACAAAATCATCTTCCAAAGAATGCCTTGGGTCCAAGACCCAAAGAAAATCCATTAATGATTATCAGTAGGTCTTGAAAGTTCCTTTTGACTTTTATTTTGGTTATTTTGATTGTTCGTCTTATTTTCTTCCATGTTTTATATTTTCTATTCTATGTATTTTTTAGGTTGTGGTATTTTTTATTTGTGTTAGTTTGCCCATAGACTTTCTAATGTTTGATCTCATGGATACTTGAGCTTTTGGATGTGCCTAGGTTGGTACACAAACTAGTTAAAGGTGGGATTATATTAATCAAAATATTTTCATATTATGTTTTTATTACATATCATATCATGGAATTGATTGAATACTTTGATTTCAATGTTATTTTGTCATTATTATAAAATTGAATATATTATAAGGTTATACATTTTAGTTTATTATTCTATTATAATTATTGGTTATTGATGGATATATATATTTTATATCTTACTTTATGAGTACAATATTTACCATGATTTAAACTTGGTAAATGGAGTTTATTTAACATAATTGTACTATTGGCAATTTAGTTATATTATGATAATGAGATCTAAGACATGAATTTTCAAAATTTACACTATTGGTTAGTAGATGGTCGCTTTTGACTATGCTTAATTTTTAGTCTGATATAAATTTTATGTTCATATGTCTTTTGATTTTGATTCAATTTGACTATTATACCTTTTTCATCATCTTTATATATCTTAATATGACTCATTCTATTATTAAGATTTCATTCATTCATATTTGTAGTTGGGGTCGATGTCATGCAATTATTTTAGCATTAGTGTCACTTACATCACACATAGTCCTGCATGGGATCAATTTGGCCTTTGATAAATGATGTTTTCTTTGAACCTTATCCTATTGGTTTGATGTCTTTTATGTTGTGTTAGATTTGTAATATTTATTTAATCTTATCTTAAATGTTATTAAGTCTATGATTTTTAATTGTAAAGTTATTTTTTCTTTGTATTAGTTATCTTGGAGGTATTTATTACTTTGATTACCTTCTTTTGGATTTTTATATTAAGTTTGATGGTTTTGGTTGTTGACTTAGGAATCCATCATTGTACCATTATTTGGTTATATTTTTATTTGTATTTGACAATGTCACTTAGACCTTAGACCATTGAATAACATAATTTTATTATTATTTTATATTTATCACTCAATTGCATTGGACTTTAACCATCATGATGCATATAATTATATGGTTAGCTTAAGGTTTTATTTGGCTCAATGGTTTTTTTGTTAATGAAGATTATAATTTGGTTTGGATGATTGGATTTTTTTAAGACTAGAGAGCTATTTAGAAACTCTAACACCATAGCGAAGCTTATGGAAGTTTTTTTTCCATTATTTAGTCCTTAGATCTTTGATGGATGAACTGGGGAAGTTATGGTGGAGAAGGTTATTGAAACTCTGTCAATTTTCACTATATGAAATGAGGACATGAGGGAGTAAGGATTTGATACCTCCATAGTTTTTCACCACAACCTGAGCTATTTTTTAGGGAGGTTACATCCTTTAATATGGTCATAAGAACTCATTTTTTCACACAATAGGGGTTCTAGTTCATGGTGCATACAGGCTAGTGTGCATTCAAAAATCAAGGACTATATGTTATGTAAATGCGAGGTAAAATAGGCTTTGTCACTAAAAAAATAAGTGGTGTCTTAAATGTTGTTTATTTTTGTTACATAAAAGGTGGAAAATGTGAATGATAACTACTTTGTTGCTCTGTGTTGTAGTATGTTTTTCATAAATATTGACTATGTTGTGACACTAGGTTGTGATGAGAATGTTTTTTACATTTTTTTAAATATATTTGGGTTTATGATGTTTAATAGACCCCTATTTATGATGTGAACACCAAGTGTTCATGGATGGAATTTTTCTTGGAATTATTGAATTAACACTTATGATGTGTTTCCAGTTTAGTTTTTTATGTTAGTTTTCCTTTTGAATTTTTAGGTGCTTTGGAATATGTTAAATTAAAACCATTACCTTATGAACTAGACTCCTCCATCAATATGATGGTTGGGTTGGTTAGGACCACCTATGGATGAATATTTGGACATGAGAATGTGTTTTTTACTTATCTATGAGTTGATTTACACCTGTGCATGCTTTGAGAAGATTAAATATCTTTAAACCAATTATGGAATGGTTATTTGATTCAACCTTGTGATTCATGTCTATATGTTTCTTAATATATTATTATTTTATTTATTTATTTTTTAAAAATATCTCTAAAATAATTAGTCCTTATTATTTTAATGTGTAAACTTCATTTAATGTGTAAAAATACTTTATTTTATTAAAAAATAGGATTCATTTGGTTGGTATCAGAGCATGGTTGTTTCTCTAGGAAACTTTGGGGAAAAAGTTTTGAATCTATAATTTTCCTTAATCTATAATTTTTTTAATCTTTGGGATGGTTAAAAAATATTAGGAGGAATGGCCAATGATAATTCCATCTAGGGTAATAATAATTGTACAAGAAGTAGAAGTATAAATTATGGTAGAGGCCATGGTTCTCCCAATCTAAAGTTCTCATTAATAATGTGGGTTTTAACAATGAATTTATTTATGCTAATATAGCTGGAGGATATAAAATTAGAAAGAATCAAGATGTATTGAATTTTATTTTGACAACCTTAAATACCATTTAAGGTAGAATGTAAATTTAGGAATTCAAGATCAATGAATCTGAGGGTATTCCTTATGAAGGTTTGGATGATTTATAAAATGATCAAAGGGAGGAGAAAGTAATCTAAGAGTTTCCATTGGTAATGGTAGACCAAATAATTAAGGATCTTAGGAAGCCTTATCCACCTATATTTTTAGGTGAATAATTTGATGATGTAGATAATTATTTGATGGTACATCTATATAAGTATTATAATCAACATAAAATTATCTCTTATGTGAAATTTGTGTTGGTGTCTTATTAGTTGGTTGGTGATGATGCTTTATGGTGGAATCATATTTATGATCTAGAAGCGTAATAGCTTATAAAATTTACTTGAGAAAAAATTGAAATATAGGTCCAAAAAAGTTACTTAAGAACTAACTTTAAAGAACAAAAAACTATCGAATTTTAAATATTGAAACAAGAAAATATGTCAGTCATTGAATATGAAAATAAATGTACGAATCTAGTTCATCAAGTAAATTTCATGCATGGTGAAAAGACTAAAGTGAGCAAGTTAAAACTAAAATTGAATGAAATATTGATGCATGATTTCAATATGACCAATCCAAAAACATTGGTGTTTGCCATTAAATTTCCCATAAGGTAGAAGAGAATGACATATCTTCATAGAAATTAAGCGAAGATGTTAATAAGAGTAGATAATAGAGTAAAACTAAAAATTTCTCTTCCATTATAAAAATTTAAATAAATTAGATTAAAATCAAATTTTTACGAAGATTAATGGTGTTTTGGTTAACTTCTAAGTGCATAATAAAAAATTTAATGCATAGAAGTCACCAAAATCAGGGTCAAATGGTAGAAACTAGAGCTAAAACAATCAATGTGGACTACCCATAAGAGACAAATATATTCATATTTCACCCTCTATATTTTTATAGTGTTGTGAATTTGTTGATAACCACTACTAAAAGGACTTTCCAACTCTGAAATTTTGCCAATCAACCAACCATTAGGTTATGAAATTGTTAAAAATTAAAATGTTGATTTCCAATATACCCTAATAGAAACCAAATGTACTTTATTTGGTCTTAATGTTTCTATTTTGATTTATTCTAGTGATATGGATAGCTTTATTTCACTTACTATAGTAAATATATATCGAGGGTACAATATAGACTCACTTTGTCTATGGTGGCATAATATTTATAGAGAGATACAGATAAAGTTTCATCAGTATTGAGACCCCATATATGGATTTCAATTGAGTATATAGATGGGTCCTTATATATAGATATGGATCTAGGTATATCTAGGGAACAGATATATCTATATAGATATAGCCTCTGAGTAGAGAAATAAGGGGTGGGAGATGCTTATCTATATTTAGGTCACCCCATAGTGGGCTTCCCCCATATATTATGTATATATGGGTTTGAGAGGGCCCTTATCTAAGTTATGGCCTCCCTATATAGATATATATGGGGCCCTAAACCACAACCCCATCTATATATATTGGATGGGGGTCGATTTCCCTAAGTGTAGTTTTAATTTCATTAATGTCAGAGAAGGTTGGGAGGTAAAGTTTGGTATAGGAAAAAGGATGTTTATCTATGAATTATTAGACTAAGTTGATTTGGATTTAAGATATTTAAACACTAAATTTAACCTTTTTTAATTCCTTTAGAATTATATGATTTAGTATTGGGTATGGATTGGTTATAACCACATGAATCAATTCATAATGCATTTTTTAAAAGGCTATGATGTACAAATGATTTTGGTAGAGTCATGGGATGGCAAAGCATTAAAAATCCTAATGAATGAAAACTAATATCATCCTTATAACTAAAAAAGGTAGTACATAAGGGTTTATAACTATATATTTTCAATATTAAATAATTGTCAAAGGATAAAGAACCAATCTATAAATATTTCACTTTTCTTAAGGAATTTATAGATATATTTGAAAAAAATACCTAAACTTCTTCCTAAATTTTAATTCAATTTCTCTATCAATATTATGTTGATATTTACACATGTGTATAAGGTTACTTATAAAATAAATATGTTTGATTTTTAGGAACTAAAAATTGAGCTACATTAACTTTTCTAAAATGGTATCATTAGATAGAGTATTTATTATTGGGGTAATTTATATGTCTTCTTAAATAATGACATAACCTTGCAGTATTTTTTTGATTATTGGATGCACAATAAGTTGATGATCAAAAATCACTATCCATTGGTAAGGATAGATGATGTGTTTGATAAAATGAAGGGAGAAATTATATTATCCAAGTTTGATTTGAAATTAAGCTATCATTAGTTGATAATCAAGGAGGAAGATGTGTCTAAGATTGATTTCTAAACCAAATACAATCATTATGAGTTCATGTTTATTTCACTTATCTAAAAAAATATACCAACTATATTTATGAATCTAATGAACAATGACTTCAAGGAATTGTTAAATAATTTTTTTTAGTTTTCTTAGATGAGATTCTGATTCAATCTAAAAATATAGCTAAACATGAAAAACACTTGAGATTAGTGATGATCCATAAAATGATGATATATAATAACTACGTTTATGAGAATAAGTTATTTTTTATATTGTGATTAAAGTTGAATATGTTATCTTTCATTATGATACTTATATTTCTTATTTTCTGGGTTGAGTAACATCATTGATATGACCTATATGTAGTAACCAAAAGGTTATGTCCTAAAGTAATGAGTTGAAGTTTATACATGTGTAGTCACAACACCATATTGTGTATTTGGAATTCATGTCCTATATCCAATAGGTTGTAAACTTGAAACCACCATAAACTATAGTAAAAAACATGTATAATTACATGCATATTTCTTGAGCATACAATAGTTATAGTGACTAGCCTTTTTTTTTTATTGTGTTATAATGATGAAGATTAGATAATAAGAATGCATTGATTGATTATGCATGTGTGATGAGTATAAATTGGACTATTGAGTATTCTTACGAGACTATATCCCATTCTTTCCATCTTACCAATAACATCACCCTCTTTTTTGTCCCAGTGTAATGACTAATATTCTCCATAATATGAATATTGTCAAAGTTTTTGTTTCGTGTTAACCAATAACTGTAGCCTCCTCCCTCTCTCTCTCTCTGTCTATATATATATATATATAGAGAGAGAGAGAGAGAGAGAGACTAGAGAGAGAGAGGATGTTATATTATATATAATATAACCTATATATATATATATATAGAGAGAGAGAGAGAGAGAGTAAGTAATATCATAGGATAGTAGATATTATAAGAAGAAGAGAGATAATATAAGTGTGACTAAGTAATATAAATTACATCCATTGTAATATTGATTTAGTAATCACTAATTGCTACATGATACGATTAAATTCAATAGTTTGTAGTAAACGTATTTTAATTCCAAGGGAATGATTAGATCTTAAGACCAAATGAGGAGGGCCCATTTAGGAATAATTGTATGGAATATACCTAATTTGTTACAGCAGATAAGTATATTCCATTTCTAATTATTCATTTTCATTCCTTGATTTTGTATATGTTGTCAAGTATAATAGAAGATTTTAGTATTGTGAATTCATGTTAATTTACTAAAGAAGATTCCAAAATATTCCATTCTATTCAATTCTATTTATTCAAGTATGACTTTATTTCAAGTACATTAAATTTACACAACTTCCTATTAAGGTAAGTGTGTCTATATTTAATTGACATAGTCATCAAGTGGCCACTTAATAGTAAGGGAATAGGTGAAGCTATAATTTTTTTTAGGTTTAAGGATGGTAAAAATATTCTCATGAATTTTTCTATATTATCGGTGAAGGTGTCACACACTTTAAATCTCCAAGATTGTCAATCTCTTTTGATATCTTTTTTTTTCATCCCTTGATTAAACATTTGTTTTATATATCTTATCATTTCCTTATTTATAGATAAATGCTTCGATTTATATACGGGTGGAGTATTAAAAATCCAAAATCAACGTAATTTATACTATGTGTAGGGTAGTGAAGGTAAAAATAAAAAAGTGGTTGATTTGCATGCAGAGAGAATATGATCATCTAGGTAGATTCTTGCCTAGGTAGTTGAAATTTGTTGTAAGAACATAGATATAGTCTATAGCTACTCAGGAATATGAGGAAATTATTGGAGATAATATATAATTATCAGTATAAAAGTTATAAAAAGAAGAATTCTTTGCCATGATAGTAACACAAGTCAAGAATGTATAAAAAGAAGAGGCTTATGTACCTAATAAGGAACCATATATATTATATTTAACAATTACTACTCTATATTCTCCTATTAAATAATATATTATTCATTTCCCTCCATACTCTCCCAAACTTATTTTCTAAGAAAGCATTTAAATCCCTTTTAGCTCTTAGAAGAGATAATAGACCTATTAAATCTGCTGAGTTAGAAAAGATATTTAATAGAAAACAAGTTAAATAATCAATAAATTACAATCATTAACCTTTGTATATGAGACCTTCTATCCTTCTATAAAAATCCAAAATATTCTTTTCCTATAAAACACAAAATAAAGAGATTAGCAATAAAATCAATGAGTGTGTGGCAACAGCTTCTAGTTTACATACATAAAGTGTATTAATGGAGGACCATCAAGAATAAAATACTACCAATGAGTGTAAAACTATGAAATTCCACATACACACCTTTAGAGAAAATGCACCCATGTAGAATATGAAAGGAATGTCACCAAGATCATTCCAAGCCCAAGATTTAAAGTATTAATAACAAAAGCATCACAAGAAGAGTTTTAAGAGCTACAAATATGATATACAAAGGAAAAATAAATATCATATAATATCCATAAAATAAATTATATATGTTATAAATAAGAATACTTGCATATATAGGCACAGACCAACAAGAAGTAAGTCAAACTAACCAATGTACGATAAATCCACAAAAGGACAAACTAGAAAAAAGAAAAGAACTATTTATATAACTTATAAAACATAAAAAATAACTCTAACACCTCCCCCACCCACCTTAAGTGAATCTAGGGGATAAAAAGTGACAAAAATAAAGTGGCATATCCAATGTATGGGTCTTGGTAACAAAGCCCTGATTAGGTACTCATGTATAGTTTATATCCATGAAATGAACAAAGGAAGAAAAATGTAGGAATAAATTCCCCCTTAAGGACAAATTATTTCACCCCACATGAATATCATTAATATATATCTTGCGTGGATGGAAATTATATAAGGAACCATCTACATAGGTGGTGAGATAGTCCCAAAAATAAAATTTTCTTTATTTCAATGTAAATTTCTCCTAAGTGGTGTGAACAAGATGTACTGAAGACACTTCACCTATATATATATTTATTAAAATAGGAGAGATAATCCCATGTAAGTGTCTACTGATACATACATGAGTGCATCCCATAGAGTGAAGTATGCAAGATCAAAATCCACCAGTATGTTTCTCAAAGGAACTAAGCACATAAGCAGGTGGATCCAAAGTGGGACAAGAAACACATGCAATATTAGGAGTAACAACCACCTCCAAATCAAAATGTGTAAAAATAATAGGTTCCTCATGGAAATCACCATATAAACACATATCCTCACAAATACGATAATTAGGTGATGAAGGAAAAAATACAATATAAGTCATCCTTAGGAAGTTGTGATGGTGTCTCATCCATGATCTCTAAAAGTGATGGTGAAGGTGCCACATCCTCAATAATAATTTCCTCTCAATAAATAAAGTTAATAGGAGGTATAAAAACTATATGATGAGTAATAGGTGCCTTAATAAAACCAGAATCAAAAGACATGTCCAAACTAATAACTGAAGAAAGAAGAATAGTGAGAGGTGTAAGGGGTAATAATTCCTCATCTAGATCACCATCAAGAAGTATGTTCTCATAAAATGAAGAGGAATCCTACTTCATGTCACTAGTAAAGAGTGAATCCTTGGTATGAGAAAAAGAAATAAGTTTCAATAGTGCATCACCAATGTCGCTATCAAGAATCAAATCTTGAACAACATTAGTGTCATCATTAAAAGATAAATCATCATTAATAGGAGAAGGAAGTGAAACAAAAAGAGGTGGAGTAAAAGAGGATAGAAAAGATTCAAAAGACCTAATATCCTTCCAAAATAAGGCTATAATAGCATACCAATATTCATTTGGTGATGTGGCACATGTGACATAGCACTAAAAACTATCTAAAACATGGAGGAAAATGAAACAAAGAGCCTCATATTTCATGGATGAAATCCAAGCAATATCTTCCTCATTTATACAGTGGGTAACATCACCGAGCATAATGATCCATATGCCTTTTTAATGTAAGTGTATCTACATTTTGATCTTCAATGGAATTTTTGAGAGGCTCAAATAAATATGAATCTATTGTCAAAAAATAAGGATAAAGTCAAGAAAAAGAAGAACCCTCCCAAAAAAACAAATCCCTCATGACAATTTAATGTCTCCCAATAAAATTAATGAACACCCATAAAAAGTATAAGGCCCACAAAAATTGTGCACTTTATAATTTAGTGTTTTTTAAAATATAAAATAGATGAATTGATGGATAATTAAAAACACACTTTTGAAAAAAAAAGTACTCAATTTTGAGTCACAGTTCAAAATTTATAATATTTACATGTTTTGTCATTAAAATAGGTCAAATAAGTAAAAATTTCAAAAATATTAAATTCATTAAGGACCAAAAAATAATTTACCACTTCAATAATCTAGAAAAAATCTTCAAAAAAATATTTACATAAATTTTTATAGAATAAACCAAGCACAGGTTGTCAAAAATGGGTCAAAGCCATCTTCAAGAAGATTCCTTACAAGATCCATAAAACATGGCTGAATGGGTCTTACTGTGATGTATTAAAATGTGTTGCAAACTAATGCACATAGGTCATATCCATTATATGAATAAATTAACACTAAAATACTATCCTTTTCAAGAATCAAATCTAAAATTCAAGATCGTATGACCTCAAACAAGAACAAAATTGAGCAACATCTCGATGATTAAGACAAATTGATCAAATAATTTTTGAAATACTAAATATTTATACATCCTAGTCTAAAATTATTACAATTGGTATGGTAGTAAATTTGGGACTATTATCTAGCCATACTAGGTCTTAGACCTAAAAAATAATATCCATACCTCCTATGGTGAGAGAAAACTAAACTGGTGTTAAGTATCTACCAGCAAACCAATGAACAAGTTTTTAAGAAGGGTTTTAAAAATTGATATATGGAGATTCTAGAAAACATTATAGGTCATACAACCTAGATTTGTATTGCCCTATGCTTTTAGATTTGTATTTTGATTCTTGTGTCACCTAAAACCATCTAAAAACATGCACAAATTGCGTAGAAAGATTTTAGAACAATCCTAAACATGGGTATATCAAAATAAGAACCTAATGGTAAAGTATAATATCTTCATGGCTTAAAAAATGGAAACATATAAATATATCTAAGATCTATACTAGCTACCTCCACTTCACCAAGAATAAATTTTGATAAATCGACAAACCCTTGTAGAAAAAAACTAATAAATGTATGGTTGTAACACCTTTAGCTCCAATAACATGAAATTAACATCAACAAGATCATTCCAATCCTAAGATATGAAGCATTAACATCAAAATCATCACAATAAAAGTTATAAGAGCTACAAATATGATATGAAAAGATAAAGGAAATATCATATAATATCTATAAAATAAATTCTATATGTTATAAATAAGAAGCCTTGAATATATAGTGAAGAAAAAAAATAAGTCAAACTAACCAATGTGGGATAAATACACAATAGGATAAACTAGGAAAAAGACGAAAAAATATCGATATAACCTAGAAAACATGAGATTCAACTCTAGTATAATATCCTTCATTCTACCCTCCTTACTTTAAGGGTAAAGGTAAGTGAATGCACAAATAAATTTATCTTTAAGTTTGATATATTATGTTGTAGTTATGATTATCACCAAGATGTTAAAAATATGAAGTTGTTACCAACAACACTCAAGGGTGCAACTCTTATATGGTTTATGGGAATATCGAAGAAAGCTTTTTTACTTGGAAAGAAATGAAATAAATTTTGTTGTCCAAATATCTAGAATATTACCAAAGAAGAAACTATAGTAAGGATGACATCTTCAGGCTAACATAAGAAAAAAAATGAATCACTAGAGGACTACATGGAAAGTTTCATGTTCATCTTATAAAAATTCAATAAGACCATAATGGATAGTGAATCCATCAAATGTATAATTTTTAAAAGAGTTGGAAAAGATTGTTTGGAAGCATTAGACCCAATTAATGGATGAAATGTTTCAACATTTTCCTTTGATGATTTATTAGTTCTATGTAGGAATTAATCAAGATTAATAATGAACAAAAACTATAGAAGCAAGATACTTCCTTCACTAGCTATAAATAAACTCTAAACAATTTAGGTAAGAAATCTACTATAGGATATAAACATAGACATCATTAGCCATATGGATACTCAACATGATACATTACACATAAGGATGAAATAAAAATAAATGGATCAATTCTTGATGGTTTATTGTCTAAACTTTTTAAAAAATAAAGTAGACTATAAATTTCAGGATATTTGAGTAAAGTGGTTATCATAACAAAAGACAATCCTAAGACATTAGAATTACATGCAATTGGTAGAGATGGTGATCAAATTTTTTTTGTGGCTCAATATAGACAATTTACACCTAGGCCATTAGGTCAAGGTATGCTATTTAATTATATTTTTTCAAATTATCAATTGCTACCTAATTGAAATGGATGTAATTCATGGATATACATGCAAAATCAAAACTAGTCTAACCTTAAGTAGTTATCATCCCACTAAAAATAATTGGTAGCAACCTAAAAACTAGTGATGGTATTATTCTTCCAACCCATGGAAAAAATCATGAAAAAATAACCAACCTTGGTTCAATAATAATGTTTTCTTCTCATATAAGTTATAGTTTCATCAACAAACATGACCAACTTTAATTCTAAACACCAAACCACCTACTAAATAGTTGTAGCTACTTGCCCAACCTATACCAAACACCATAATTTTTTTCAAAAAATATAGGCCAATTAAATAATGGAATGTCTAATTGACACATTGTATAACATTGAATTAAATCCTCATATAGGATGTATTTTTACATAACCCACATCACCCATGATCACATAACCTATTAAGGATATTACATCCATCCATAGTAATCCATAAAACCACAAACTCATTGCTACTATTGAACCATGTTCCATTAAAACATAAGAAGTGCCTACCGACCCTCATTTTTCTTAGAGGTTAAATATCCAACATACTGACTAAGAACCTAAATTCAATATCCTAGGACAATTGAAACATGTGTGTCTCAAGATTACACTATTTAAATCCATAAAATATGTTCCTATCTATATAAAAGTTGTCTATGGATTCTGTTTAAATAAACCTAGACATGAAATGAATGATCCAAAAAATTTCCAAGTAGTTGGCCAACTTGTAGACATCATGTTAGCCAATATAGTTCCACCCATGTATTCTTATCCAGATAGTCTTGTATTCAATGTCAATATTAATGGCCATATTATACCAAATATATTAAATTATTTAGGGGCATACATTAATGTTATGACTATGGAAACCTTGCACTAGCTTGGACTGAAATAAGTTTTCTAAATACCTATTATATTTAAAATGGATGATAGATCAATCATCAAACCTAAGAGGATGATTGAAGATCTAATAATCATTTCATATTCATGGGAATATGACATATATTTTATCATTAAACAACCAAAAACTAACCTAGGATATTACCCAATAATCTTAGAAAGACAATGGCTGGACACAACTAATGCTTTCATTGGCTACAAGTTAGGAAAAATGATGATTTCAAACAAAAATGACACTAAGAAATTAATATTATAACCATCATCCAAAATTTACTATGAGGAAGACCAAACTCCTAGGGTAGAAGAAGTATATGAACAACACATTTATTTAAACACTTTATGTACATTTGACCATAACACATCTAGTAAATATCAAGATTAAGACAGACTCATTTCTCATATTTTACAAAACACTTACCAAGATGACCCTAAAATAGATAATCTTTTACAATGTACAACATGCCTACATGAAAATACTTTTTATAAGAGTGGTTTAGTTAAGCTTATAAAAGATGTTAGAACCTTCCATTATTTATTTCTATATACTTTTAGTTATGCCCCACTAATAGGTAATATTGAACCCATGTTGTCCCTATCCAAAAAAGTGGAAATCCTTCAAGGAAAACACCTTAATATCAATAGAAAGTTGACACGCTAACAAGAAACCAAGTTAGTCACTATGATCCAAAAGTAGAGGATAGTTTTTACTTGGGATTATCATGATATAAGAGGTATCCCTATAGATTTATGCACACATCATCTCTACATCAATGAGAAATTCAAACCCATTTTCCAACCATAATGAAGTATGAACCCTACTATTAAAGATATATTCAAAAGCAAGTTATAGAAGCTATTAGATGCCAATTTCATCTATCATATTTATGGAAGTTATTAGGTTTCACCTCATGTGATTGTACCTAAAGTAGGGTAAATGATGTATATGTGTAGAATATATGGAATTGAATGAAGCTAAAAGGGAGGATCATTTTCCCATTCCTTTTATTGATCAATTCCATGATGCATTGTTAGGAAAAAATGTTTCTCATTATGTGATGGATCTAGTGGCTATAATCATAACATAATAATGCTTGAGGACCAAGACAAGAATACATTTACATGTATTTTGGGTACCTATGCATATGTAATACTTCTATTTGGTTTATGCAATGTCCCAACCACATCCCAATGATATTTATTAAGCATCGTACATAATCTCTCCTATTATTGTGTGGAAATATATATAGATTAATTAATCGTTTATGGATAAACATATAAGGAAGCACTTTAAAACCTAAAACCTTGAGAATGTCCTTCAATATTGTGAAGACTATAAGTTGTCCCTAATTCATGAAAATTGTTACATTCTAATGAAGCAAGGTATTGTGTTTTGACATGACATCTGACCTATAGGTATTAAGGTAGACCATACCAAGATAATTGTTATAAAAGGCTTACCAATTGAAATAAATCAAAAGGATGTTAGAAGTTTTGTAGGACAGGTTATTTGTTATTGTATATTTATCAAGGACTTTAACAAAATTACAATAGCTTAATTTGTTTTACATTTTAAATTAACTAATTTTTTATAAACTGATACATGTCAGGATTGATTCTAAGAACTTATGAATTTATTATTATTAACTCTTATGTTAAGAGTTTATTGACTAGACATAACTTTTCATATCCATATAGATGCTTTTTATTATACACTAGGAGCTATCCTAGGCTAGAAAGTGCAATGCTTAAGCTATGCCATTTATTTCATCTTTAAAAACCTTTAAGGATCTTAACTAAAATACAAAATTAAATAAATATAATTTCTTGTTGTAGTTTATGTTATAAAAAAATCTAGACAATACATTAATGGGTATCAAGTCTTCAATCCATACTAATCATGTTGTAATCAAGTATTTTATAAATAAGCCTGCAATAATTGGCAAAATAATTATATGGTTGATTTTTATATAATAATTTGATATAACCATTATTGATAGACTAAGGAAGGATAATGTATTTGAATATTTATTATCTTTATTAAAATTTAATGAATAAAGTTATGGAGTACATAATTCCTTTCCCAATGAACTCCTTTTTACATTAATGGCGAATACTCCTTAATATAAAAATATTTATAACTATTTGGTTATAGGATTATTCCCATAAAATTTTCATCCAAAATGAAATATAAATTAATAGAGAAAATTGGTACATACTCATGGATATCGAGGTACCTATTTTTCATAGGACTTGATTCAGTTATGTGTTAGTGTATCTAAGAAGATGAGATTATTTACATCCTTTGACATGTCATGATAAACTTGATGGGTGTCATTTTTAGGAAAAAATGATTTCCATCAAGATGTTAACTACCATCTACTATTTTCCTACTCTGCACAAGGAATCCTTCAAATACACCCATTAGTGTGATCAATGCCAATGTATGCTTTAAATCACATGTTCATATAAAATTCCACTATAACCCCAATTGGTTTTGGAACCATTTGATAAATAGGGACTTGATTTTTTGGGTCCCATAGATCCAAAATCTAACAATAAGGAATACATATTGGTTTGCATAGATTATGTCACTAAATGGATTGAGGTGAAGGCCTTAACCCATGTAAGAGATGAGAAGGTGGAATAATTCTTATATGAGGAAATTTTCGCTCACTACAAGTTACAAAGATAAATTTTTATGGACCAAGGGCCTCAATTTACATATGATCTCAATACTACCCTTGTCAAGGAATATTAAATCAAGCACAATAAATCAATCTCTATGATCCATAATTTAATGGATAGGTAGAGTTCAAAAATAGGGAGTAAAAGAACATCCTTAGAAAAATAATCAGGACATCACAAAGATTGGGAAGCTCATCTCCATGAAATAGTTTGGGTATAATTAATCATGTGGAAGACCACAAATGGCCTCACTCCATATGAATTTGTCTATGGGAAAAAATTTGTTACCCATTGAATTTGAACATAATACCTTGAGGATGACATTATAACTTCACCTATATATATCATAATCACATAATTATAAAGTTCTGTAGCTGAATGCCTTGGTTGAATTCTAAAAGGAAGCATTGCATTGTACTAAAGTTGTGCAACAAAAAAGGATATAATGGCATGATAATTATATGAAGATGAAATTTTAAGATGGGAGATTGATCCCTACATTTTAATCATAAATATAAATACCATAAGGCCAAGATAAGAACTAGATGTCTTGGACCTTGTAAAATAGAGGAAGTATTTGATAATGGAGCTATCTAATTGCATACCATTGATCATATACTATATTTCCTACTAGTCAGTGGAGATAGGCTCAAGTTATACAATAATCCCCTTTCCAATGATAGATTCACTCATATCTTATTAATGGACACACCTCATCTTCCTATAAACATGTTTTAGATATTATTTCTACATCAACAAGGTATACTATTATACCCTTTCTCTCTATTTATAAAGAATACACATTTTACAACAGCTAGTCTTGTCATGTATTTTTATAGGCTATTATTTACATAAAATATTTGGTTAATCACCTATCCAATTGATCAGGTAGAGTTGAAAAAATTAAATTGTAAAAAAAATGAATAAATATCATAAAAATAAATAAATAAGTACTTTTATCTCCTTTTGCATAGTCATCCATTATTATAAATGTAAACACTAATCTTTAGCTACCCAAGGTATCTTCTTCTATGTTATAGGATGCTAATTTTGTGTTACAAGATCTATGTTTTGTGCTATATAATACAAATTATGTGTTAAAGGATCAATATTTTATGCTACAAGATTCAAATTTTATGTTACAAGATCAAAATTTAGTGCTACAAGATACACTTTCTATATTATAGGTTAGAATTTGAGCTATAGAATGTGTTTTCCATTGTTATAGGTTTATTCATAAATTGATACAAGTTATGTTTTTTATATTTGAAAGGATGAATTTTGAGGCAACCAGATGATATTTACATTGTAATTATATTCACATTTGTTGAGCAAAAATTACATCTAAAAAATCCAAGAATAAGTTATCTTCATCCATAGTTGGTAGCACCAGACATCTCCTTCAATCCAAATGTCACCACCATTTGATCTAGGAATATCCAGCTCATATAAATCTATATAAACACATACACATGCATCCATCATTATATCATTATCTCACAACACTTCATTATCTCAACATCTGCACACTTCTGTGTGATGAGGTAACCAATCTAGTGAAACAAATTACTCAATTTTTTTGAGTTAAATTATTAATTAATTATTGTTCATTATGTTTAATATGATCATCATGTTGGATGATTTTTGACATAATTGGCATAGCCATATACCATGATAATTTCCAACTAATTATCACATCAATGAATTTTTCCCACTCCACTGCCAATTCCATGTTCTCATCAACTTATTCCCTACTTTTTTACACTTACCATTGAATTAGACTTCAATTAATGATGAGTGACATGATAGGTGGGGGGATTTTTCACGTTAATGTAATGTAATTTTCATGCATAAATACAATCCATGATAAGTAATTTTATAATATTTAAAATAAAATAACAAGGATTAGTAGTTAATAAAGCTAAAATAATTCATATTCAAATAAATTGATAGTTAAAACCTTGTTGATTATTCTGCCTACTTAGTGAACCACCATGGGAGGATATTATGTCATAAGTGATCTTACTAAGTTGACACCACTATTATATCAACAAGATATAACCAAACCTTGGAGGGATATAGGATGGCTAGCCTATTTTGAAAAGCTAATAGGGTTTCACAAAGCAATAATGGAGGAATTTCCTATTTCATGAAATATGTGTGACATAGTTATTATAATTTAAATATATTTGAGTAGAATTATTGGCCTACATATTGTATGGGAACTATGAAACACAAATTTTGATACCATTGTAGAAATGAAAACCTTTAGTGAAGGTAGTGAGTGATTAAGCTTATCTATATAGGGTACCAAATGTCTATCTCTACCATAGGTATGGGAAATAACTGATTTATTTATTATATAGTATAATTTAACTTGTGAAGGAAGATATTATATGTTAGATGGAATACATTTTGAGTTTATTAATCATTGTAGGCATAAATTTAGAATTAATGTTCCAAATTTCTCATTAAATCTACTAAGGAAAATGGCAAGGGAATATCAAAAAGGTAACCCTAGAATGCTTTTCCACCATTGCTAAATAAAACTCATCATTCATGTTAACCTAAATAGATAAAGACCCAATGTGAATTATGAGGAATTGTTTCTTGCAGTTGTCATTTCAAGAAGAACATGATGAGGAAGAAAATATTGAAAAGGAGACATAAGCAAGGGATGAGGAAGAAATAGTTGAAGAAGAAGATGAATAAGAAGAGGAGGAAGTTGAATAAGAAGTATAAGCTAAGGAGTAATTTGTCAAAAATTAAGAAGATGAAATCAAACATGCCTCCTATAATAGATGAACATAAAACTAAGGTAGTATGCGAAAGAAGGGAAATAATGAATATAAGATTGATTTTTTGCCATTTTTCATCTAAATAAGAATGATAATCTCCTCCAAACCTTAAACCAACTAAGAAATTCAAAATTACTTAAGTTTATAGGATTTGGTCACATAGACTGAGGGGTAAACCAGATTAATTATTTATCTCCTCCTCTCCTCTTATACTCCTTATTGGTGATAACTCATATAAAAATGAAATAAAAAAAACAAATGTTTCTATGGCTAGTAAAAATGATGAGGAAGACTCTTCTTCCTTCGATTCTGGGCCTTCATAATTAATTGAAGGAAGCATAGTAGATAAATCAATTGAAAAAAGAAAGAAAGAGAAATTGGTTTAATAAGATGAATAAATTCATGTAGACAAGGGATATAAAATTCCTTTAGCATCTTTATAAGGATAATTTTATACCATAGATCAAGAAGATATGGAGATTAAATTACTAAGGGTGAAAGTGTTGATTCTTGAATAAGGTAACAAATTGGATACATCGACATGAGTTTCTTCACATAAGTAAGGCTTAATTATATAAATTGAGTCCCATCATATATCCACAACATAGCTAGAAACCTAGGGACACCATGATATCCTTAATTTTTGAAAATATATTGCAATCACTTCCACATAGATAGGAAAACTTAACTCAACATTTATTTTCTTTGAAATGTATCTATAAGGGGATGAGTAGTTTCAAAATACATAGTTCAATTAGTTTAGATACAATGTTTGTTTGAATAAACAAAATATGGAATTGAAAAAGAAAGCTTAGAAAGATGGAAATTAAATCATGAAATTGGAATCAAAATTTGAAGAGTTGGATCAATTGATAGGTTTGTTATTATGATGTAGACTACCTACCTGGGTTTACTCTAATTATCTTGAATAAAAATTATTGAAATTTTATTTTATGAAAGTATATTATTATCTTGCATGATTTTTCATATATCATAAATATTCATTTACTATGTATAATGATGGCACCGCTAAAGAACATTCTCAATTGTGTGAATTATATCTACATAATTATGCCATACCTCATAATGTAAAATGGAACCCCAATTTATAGATAGGTTATGTCTTCCTTAAGGATTTTTATTCATATTTAATGCATGAGAATAACAAAGGTTAAGAATTAGTATCTTATAAGGAGAATAAAAATATGGTACTTTAATGATAACATGATAATTTTCCAAGACTGATGTGATAATACATGAATGGTTTTCTTTAATGAAAATAAAGGAAGTAGCTTTTCGATTTGTAAGGAAGAAACTAGAAGCTCAAAATTATTACCTAGGATTGTGGAATACCATATGAAAAGATGAAATTATATCTTATGGGCATAGATGGGTTGATGTTACTCCTGAATTGAGGAAAAAGGAACCATTCCCTCCACATAATGTTAAAGATTCCTTTGATATAAATCATGCTTACATAAAAATTATAAGAAGGAAGTGACCAAATTTGTTGGATATCACTTTTCATCCACTACCATTTTGTTATCCCATTCTATAATATACAAGAGAAGTGCCAATTGATAATGAAAAATAAGATAAGATATATAAAATTTAAAGTCTCAACATGGTTTCTATGGTAAATAAAGCATAGGTACATCAAAACCAATAGACTTCATGCTTATATGTGCCATTCAGATGCAAAATTTAGTTTCTCAAGGATAAGAAACACATTAATTTTGGAGGTGTGATGATAAATACTAATGACATAATTTAAACCCTACTTATCTACCTTTTTATCTTATAATTACCAATGTTTCTTAGATGTCTTATACATTTCCATGTTTTAACTATTCTAATTCACGATATATATTAAATATTTCTATAATAATTAATTTATGTTTGTATTTTGATTAAATTTGAAAATGTTATATTTTATTGTGATGCTTCTACTTATTATATTATATGATGAGTTACTTGAGTGACAATACCTATATGTAACAACCAAAAGGCTATGTCCTAAAGTAATGAGATGAAATTTAGACACGTGTAATCATAGAATAATATTAAATATGGGTCATTCATAGCCCATATCCAATAGTTTATAAACCTAAAACCACCATTAATTTTAGTAACAAACATGTATAACTTACTGCACCTTGCCTAAGTATGTAGTGGTTGTAGTGACTAGCCCTTACAATGATCTTGTTCTAATGTCAAAGATTATACAAAAAGTATGCATGGATTGATATAGGCATACATGATGAGGATAATTTAGAATTTCTAGAATATTTAATAGACTACGTTCTTCTCCTTCCAACTTCCCAACAACATCACCCTTATTTAAGTCTTCTAGCCATTACTGGTTACATTGTCCATAATATGAATATTCTTAAAGTTGTAATTTATTATTAAGAAATAACCACATCCTCCTCCATATATATTTAAAAAAATGATTTAGGATATCCTAGTAGAGAATATATGAATATGATAGATAATGTAATTGTGACTAAGTAATATCAACTATAGAAATTTTAATCTTGTTGTAGTAATATTTAATTTCTATAGGATATGAATAAATTCAATAGTTTGTAGTAAACATATTTTAATTATAAGGGAAAGATTTGATCTCAAGAATAAATGAGGAGGGGCCCCTCAGGAGGACTTGTAGGGAAGATACTAACTCATTAGGTTAGCTAATTATATTCCATTTCTAAGTATTCATTTTCATTCCTTAATTTTATATATGTTGTTGAGTACATTAGAAGGTTTCAATATTGTAAATGCATGTTAATTTATTAAGCAAACTTCCATAGTATTTCATTCCATTAAATTTTATTTATTTCATTTAATGAAGTTTTATTTCATTAATTCTACAAAGTTACTTAGTTGTACAAAATTTATAATCTGAAAGGATGGCTCTTTTTTCTTTACTTTGTTCTTTATATTTAACTATGTGAGCTTAAATAATTGTGAAAGATTATGGTCAAAGATTAGTAGAGCAATGGCTTATATCAATGTACTTTGTCTACTTTATAAATTATAATTTTAACATTCGTGTTAAGGGGTTCTTGTTATCCTATTTGAATTTAAATTTGGTATTGTATTAAATCATAGAAATTGATTGTCAAGTATTTATGATTATTGTGTATTTCTTATCTATTTCACTTATTTCTTAATAATCAATTTGAAAGTAAATTTTATTGAATTTTAGTTTAATATCATTCAACATTGATACTTATACCTTATTCAAATGGTATTTAATTTTTGACTATTTAAAACAAGATTTTGAGTTATTTATAAGTTTTATGATGTTTTTATGATTCACTTTCATATTAGGGTTTTTGTTATCAATTGGTTATTTATCATTATAGTCAATTAGATTGTAACTTATTGGCATTAATAATCATTATTTTTGTAAATTGTATTATATTTTTATGGGGTAGAATTTTGTTGATTGGATTCATTATCTATTTAAATATGTATTTTAATTATTATATTCATATTGAGCAAGTAATTTGAATATCCTTATTTTAAATGAGTATTGAAGAAAAAAATTCTTAAATGAAAATGTTACTTATAAACATCCTTTTTTGTTAGTTTATTAAATTTAATACTAATCAAATAGTTTTTTATTATTTAGTGATTTGATTAGGAATAAAACATATAGCTTAAGTTGGATTGAACTAGGGTATTTCTATTACTAAATGACATTATCATTTACCTTTGTCAATGAAAGGTGAATATTTTGGAATCCTTAAGTGGTTATTTATATTTCAATATCTTTGCTCTATCTAACAATGCACCAAAATAAGTTCTAATTTGTGTGATTCATTCAAAATGTTTAACATTAAATAATAGAATTGAAGTATGTTTTTTATGCTTTCCTGTCATTAGCATTATAATAAGCTTAAATATTTAAAGTTAGTTTTGTGTCATTGTGACAATTGGTTGAGTATTAAGAATATTTTTTAATGATCATAAATCTTCAAATTTCATTTTGATGTCATCTATTTCTTTCATGTTAGAGTAGGTCCATTATAATCTCGATTAATTTACTGTGGAAATGCATAGTTTATCTTGGTTTGTTTTTAAAAAGTGTTGTGGAATGTAGGGTAAGATATATAATTAATATTTTTTTATTACATTGTTGATGAAGAAATTATCTATACTTTATATTTTAATTCATTTAAATTTTTAAAATTTATTTGGGTCCAGTCATATTTCACTCTTGATTCTATCTTTCTATACAATGATAATGACAATGTTTGGAATGACACTAATTATGCAATTGTGAAATTTAATTATGTTTTTACAAAAGATTGTATTAATAAGCATGGCTGTCTTTTGAATTATTATTTATTGAATTCCTCAATTTAGGGGCAAATGAGACTCTACAAAATCTTATTTTAAATGCATATATATGCTAATGAATATTGTATTATTTAATGTATAGAGTTGCATGAATTATAATCAAAGGAGAATATTTGAAATAATCCAATCAATATTTGTTATATTGGATTAAAAGTAATATTAGGCTTAGGGACTATATCATAAGATATGTATAAAATAAAACATCCCATATATGAAGATATTAATCAACTCATTTCTTTGTCATACTTACATTTTTCAAGTTCATACACTAATTTTTCTTATTTTTGAAGTTTGCTCTTTTGGCACTCAAAAATAGATAATTATTAGAGGCAAAAATAGTATTTCACTAAATAGAATTTATCTATTTAGGATGAATATGAAGGATTAATGAATAAAATTATTATAATCTAAGGTTGTTTAAAAATTATGCGATTGCTATAATTTAAGATGAGATACATAATAGGTGAATCTATAACCCTATGTTTGGAATTATAATTGTTTTGATCGGGTAGCATTTTAAGTATCTAATTCAAATTATATGATAGTCATGGGTTTTTAGCTAGCACTTTTATTTGATAATAAGATTAATTTTATAAAGTTATAAAGGTGAAACTAATAAGCTACTCATATTAAGTAAATGTTGACATGATTTTATGTTTCCTTATTAAGGAAGGTTGTTTATTTTTGGTTATTAATTGTGCTTTGAAATAAAGTGAAGAATTAAAATATTATGAATACTGTTAATTAATATTTTTTATGGTTGTTACTTGAATCTTAATGTTGTTCCTAAATAGAATCTATCTAATATTAATGAAATATGACTTGTGGGAGTATTCAAGTAAGAATTTATAAAGGTGTGAATGTATGCTTATACATTCTGATATTAATAGACTTCAAGTGATAAAATTTTTATTATAAGGTCTTCTCATGAATACCTAATATTAAGGAATTTATCTTTCACAAACTTTAATGTGGTGTCTAGTTGAGATCAAGTTTAAGTTATGTATATTTGTTGAGTCTTTCAGTTAATGTAATGTGGAAAAACACTATGTTTAACATTTAATTTAAATTAGGGTTCATTAAATTTAGGGAGAAACATAATCACCTAATTATTGGATTAGGACCCATAAAAATAATCATTGTTTAGGATTAATAAAGGAAAAGTAATCAATGGTGTTACTCAATGATGATTTTAACATCATTGAGAACTGAAATGCTTCTAGAAATAAATAGTCCCATGAATCACTACAATAGGACTCATCAGATACTAATAATTGCTTAGAATTAATAAAGTAACATTACTCATCAAAATTATCACCCAAGCAATCAATTAAATAATTTTAGGAATATTTATTGTGTGTTGATTAAATTTTGGGTAAATTATAATTTAGTCCTTAGATTTAAAGTCTTCAACACAACATGATTATTTAAATACCAAAATTGAAATAGAAACCATCATAAATCTCAGGTTTAATGGATTACCTATGCATATTAGTTTACCATAATGGGCAACATTATAACTTCATAAACAATCAAAATTAGAGACATATTATTTTAATTTTCTATATAACTTAATTTCTCATATAGTCTCTAACCACATGTAAATTACATATGAGCATTATAATTTAAATAAAATGTGTTACATTGAAATTATTTTGAGCTCTCTTAAACTAAAATGGTTCTAAGAAAATAATAATCGCATGAATCAGTGTATTAGGACTCATCCAAAATTGATCATTGCTCAAGTCAAATAAAAGAACGTTAATAAATATTATTTCTACATAAAAAAATTAAGATATTTGAGAACCAAAATGGTTCTAGGAAAAAGATATTCACTTGAATAAATACATTAGGACCATTAAAAAATTGGTCATTGCTCAACAAAATTGCTCACGAAATTTGGCACTTAGTGGAATAGTTCAATAATATATTGGGATTAATATTTTTACTATTAAATATAATATAAAAAAAAACCCATCATGAAAATATTTTAGTAAAATATATTAATGATCCATGATATATTTGTCATGATAGTAGTAATTATTTAGTATATCATTAAATTTCAAGAGTATTGAATTGAGTATTATGTCAATTTAAGGTGACATTATGTAGTAAAAACAAGCTCACTTATTTGTATAATTTTTTTATATCATTGAATATGATGTGATGATTTTAAATTATATATTAATACATTATTATTAAAATTTTATCTTGAGTAAAAAACTTTGCTCTTGATTATTTACAAATTGAATGCATTATTAATTATTTGAGTTTATTTGACTTTAAATTGGTTTGGGTCTGCAATATTATAGTGCTAGAGAGTATTCACCCAACATATTTTTTTAATAGATAATGTAATAATTACATGTATAATGATATAATTATTATAATAATAACATACATTACATAACTAATAATACATAATTTTTATTTCACACTATTAAAATAATTGTATAAAATAATGGTTACGATTGGACACACCTCATATAAGAGCATTCATTTTAGTTTTAGATATTAGTACATTTTGGTAGAGCAAATGATTCATATATGTACTATAAAATCATTTCCTATTATTATTCATTATAGCATGTTAAATGAAATGCAAATAACATAAAATTTAAAATCAACATCAGTAATATGCATACTAAAAAATATAAATCAGGGGATGGTGTTAAAATATTACTACAAATGTATAATAGGGAATCAAGGTGAGACCACAAAACTAAATTCAAGTTGATATTTAAAAATATTCCTACATATTATTTAATAAAATTGGTTTCATTAATTTATTCTTAATTATAATTCATTAAGAAATTTAATCAATGATGTTAATAAATTAAAAAATATGCCAAGGAAACATGTCAACTTCGAAACCATCATAAAAAAGTGTCTTTATCAAAAAAACATGAGGACATACTAAATGCCTAAATGATAATTAAGAATCTAAAAACATATTTTTAATGGAAATACCATCTACTTAAAATCAAACACCATTTTTTGAAACTTTTGGCTCCTAATTAGGTATATAAAACTATCATTAATGGTCATGTTTAATTGTTATATTTCTAATTATTTTCAACTCTCAAATTAATAATTTTAATGGATCCTAAAAGAAGATCCTTTTTTTACATTTATATTGGTTTTTAATATAAAAATTAAAATTAAAAAAAGAAAGAGACCTTGTAAATAAACAACAATCACTTTCAACTAATAGGGATGGTGACCCAATTTCTAAAGGTTGCATCTATGAAATTTCAACTTGAATTATGTACTTAAACTGATACAGATGATATGTAGAAAAAATTTCATTCAAATTAATACAAGAATTTAAAATGGATGAGTGTCATCTATTTTTTTGTGGAGTATAAAATTTGTGATAAAAAAATATAAAATTTGTATTAAGAATTTAAACACAATTTGGGTTGATGCTCCATTTTATTGTAAAACTAAAAACACTACCATAATAAGTTATGTTAATAAAGGTGTTCCTCAATATAACTTTATTTTATTGATGAATGTCACTACAATTCAAGAATTCAATATGGAAAAATAGATGATAAAGGCATTGTTTACACAACTAGCCTTATTTAGGACTAAAGAGGATGTGAAAAAACTTTCTAAGTCATCCTAACCTATTTGTATATTTTTATGCTCGTAAAAATAATGATTAATTTTTTTTTGACATAAGATAGATGTTTTAATTTTATATTTATTGTAATGAACCCATTTTTTCAATTTTCATAAAATAATAGTAAGAATATATTTTTCCACATTAAATGAACTAAAAGATTTAACAAGTTTGCATAACTCAAACTTGATCTAGACAAAATACCACATGAAATTTTTTGAAAGTCAACTTACTTAAGGTTAGGTCTTATTTAGTGGACCTTATATTAAAATTTATCACCCATTCAAGTATATTAATATAAAATTTCATAGGTTTACTTCCATACCCTCATATGTTATGTCCTATATATTCTCATAAGCCATATATTCTCATAATATCAACTTTTCAAGACTCAATCAAAAGTGAGTTCTCATATTTTACCTTAGTCAAGGTAAAGTAAATTAAAAATCATAAGTATATAATTTCTAACTTAAATCATTCTAACTAATCAATATACACACAAAAGAATATGATTTTATTCATAAATAGATCTATAACTAAGCTAAATGCAACTACAATATATACTTTCAAGTTGTTTCATTAAAATCTAAATGAATATTATCTAAAACCATAAAAAGTATTATTTCATAATTTTTATGATAATTAATGTCTACACTTTATTTTAGGACATAAATTTTATAACAACAAAGTGACACATTTTCATAAAAAAGAAACATATAATAGAGTAATCAATTACTCCCATATTTAATAACTAAAAAATAGATTAATAATTACCCCTTTATACCTTAAGATAATTATATTTTTTACCAAATAAAATTTTATCCCAAAAATAACCTTAATTATAATAATTAAATTAGATACATACGATGTTACCCCATCAATTCATTTACATTTGGATACAAGGGTTCCTTTCTCACTTAACATACACCAATTATTATGTTATAAAATTAAAATCATTTTGAAAAACATTAATACTTATATATTTTTATTCATATATCCCTTACACACATCTCAATTAACTATATTCTATTTACTATAACATTATTTTCTGCCTCTAAGAATCACACTTGGTCAAGTGCCAAGTGACTGATTTTAAAAAATAAAATAAGTTAAGAATTTGAATCTACAAGTACTATAAATAATTGAGTTGGTGACCCTCTTAATACATGAGAAGTTTTATTTGATACATAACTTGTTTTATGTTCATAAAGTCACTAGTCTTAACAATAAATGACCTTGTCTAATTAAATATTAGAATGTAAAATGTCACATCTACCCCTAAACGGTAGTTTTATCAAATGAAGATAATTTAAGAAACCATAATTCAAATAAAAACCATGATTCTTTATCCAAAAATCTTGAATACATTATTAAATTTAATTATTTGCATAACTAACTATCATTTCAAGACAATGCCACCATCATTGTGGAAAAGATATAATCTAGAGTGAAATATGAGTGGAACCCAAAAAAATAATTTAATAAACACCAAAAAACACTAACTTAATAAACACCAAATATTGATAACTACCTAATCAGTAATATAAAAAACAAATATTAGTTATATATTGTAACTAATGTTCATATTTCGAATAGAAATATACATTAACCATCATGAATTATAATCAAATACAATAATAGTTGAATTGATACTAGAATATCCAACATTCCATCTAAAGATAAATAAAGTTTCAATCAAGTATTAACTCAACCAAACATGTATTATCAATTTTGAGACATTTTTGAGCAACATAAAAGAACCATAAGACTTCCAATCAACCCAAATTAATTTAGAATAATTTACACAACATGGTTTATATTTGTTGTGAAATTATTTTCAAGATTAATTACACCCTATGTAATACAAATCTTATAAATAGTGTGTATAATATATTAACTTAATTAACCCTTAAAATAAAATGACGTAGTTTTATCCAATATTATATATCAATTATTGAAAAGAACACACATAAAAAACAAAAATCCAATAGTGCAAAGTTTTTTATACCAATTACATAAATACAACCAAATACTTTAGGATTCTAAATAATTATCATTCAATGATAAATTAGTTGCCCTTATAAAAAAGAATTAAATAACCCTATTTCAAACTGGCACATGTTACCAAATTTCAATCAAATCTATCCACCAATAAAATAAAATAATATTCAATCCATAGTAGATATGAATGATCGAATCATGAAAAGATAGTAAGTAAAAATCATGTTTCTATATGTAATTTTATTTTATCCTTAACCTACTTTAAAAACTTCAATTTACTCTTCAATGTAAACTGAATGATTATAATATGTATTATATACATATTGGAATCAATCATCACAATTCAATCCAACACAAAGTTAATACAACTTAAAAATATAATGATTATAAAATATAATATATTGCAATCCAACCAAAGGACTAAATCAGAAAAAATAAACCAATATCAAACATTATAAATCAAACATGAATCACAATACCTCATAAAACTTATAATCAATTAAAAAAGTTATTTTAATAGACAATATTGGAATATTGATTGATAAGATATACAATTCACAAAATAATGAGATTTAAGTCACTATCCATTACAATTATCTTATCAAAATGACTACCAAGCATTATTCAAATTACTAAATAAATATCAATGATAATGATGATATAACATACTAAAAAAGTATTCAAACCAAAAATTCCATTCAAACTCACACAACATCATTTAATAATGATTTTTAAATTGTAGTCTAAACAATAAATTATTTTTCTATTGAGAATTAATATTCAATTAACACAACTCATAAAATATTCTTGAATTCAACTTACATCTATACAAACCCAAATTATAGTTTCATATTATCAATAATTAAATACTAATTACATACGATAAATATTTTAATGTCAAATGAAATTGAAAAAAATATACATTATAGTTTATTTTTAGATTGATTGTGAATCAATAATCACAAACAAGAGGAAAAATCAATACTTATGCATAATCAAATATATATTAAAAAAAAAATTAAAATTCCTTTAACACCAAAGTTAGGATTACAACTATTAAAAAGTGAAAAATTACATTAAATAAAAAGGAACCAAGTAACACTCAAGAATAATAGTATTTACATTTTATAAATTATATTTAACTAATTATTTATTAAAATATATGATATGTATACCAAATTGCAAAGAAATATTTTAACTAGTACAAAGATATTTTATAGATTACAGATAGAGATAGTACATTCATGAAAATTTGAACAAGAATCATAATATTGAATCCAAAAAACATTCAAATATTCTTTTAGAGTTTGAAAGGCTTTGTCAAAACATGTTGACATGAACATACACTTGTATAAAAGTACCAAAACACATTCAACCAATCCAATGAGCCTTTCATATGTGGCCTTGAACTCCCAACCATCAACATGATGAAATAGTCTAGTTCTTAGGGTTGTGGTTGTTATTTATGAGTTCCTAAAACTCACAACATCTAAACAATAAAAAAACATGAAACACTCAAATAAAAAACTCAATCTAAGTGTTAATTCTAGAATGTCAAGAAACATTCTGATTTAACTGTTTAGGGTTTAACTATGTAAATCGTATGTTTAGATTAAAGGGTTGAGATGTCTAAATCAATTGAATAAATATGTAATAACAAATTACTGATTTTATATAACATTTTAACTTATTATATATTCTATGAATAGAAATAAATAGGCATAAATATAGACTTTCTAAATATTGATTGTCATAGATGATCTAGGTTCTAAAAGTTGAGTTTTGTGTAGTTTAATATCATAAAATATATTCTTGTGTTCATCTACTCACTAGATAGTAGTGGATTGTATTGATACTAGTACCATGCTTGTTAAGTGTCATCAATGTGGTGTTAATATCCCATTTATAGTGTTATTATTGTTTTTTAGGAGCACCTACACCTGTGTTCTTATGTCTTATTCTTGCATGCATCAAACTTAGAAGTCTATGTTATGCTTGGAAAACCTGATTTAGTGTGTAAACCTTAATCCTCTTTGGAAGTATGTCATTAGAAATAACTATGTGTTTATTAGTAGGTTATGGTGTACATCCTCAACATCCTATTTTAAAGAGAGTTTCCTACATACCAATACTCTTAATAGGGATAAAGTCTGATGTAGTTCTCCCACCTAGTGTTTGACGAAATTGGAAGTGAATGCTAGAATGAAAGTGGACTTAGATGCCTTGAATGTGATTGATCTTTGAGAAATTTTAAAAATGGGCTTAGGGTAGATATGAATGGTAGTATGCATAAGTGGGGTAGAATAGGGATAAAATACCTTAAATTTTCTCAACATATTTTTGGTTTGAATATGTTTTTTCATATATCTTCCATCTAGTGAATATAGGTCAATTATACATGTATTTATAGAATTATCGTGTTTATGAAGATAATAAAATATGTTTATTTTGACCTTAGGAGTGTCACGTATTTGAAAAATGTATTCATTAGGAATAGATATGTCTAAGGACAATAGTGCCCAGTTGGGTACACTAGTGCCATGTCATTGTAGTTTTTCAAATGTGGCACTAAGATCCACTTAGTATAATGATAAGCAAGTTGGGTTATGTTGGTGCAGGTTTTATGCACACCACAACCATAATAAGTAAGCCTCTAACATTTTAAGATCTTAAAGGAGGTAAAACTCCACTCCATGGCATGAGTTGTAGCTATGCAATTTATTTCAACCTATTGATGGAATAGAGGGTAGGGAATGCAAGTTGTTGACAAGGTTTTTAGATGGAGGTGTAGTTCCTAAATTATTGTGAAACTCTCTGTGAATTAGATGGGTGGATGTATTATAATCTAGAGTAGGCAGTTCTCAAAACAAACTCAAAAAAAGAGGGAAGGGTAAGGTAGAAAATAAATATTCTATGGTTTTTAGGAATCACTCCCCTACCTAGTTTTTAAAAGGACAAGTGTTTGCACAACCTATGCCTACTACAATAGTGATTTCATAGACACTATTAAACATGGATGAGAATTTTAAGGAAGATAAATATGTAGAAAAATCATAAGGCTTAGACAAAGGTTGTTCCTTTTACAGTAGTTTTTGCACACCTTTAATCAGGAGATTATGGCTCAAGCTAGTAAATTATCTAAAGTAGTTGTTACACATGTAAAATAAATTGCATCTAAGAAAGGAAGCATGAAAAATAAGAACTTTGAATCAATTTAAACTTGACTATCCTAATCCATATATCTACCAATCTTTTTAGTAGTTGTTTCAAACCTAAAATTTAGTATATCAATGAAAATAATCAAGAATATATTTTCAACTTTTACACACTAAATATTATTGAAACATGTAACCAGAAAGTAACAATTAATTACACAAAAATTGGAAAAAAAATACACAAACACATTCACTGATGATAAAAATTGATGCTACTCTTCTATTCTAAAATCACTGACAAAAAATCCAATTTGGATTACAATTGTTTATATATACTTGGGTAAGGCATCACACCATTTGAAAAAAATGTAAATGCTTCTTTTTATAGTTTGTGATAATAACTTGTTGATATTGTAGATTTTTCACCTTCAAATAAAACTTAGACATATGCATGAAGGATCAAAATCACTTTAAAAATGTTTTAGAACAACTAGCACTACTATTAGCCATGACTAATCTAAACTATACATTGCATGACCACCCATACCTTTTATATAATCTAAACCTTCACCTTTATATTCACAAGACATGCATGTTCATACTCTTTATCTTAACTATGAGTCCCAATGTTTGTCAATAAATATAGCACAATCTAAAGATCTACGTGTTTTATCTATTGCTAACTTTTAAAATGTGATAGGTGTCAACACATGAATGAGTCTAGGATTTTTGAAAAGTCTATGTTGATGTCACACCATAAATATTTTACACTAGTATAATGATGTGTATTAGATTTTAGTGCTTTGATTCATTGAGTCCCATGAGATTGACACTTGTTATTCCCAATTTTTCTTTTTTTTATATGTGTGCCACTTGGTAACTACTCAAAGCTCCTAAGTTGTATGTATTGTGTTGTTTATGTTAGGGTGTAGAGCTAAAAGCTTCACTAAGGAGCATACATTATCAGTTTCAGGTCTACACAGACACCGGCGTCAGTCAAGAGTGACCGACATTGGCAAGGTGCAGTTGCAGAAGTGCCGACGTCGACAGTGGGTCGGCTGACGGTGGTCACAGACAAGTAGCAGGAACTGACATCGGTTACCTGTGCATCCAGAAAGCTATTTTTGAGGACAGAAGCGAGTGTTTGCATGATGAGTTTGAGTTGTAGTCTCAAGCTCGCATCTCTATTATTAGCAATACTATTTTTAGAGCCCTTGTTCAAGTGGCTTAACTGTTTGTTGGAAGTGCATGCTCAAGTCTCCTAATTCTATATGTAGAATTAGATCTTCCTAGCTTATTGTAGTTGTAGTGGATTATTATAGTAATTCATTGTGTGTGAAGAACAATACAGAATTGAATCAATCCAGGTTTGTTGGAGTTGGTTGTTCTTGAGAGAGAGAGCTCTTGAGGAATAGAGATCTAGTGAGAGATCTATACATCTAGGAGAGGTGTGGAAGAAAGAAGTTTCTTCAATTGTATTCCTTTTGTAAAGAGTTTGTTAATACAAGTTTTCAGGGTGGTTTCTTGTATCTCTTATTCTTGCTATTATCTCATTCAGTTACTTGTCTATCTGATTTAATTCCACATTTATTGCTTTCACAAGTGTAATCTATTGCTGGTTGATCCCCAACAAGTGGTATCAGAGCCTTGGTTGTAGGTTCAGAGCTTGATATCCAACAATTGGTATCAGAGCTCAGGTGCACTAATAGGTGGTTCAGATCCATGTAGTGTGTATTGATTATAGGTTCTCACAGGGGTTTCTTTAGGGATTTTTGTTTGAGTGGGAGAAGCAATGGCAGATGAAAGTAAACTGAGAATGGAAAAGTTTAATGGAAAAAATTACCAACATTGGAGAATGCAAATAGAGAATTATCTGTATTACAAAGATCTCTACTTACCATTGGGTGGGGTTGCAAAGAAGCCCAAAGACATGGAGGATGAAGAATGGGAAGTTCTTGACAGAAAGGCTCTAGGGTCTATAAGACTGAGTCTAACATCCACTGTGATATCCAATTTATCACAGGCAAAGTCTACGGTAGAGTTGATGACTACGTTAGAAAATTTGTATGAAAAACTCTTAGCTTCTAATAAGGAAAAGCATAGAAGAGGCATCTGGGAACACTTTAAGTTTTGAGAGCAGGGAAAGGCAGAAAGAGAAGAGTAAGAAAAGCAGATCAAGATCCAAGTCTAAGGGGAAAGGCAGATCTAAATCTAGAAATGGCAGAAGGCCACAATGCTGGAATTGTGGAAAGATGGGGCACATAAGCAGAGATTGTTGGTCAAAGCCTAAGGAGGACAATCAGCACGAAGGAAAGGAAGAAGCCAAGGTTGTAGGTATTGCACAAGATGCTTTAATTTTCTCTCTGCATAATAATATAGAATCTTGGGTATTAGATTTTGGTGCATCTTTTCATGCTACCCCTAACAGGGAATATTTTAGTGACTATATCCATGGAGATTTTGGAATAGTGTATCTAGGGGATGATGAGCCCTGTAAAATAATTGGCAAAGGTAAAGTGCAGCTGAAGATGCAGAATAGCAACACATGGGTGTTGAGAGATGTGATGCATGTTCCTAGCTTGAAGAGAAATTTGATTTCTATAGGAAAGTTAGGGGAAGAGGGTTGTACAGTAACTCTCACAGCAAAATCTTGGAAGGTGACCAAGGGTGCACTTGTTATGGCCAGAGGTAAGAGAGAAGGTACTCTCTATTTGTGTAATTGTGCTACTAACAAATCTCCTTCTGTATTCTCTACTTCAGATGTGGATGCTAAATTATGGCACTCAAGGCTTGGCCACATGAGTGAGAAGGGGATGTCAATTCTTAAGTCCAAAGGTATGCTTTTAGATTTAAAAGGCATAGATCTAGAGTTTTGTGAGCACTGCGTATTTGGAAAATAGAAAAGGGTTAGTTTTCTCAAGACTGGGTCTACTAAGAAGAGGCATAAGTTGCAGCATATTCACACAGATGTGTGGGGACCGGCTCAGGCTGCTTCCATTGGAGGATCACAGTACTATGTATCTTTCATAGACGATGCTACAAGGAAGGTATGGATCTATTGTATTAGAAGAAAATCTGATGTATTTAAGACTTTTAAGATTTGGAAAGCTATGGTTGAGAATGAAATAGTTAAGAGATTAAAGTGCCTGAGATTAGACAATGGTGGTCAGTTCTATAGTCATAAGTTCAGAGATTATTGTTACATGCATGGAATCTTCAGGCAAAGGATGGTTCCAAGGACACCTCAGCAGAATGGTATTGCTGAAAGGATGAACAGGACAATAATGGAGTGTGCAAGATGTATGAGATTGCATACCGATTTGCCCTTACAGTTTTGGGCACAAGTCATTGACACTGCAGTACACCTGATTAACAGAGGACCCTCTATAGCTCTGGATGGTGGTATTCCAAAAGAGGCATGGATAGGTAAAAAGGTTGATCTCTCATATCTCAAAGTTTTTGGTTATGAAGCCTTTATGCACATAGATAAAGAAAATAGAAAGAAGCTTGATGCTAAGTCTATGAGGTGCACGTTTATTGGCTATGGCTCAGATGATTTTGGTTATAGATTGTGGAATCTAGAAACTAACAAGGTAACTAGGAGGCGTGATGTTGTGTTCAATGAAAGAGTGATGTATTGTGATCAGCTAAGGAAGTTGAATCAATCTGAGTAGAGCAATGGTGAATTAGACGAGGTGAAAGTCCAATATGAGCTCATGGGAAAAAGAAATAATCACTTGCAGGAAAACACAGAGACCGACGTCGGCAGGTTAGGAACCAGCATCGGCAGTACAGAAACTAGTGTCGACCGTACAAAGACTGACATCAACAGGACAGGCATTGAGGTCGGTCAGGCAGAACTGACATCAAACAGTAACAGGTCTGGAGGTGACCAAGGTCAGTCACTGTCAGAGAATTTGGGTGGATAACGTGTTGTGAACGAGTCTCAGACACCCATCAGGAGGTCAGAAAGGGTGAGTAAGCCTCCAATTAGATATTCTCCTTCTTTATTTTATCTATTGCTAACTGATGGTTGAGAACCAGAGAGTTTTGAAGAAGCAATATAGGTGGAGTCCAAGAGTCAGTGGGAGCGTGGCATGGTTGAGGAGTTTGAGTCCTTAAGAGAGAACCAAACATGGGATTTGGTTGAATTACCAGCTGGTAAGAGAACACTCAAGAACAGATGGACTTACAGGTTAAAAGATGGCGAGAATGGACAAATGAGATATAAGGCCAAATTAGTAGTAAAAGGATTTGCACAAAAGCCAGGTATTGACTTTGGTGAGATTTTTTCTCCTGTTGTTAAGATGACTTCTATAAGGGTTGTATTGTCTTTGGTTGCTTTTGAGGATTTGCATCTTGAGCAGCTAGATGTTAAGACAACATTTCTTCATGGAGATTTGGATGAGGAAATATATATGGAACAGCCAGAAGGATTCAAGGTCAAGGGTAAGGAGAAGTTTGTGTGCAGATTGAAGAAAATCTTGTATGGCCTCAAGCAAGCTCCTAGGCAATGGTACTTAAAATTTTATAGGTTTATGACTGAGCATGGCTACAGTAGGTGTCAATCTAACCATTGCATGTATTTCAAGAGATTTGATAATGGTAGATATATTATTCTATTGTTGTATGTAGATGATATGCTGGTTGCAGGATCACACATGTAGGATATCTCTGAGCTTAAGGTGAAATTAGCTCAAACGTTTGCTATGAAGGATTTGGGAGCAGCAAAGAAAATCCTTGGCATGAGCATTAAGAGAGACAGGAAAAATCATAGGTTGATATTGTCTCAAGAAGATTATGTGGACAAGGTGTTGAAACGGTTCAATATTTAGGATGCTAAACCAGTAAGCACACCTTTGGCTGGACATTTTAAGTTGAGTAAAGAACAATGTCCTAATTCATATGATGAGGTAGAGTACATGAGTAAGGTTCCATATTATTCCGCAGTAGGGAGTTTGATGTATGGAATGGTGTGTACTAGACTAGATATTACCCAAGCAGTGGGAGTGGTAAGTAAGTATATGGCCAATCTAGGTAAGGAACATTGGAAAGTAATTCAGTGGATCCTTAGATATTTGAGAGGAACCAGCAGTAAGCACTTGTGCTATGGAGGTTCAGATACTTCTCTACATGGTTATGTAGATTCAAATATGGCAGGTGATTTGGATGGCAGGAGGAGCACTATAGGTTATGTTTTCACTGTAGGTGGAACGGCGGTTATCTGGATATCTAAGTTGTAGAAGGTTGTTGCCTTGTTAACTATAGAAGCAGAGTATATTGCAGCCACAGAGGCTAGCAAAGAGATGATATGGATGACACAGTTCATGGATGAGCTTGATAGGGAGCATGAGAGTTGCAGATTATACAGTGACAGTCAGAGTGCAATCCATTTGGCTAAGAATTTATCCTTTCATTCAAGAACAAAGCATATATAGCTAAGGTATCACTTCATACGACAAGTATTGGAAGATGGTGAGTTGAAGCTGGAGAAGATCCATATAGATAGGAATCCTATTGATATGTTAACCAAGCCAGTTACAAAGGAGAAGTTGAATCTTCATTCAACTTCTATTGGTCTTCATGATTGAGTTGAAGATGGAGGAGCTAGAGGATGTTGTTTTACAGGTACTAGTGTAGCTATTTATCTCCAAGTGGGAGATTGTTAGAGTGTGGAGCTAAAAGCTTCACCAAGGAGCATACATTATCAGTTTTGGGTCTACACAGACACTGACGTCGGTCAGGAGCGACCGACGTCGGCAAGGTGTAGTTGCAGAGGCACCGATGTCAGCAGTGGGTCGGTCGATGACAGTCACAGACAAGCAGCAAGAACCGACGTCGGTTACCTGTGCATCTAAAAAACTATTTCTGAGGACAAAAGCAAGTGTATGCATGATGAGTTTGAGTTGTAGTCTCATGCTCACGTCTCTATTATTAGCAATACTATTTTTAGAGCCCTTGTTCAAATGGCTTAACTGTTTGTTGGAAGTGCATGCTCAAGTCTCCTAATTCTATATGTAGAATTAGATCTTCCTAGCTTATTGTAGTTGTAGTGGATTATTGTAGTAATTCACTGTGTGTGAAGAACAGTACAGAATTGAATCAATCCAGGTTTGTTGGAGTTGATTGTTCTTGAGAGAGAGAGCTCTTGAGGAATATAGATATAGTGAGAGATCTATACATCTAGGAGAGGTGTGGAAGAAAGAAGTTTCTTCAATTGTATTCCTTTTGTAAAGAGTTTGTTAATACAAGTTTTCAGGGTGGTTTCTTGTATCTCTTGTTCTTGCAATTATCTCATTTAGTTACATGTCTATCTGATTTTATTCTGCATTTATTGCTTTCACAAGTGTAATCTATTGTTGGTTGATCCCCAATAGTTTACCTTTTCTTTTGATTTGTTATACCTATGTACTAGGATCCCATGATCATGGTATCACTTTTGTAGGGATTTGACATTTTAACTTGATCATGTGTCATTCGATCAAATGGGCTTGAGAAGATGCACATTGTAGGATATTGATTTCAATCTAAATGGTTAATTTAATAAGTTAAATTTCATGTTTATGATACTATCAAATGACATCCTTGTGACCATGAATGAAATTTACATGAATATCAAATTTAATTCTACAAATTTTAGCCATTCTCAAGGTTAAGTTTGACATTCATGAGACCATCAAATGATGTCCTCATGACTATCAAATGATGTATGCATGACTGTCAAATTTAATCTCATAAGTTTTATAGATTGCCAATGTTAAATTTGAAGTTCACATGACCATCAAATGACATCCTCATGACTATCAATGATGTCTATATGACTATCAAATTTAATCTTGTCAACTTAATGCTTATCGTTTATTTAGGATTCCCTACTCCTATAAGTATAAATGAAAAGAATACTTAGCATAATACTTTTGGGAAATATGTATAAAATAACATGTATGAATATTCTAGCCTATGATATTATTATTATTAGTACAAAATAATTTGTACTTGGGTTAAAAATATTAAATTAAGCTCAAGCATAATGAAATTCTTTGTAATCAAGAGTGTCACATGGTAGTTTGGTATGTATTTCAAAGCAATTGTTATAGGAGAATTATTTCAAGACTTCTGAAGGGGAATTATTTTGGAAAAAATGTCTTCAAAATTTCTCCTAAAGGGTCTTAATATCTTAGATAAAATTTTTGAATGAATTGGCTGAAGGGAAAAAGGCATCTAACAAAAGTCCCAAAGGATAAGTCTCAAAAGGAAAAGGTTCTAGAACAAAGTCTTGAAGGGTAAGTGGCCACTTAATAAATGACAAAAGGTCATTTTCAAAATGTCTTATGGCTTAGTGGCCACATTAATAATGTTTAAAGGTCATTTTAAAAATGTCTAAAGGGTCAATTCAAGAAGTCTAAAGGGCATGTGTCCTTTGGGGTAATTATTTTAGGACTTTTATGTTAGAAAAAATGCTTGAAACAAAAAGTCCAAATGAAATGGTCTAGGACAAAAGTCATGAATGATAGGCTCAAAGGGAAAAAAAATCTCAAGACAAAAGTCTTGAAGGTTAATTTAAAAAGGGACAAAGGGTCTACATCATGGTGAAAATTACCAAAGGGTCTAATCCATAGGGTACATTTCGATGGGAAAGGGCTCTTACAAAAGCCCCAAAGGACATTTTCAAGAGGAAAAAGTGCATATTCATAAAGTTCAAAGGAATATGTGCCCTTGAAAAAAATTCCAAAGGATAAATCAGAGGCAAAGGGTCCTTTCAAAACTCCTAAATGAATTCTATCAGGGGAATTGTATTGGACAAAATGATCATAACAATTCTCTTGAAGACCTAATTCTCTCAGATAAAATGTTCAAAGGAAAGATTCAAAATGCAAAGGTGCATGAAAAAATTTTTGAAGGAAATGTGTGAAGGGGCTGAAGGGCAATTTCAAAATGTCTCAAAGAAATTTTTTTAGGCAAAAATGCCAAAACAAAAATGCTAAAGGACATATTGCACAAGGCCCAAAGGTTAGGTTTGTAAGGCAAAAAGGTGATTTAAAAACTCTTGAAGGGAAAATAAAAAATGTCTAATGGTAGTTTTATAACAATTAAAAGGGTGTAATTCATAGGTAATTTGTCCATGACAAAAGTCCCAAAGGATCTACTTCATAAAGTCCAAAGGGTAATCTAAATAAGGCTAAAGGAAATCTATTAGGGGAATTATTTTGAATAAAATGCCCACAATAATTTCTCTTGAAGACCCAATTCTCTTAGACAAAATGTATTAAGGGTAAGTTTGGAAGGGCCAAAGGGTAATGTCAATTACATTAGGAAAAATTCCTATGGAAAAATAAGCCCATATACTAATTACATTGAAGGGATTTTTTTAAGACAAAACATCCATAACAATTTCTCTAATAAAGATAAGTCTATCAGAATTATTTCATGGAAAAAATACTGATGAAGACAAATAGGATAATTCTGACACAATTGGCTCAAAGTAACAAACTTGATAGAAAAAAATATATTGTCTATGAAAACATGATACCAATGCCATCTTGCTAAACTATGAAAGGCCAAATCATGGAATTTTCCAATATTTGCATAAACATATAGAAATAAGGGTTCAAAATCAAGACAATAATCTAAAAAAGTGGGTCCTTATTTCTTTATTGAAAAAATCGGTTGTTGGGTACAACAAATGGAGACTTATAGGGGAAATAATTTAGAGTATTTGAAAACCCAAAACTCTAGTTTGTAATCCTAAATCAATCATGAAGTGTACCATAAAAGATTACTTAAATCAGAAACATGAAAGACACTCCTAAGTCAATTCATGCAACATATTTGATTTCTAATTTCTTAGATCTATGTGTGTCAAGCATGTAGTTTATATAACCCTTACTATGATGATTTTTCAAAGGCTTTGATGAAGTTATAGGTTTTATTTCCATATCTATTAAAATTCAAAAATAAGGAAAGTTCAGGCATTACTCTAGTACTAGACAAGCTTCCATAGCCTCGATAGAGATACCTTGGGCTCGTTCTCTTATCATTACATTATTTTCTTTTGACCATGGTGCATGGTAAATGGTACATTTAACTTATTTAATCATGTGACTATTTTTATTCTCTTTAGTTTTTTTTTGCTCTTTTGAATCCTTTAGTTCTTTCTTCTTTTACATTTCTTTCACTCTTTTTTTGTTCTTGAATGAAAAAGAGAAGAGATAGAATCCTAATGAGCTGGTATAATTATAAAACAAATAATTACTAGAACATCCCTACCATCCACATCTATTCCTATAATTATCATTTCCAATAGGTATTCAATGTGATAAGTGAATTTGATCCAATAAAACAATAAAAATTTCTAAATTTGTATGAAGTACTTTGAGAGAAGCCTCCATATTCTTGGTAAAAGTATTCAATTGTGACATCATTAAAAATGATCTAGGATTACTTATCTTCATACTAAAGACTTAAAAACATAAAAATGGACCTAATCTATAAACTAGTCCTAAAGTGTCAAGATTTTAATTTTCCCTTTTCCATAAGCCATAAGCTTAGTCAGTTTGGATTTTAACTTGGTTAAAGTTAGAGAAAACACAATTTTGATAATTAGAGAAAACAAAGAACAGCTAATCTAAGAAAACATTGAAACTAAATTAAGAAATCATTTATAATAATAAAGAAAATATGAAACCTAATTTACGAAAGCAAAATAATGAAAGAAAGAAAGACTACTCTAGAAAGTAGGAAAGTAGTTTATGAAATCAATAAATCTAATCTACTCCTACTCTAAAGAAAACCCAAATAATACGGGGGATAAGTTTGGAAAATTTTCTTGGTATGCTTCTCATACCTTGGTAATAACAAGGTTTTCCCCATTAAAGTTCTGAGATAGGAAGGGACATCCTTATATTCATTTAATATAATTTTGAGCTTTTTCCTTATATTGTGAAATAAAAATTTACGGTTAGTCATTGGGACATCCCAGACACAATAAAAAATAACTCTTCCATATGATACATACATTCTTAAAACTCACCATTATTACTCATGTATTTATTATAACCTAATTTAGATAAACAATCCTCAAAAGTACCTATTGAGATGGGTATTAGATCTGACCTACAATCTTGAAAGTCATTGTCCTCTATGAACTCATTATGGGAAATGTCCTCAAAGATAGAGTCAAAGTCATAAGTATAATCATGAACAACATAATCCTCAAAAACTTCATCTAATCTCTCACTTTGAGTATGACATTTAATATTTGATTTAATCAACTCTTAACCTTCAAAATCATGAATAAAATGTGTTTACCTATGGCATGTTATTTATGATTTTAGGAGTGATAAATTCACTAACTATTAGTTCCAGAGGGATCATCTCATCCAATGCATCTTGTTGATCTTTATACTTGTGTTCTTGTGAGTAGTTATGCTCTATAATATATGTAACTTCATGGGCATCATATGTGTAATCAAAGGTATTTGCTTCGATACTAAGTAATGTTGATGCCCACACATGTTAGGGTTCCTGGTCATTCACATAATTAACCATAATGTCGCAAACATTATATTTAGGCAATAAATTTAATTTAGCATCTATCCAATCAAGTCATGAGTATATATGTGAATTAATTCCATTATAAGGTAGCTTAGAAATAGATTAAAAATTATTTGGGGAAACCAACATACCTTTTCCAATTGCTCCATGATAAAGATACATACCTACCTCAAGCATGACATAATTTAAAATATTAATATTGGATCATACATGATTAGAAGATAATAAGTTAGGAATATAATCATTGATTGAGTCTTTTGATAGAGATTATAATGCAAACTAATAATCACAAGATTCATCAACACAATGTTTAGGGTTAATATATTTTTTTCAAGGCAAAGAAATTGATCCTTTGCCTGGGAATTTTTTATCTCATAGGGATATTACAAATGTTGGAAATGTTCCTTTAAATTTACACCTTCCTCACTATCATTATTTCCTTCTTCAAATATCTCATCAAATATAGGAATGGAATCAACATGATCCAATTCTCCTAGCTAGATAGATTGCTCTTCATTAATTGTTGTAATATTATATTTTGCATCTTTTATGATCCAATCATCTTCTCTATCTAGGATCTATTATTCCTTATACATAGTGCCTAGATTAAAATATAACCCTTCCACTATGTTCTTATTTGGGATCAATAACAAGCTTTCTCTTTGGATAAATTTTGTATAATTCAATCCAATATACATGCTATAGAGAACCTCATATAAGATGTATAATTATTTTTAAAATCATGAACATCAATAGTTGGACCAAATCGTATCATAAAATATTCGTCAAGATCACTCTAACTAGTAATAGAACTAGGTGTCAACTCTGTAATCCAATCATGTATTTATTCTCCCAATGTGAAAGGGAATAACCTACATATTACATCCTCAAATTTTACATCCATAACATGCATAACATATGTGTAAGCAATAAGATGCCTTTCAATAACTCTTAGGTGATTATAATGGAACCTGGGAAAGAATTTGAAATTTTCATCATGGGAATCATATCGAATGCCTATAATATCTATGGGTCATTTGTCAAGCCAATCCATTTGTTGGGTGAATATTTTGTCGATCAGCTAACTGATGAGAAAATAGGTCTCTTCAACCACAACATAGGGAAATTGGTCAACTAACTACATCAAAATGGGAAAAATCTCTCCTCTCATCAAGGGGAGGTTCCCTGTAGATATGTAGGAGATATATACTATATATATAAATAGAAAATAACACTCAAGGGTAGGATAAACCATCCATCTCTCTTTTTTTAGAGATGATGTTCATAAATCAAAGGAGAAATCCTAATGAAATGATAGAAAACACTCCTCTTCTTTTAGAAGTGTTGTTCAATAGACAAAAGGAATCTTTTGGGTGATGATAAGTAACTGTAACAGGTCACAATAACATAGCAGGGTGAAATGAGGCACAAAGTCTCCACCTCAACTGCCAAAGAGTGAAATATGAAAGATAGTGAGGGTAAAAAGTCATCCTAAGATCTTTTACATAGAAATATAATATGAAGGGTAATGAGGGCACAAAGTCATCCCAACATCCTTTACACAAGAATAGCAAAACAGACAAACTAAAGACCATTATGGTAGTATAAAGTCTCTCCACAAATGGATTCAAGAAACCTTCCTAATCACTTTCACTAATTCTACTTATTTAATCAAATGGACAAAAAATGTATTAAGGAAATAGACATAAGAACAATTTCCCCAACAACCAAGTTATTACAACATGAAGTCTAAAAATTTACTTGTTTTCTTATTCAAATAATGAAATATGATCAACAATCTAAGCTCTAAGTCTCAATAATGCCTTTCAATTTGGGTAGAGTTTAATTTTTGATTATAGACTAAGATCCCATGTAAAATAATAAGAGAGAGTCCTATATATAGTGCTCTAAGAAATACTTGGGCACTTTGTCTCACAAAAATGATGGCTTATGATGCATTCAATGCATTTTAAATTTTGTCCATTGACTATGCTAGAATCAAGCATTGGTTTTTAATATGGGCCACCTGATGTGTTTCCTTGATGTATTTCTAGATGTTCACTTTGTTCAATGTAGAAAAATAGGCTCTGCCATTGAACGTTCACATTCTCTAATGTCCACCTAGTCGGCTGCTTTACCTTCTAGAAACATCTCCCATGCATGGATATTTTTTATCCTTCTTCATTGTTCCCCCTTTACTAGCTATATTTTGCCTTTATCTGTGTGATTTGAGCTCTCAGGATATCTCTTTGGCTGGTAATTGAATTTTTTCACAAGGTCTATGTTTAAGTCTACAAGGATCAATAGTTATTTCATTGTCGCAAATTTGACGTGTTCGGGTCCATCATCATTTGAATGCCAAACGCTACTTGGTTTCCCTAAATTTGATGGCTACAAGCTTGTCATCCTTAGCACTTCCTTCATGTCTTTCCTATTTGATTTGGCCACTTTCCACTATTCTTAGTAAGTGACACATGGTGCATTCCATTGTGAAATAGGTGAGGACATCTGGCAACATCCACTTAACTTATAGAGGCTTTGGGAGCCTTTTCAGAGTCTTACAGATGATGACACACGGCAGCTTCTTTTTATATCATAAAAACACTAAAAAACACTTGGGACTCTTATGAACTCATGTGGATGATGACACATGGCGCATTCCATTTCAAGTTTAGCCAGTCACCTGAGACCCACCATAGTCCTTACTCAATAAAAGGAAGAAGATGTAGATGTTGCCACTTGGTGGCTTCCACCAATATTTGTAGATGACACATGGCATGTTCCAATATTTTGAAAGTTACTATAAACTATCTCAAAAGATGACATGTGGCAACTTCCACTACATCTCTATGAGTGACACATGGCAGCTTCTGCTACAACTTGAGATTTGATCTTTCCCAGAGGGAACTTGCCCTTTGGGGTCTTGAGAAATGGTCCACTTTCCCTAGTGAGAACCTCCTACAAGGGTACTCAACTTGGTTCACTATCCTCTACAAAGATTCTTTTTCCTTTTGCTTTGGGGTAGCCCTTTGAACCTACCGATTGAACCAACTTTGGTTCAACGGTTCAGTCAGTTCAATCTCTTGTATTTTATTCATTCACATGACCACTTAAACTAAATTCTTTGAGCCAAACCATGTTGAATCATATGGCCATTGAGCCTATTGAACCTTTGAACCAAAGTGGTTTAATGGTTCAACGGTTCAATGGTTCAAGTCTTCTTCTCTTTGATAAGTGTTTTCAAGCCGTTGAACCTAAAGTGGCTAAACTTTAAACCTTAAGAAATGTACTTAACTCTATTGATGACATTGAACCTTTGATCTCATTAAACCCATTGAACCAAAATGGTTCAAGGTTCAATGGTTCAATAGTTTAAACACTATATAGAAGCTTGCCAATGAACTCTTTTGGTTGAACCAAGGCATTGAACCAATCCTGAAAATGACTAAGTGTTGGAAACTTATTCTTTTGATTGAACTCAATTGTAGAAGCCTTTGAACCTATTGATTTCAAGAATGTTGAGTTTGTAGAAACATATCTATAGAGTTTATAGATTTAAACCTATAGAGTCCATAGTTTTCTCTAACTTTGAAAGAGTCCATAGAAATCTAGCTGGTGGAGTCTGTAGAAACCATCTATGAAGTCCATAGTTCCACCCTACAAAGTTCATAGAAATGAGTTCGTAGAACTAGGGGATTCCATAGATATGGCTTGTAGAGTCCATAGAAATGGGCTTGTAGAGTCCATAGAAATAGGCATGTAGAGTTCGTAGTTTTCTAAAAAAGCTTGAAAAATGGAGAATTTGAATACACAGAATAATTTTTGGGAAGGGAAGAGATAATTTTGGCCTGTGGGGCCAAAATATTTCAAATGTTGTCCAAAAAATGACTGATATTTTTGGGGGACAATAGCTAGCTCCAATTAGAGAACTTCCTTTAGTTGAAAACTCAGAACAATAGAGGGGAGTAGAAACCAAAATCTTTAGTGCCTTAATGTATGCCATTGAGCCATGGAGTCATGTTACCCAAAAAGAAAGGTGACAAACAAAAATGAAAGGACAAAAATATAACTAAAGACTATACAAATATACATATGTATAAGTTGATCTTATTTGATATTTCATAGATTGAAGTGTTTCAGATGTTGCCCACTATGAGGCAATGAAAAGGGCGTACTGTCTTGATATTTTAGCAAAAAAATATTTTCACCATTGAGATATTGAATAGTAAATAGGCCTCTCTAAAGGGAGTCAAACTTCTCATACATCCCCTTTGGTTCTCTTCTCTTGTCCCACAGCAAGACTTGCTCTCTAACTTGGAAATCACAATTTTTTGCCTTTCAATCAAATATCTTCTTTACCAAACATTAAAGGGTAGTAATTCAGTCCACCACCATAGTTCTCTACTCATCTAGCTCAGTCAAGCACATGATCCTTTTATCAAGGGGGATTTCATATGTTTGATCTTCAATTACCTTAGCCAATTTTAATGCTGGTAATTCCAAGGTGATTAGTATCTCAGCATTGACACAATAAAGAAGTTGGAAAGGAGACATACCAATTACCCTCTTTGGTGTGATTCTGTCTACCCATAGAGAATCAACCAATGCTTTATGTCATGTCCTTTGGTTGTCATGCACTAGCTTCTTGATGATAGTCACCAGATTCTTATTACTTGATTTAGCTTGTCCATTCCCTTGTGGAAAGTAATCAGAAGAGTGGGAGAGAGTAATCCCATAGTAGAAATAGAATTGTGTAATCTCCTGGGAAGTGAAACAAGTTGCATTATCAGTAAAAATCTTGGTTTCGACCCCAAACCTGAAATCATATTCTCCTTGAGTAAATTGCACACTACTTCTAAAGTAGCATGTTTGGTTGGGATGGCTTCCACCCACTTGGTGAAGTAGTCAGTTACTGTAAGGACATAATCATGTCTAGCACTTGAAGATGGGTTTACAACTCCAATTAAATCAATTCTCCATTGATGGAATGGTTCCTTTATGACCACTAGCTTGAGAGGCAGGAAAGCTAACTTGGGTCTCCCAATAAACTGTTGGCATAGTTCACATTTCCTTAACCACTTATATGCATCTTGGAAAAGAGTTGGCTAATAATACATGACTCATAGAATTTTATGGGTAGTCATAGGAGCAAAAAAATGTCCTCCATAGGTTAGATTGTGGAAGGATTTCAAAAGTTGGCTTTGCTTCTCCTTGTCCACATAGTGAAGGAACACTCCATCAAGGCTCCTCTTGTACAGGCTGTTGTCCCAAAAGACAAAATTGGTAGCTTTCAACTTGATAGTCCTCCTTTCTTTATAATATAGGTAAGTAGGACACTCACCATAAGTAAGGAAATGAGCAATACTTGAATACCACTCACTCATGGTGGAGATAAAGAGGATTGTTAGTGTGTCTTCCACCTCTGCTTCTTCATGCTCTATTTCTTTTAGTTTGTTATCTGTAATTAATTGGCATAAGCCTTTTCCTCAAACCAGCTTTATTGGCTTGATGACTAGATCAAACTCCTAGATCTTTGCAATCTAATTGCCTCTTTTCATCCCAAACTCCTGCTAAGTTAGTATGGATTTGACCGTGGTATCAAGAACTAAGGTAGTAGTGTGAGAATTGAAGATGTAGAAGTAGAAATGTATGACTGCCTTCACTACTGCATAAGCATGCTTCTCCATGTTTGAATACTTCATCTGATGAGCTTTGAGAGGGTAGCTCATGAAATAAATGGAAGACTCCATACCTTATTTATCCTATTGAGCTAGAATTGCTAAAAGCGTGTGTTCAAAAGCATAACTGTATATGATGAACTCTTTCTTGTAGTCTAGACAAAATCAAACTGGGGTGTGGGCAATGGCAGTCATGATATCCTAGAATTCTAACTTGCCTTCTTTAGTCTAGCTGAAGGTGGCCTTTCCCTTCATCATGTTCATAATGTGTCGATTTGTCTTAGCAAACTTAGGAATGAATCTTCCTAAACAAAATCACCTTTTTAAAGAAAGAATGAATAGTAGTCTTACTTGTAGGCAAGGTAAGCTCTTGAATAGAGTTGACTCTATCTAAGTATCCTTATGCCTTCTTTTGACACAATGTGTCTAAGAAGTTTACCCTCTGTCACTCCAAAAATTGACTTCTTGGGGTTCAAGGAAATACCATTATGGTAGCAGTGCTTTAGCACTTGTTGCAAGTGGTATATATGATCTAGGTGATGCTTAGAAAAAATTGTCAAGTCATCAAGATAAAGTACAATGAACTTACCCATCTCATCCTTGAAAGCAAGGTCCATTGCTCTCTGAAAGGTGACACTAGCATTTATCAAGCCAAAAGGCATCCTTCTATATGAAAATGTACCCCAAGGTGTGGTGAAGGTTGTCTTGTGCTGGTCTATTTCACTAACTTTAATTTGATTATATCCTGAGAAGCCATCTAGCATTGATAACATCTCTGAGTTGGTCATTATTTGAAGTACCTGGTCCATGATGGGCAAAGGATAATTATCCTTTAAGGATGACTGATTTGGATTCTTGAAATCTACACAGATGTGAATTTTGCCATTCTTCTTCCTCACAAGTACTATGTTGGCAATCCATGTAGAATGATGGATTGGGAAAATTATCCTAGCATTCAACATTTTCTATATCTCAGATAGAATATTAGCCAATATCTTTAGATTATATTGCCAGGATTTTTATTTTTAAGGCACTGAGTTAGCCTTGAGATGAATGTCATGGTGGATTTCATCAAGCCTGAAAGACTCAGGTCATCATAAGAGTATGCTAAGACATCCATGTATTGGCTGAGCAAAGTAATAAACTTGAACCTCTCTTCAGGAGTGCAACATTTATCAATGTTAACCATCTTGGGACCTTCCTTGGTACCCAAGTTTATCTGATCAAACCCTTGAGAGGAGCTTGAATCTATTTGCTACTTTTGATGAATCTATAATGTTTGTCAAACATCTTCTCGAGGGAAACCAGGCCTTTGGGAATTTTATTCCCTTTGAGTTGTAATAATTCTTCATCTACATCTAAGTTCATTTTAGGAGCTAATTCAAGCTTCTAAGGATGACTCCCTTCAAAGTGTAACTATTTGAAGCTATCTCTTTGTTTCAGAAAGGTGATGATTTGGTTATCATTGTTAAACACCTTCCAATGACTGGCATTATTAGGTACACTTGGTCTAAATACCAATTCAATGTTGTACTTGTCTCTTTTGAAGTGTGGGTGGGGGACTAAGAGAGTTGCTAAAATAGCTAGTGCATTAGCTCAGTCATTGAATTCCCTAGGTATGGCAGAGATGTTAAAAGCATCAAAGCTTTCAATTTGATCCTAGACTAGATTGTAGTAGTGGCACAATATCTCATTTTTGGTTTGGTACAAGTTTCTCTCTTGACAAACCACCAGTTCAACATTTCCTTTGGCATGAAGGAACTCGATGCCTTTATCTCGAGCAATCTTCAATCCAAACAATAGAGATTCATACTCAGTTGTGTTATTAGTGTTTCTAAATTGCAACTTTTAGGATGAAGGAAAAATATCTCATTGAGGAGATATCAACACAATTCCAACCCCTGAGCTGGTAGAAGAGTTGTTGCCATTGAATTCCAGGATCCAAACATCATTAGCAACTAATTTTTCCTTAGATTTCTCCTTGCTTGGAAGGGGGAATTCTTATGTGCTTGCACTATGCTCTCTCACATATTTTGCTATTATGTTTGAACCAATTTTCAAACTATCATTTTTAGAAGTTTCATCAACTGAAACATGAGTATCCTCTATGGTCAAGAAATAAATAACCATGTCTGAAGATTCAAATAAAATTTGAGCTTCAGGGGATGATGTCTGAGTGACAACATATTTTGATTCCTTTTTAGGAAGTAGCCTCTACATGATGCCTTTGATAGGGATCCTCACTTTAGATAGGTCCATGTCTAATTCTCCTCCAACATCCTTGCAAAAATTTCATCCAAGAAGAATGTTGTATGAGGCTAGGACGTTGGCCACCAGGACTGTCATCTTGATTCTTTTGTCTGGGAATGTTGTAAATGTAAACTGGTCATCCTTGATTTGTCCTAGTAGAGGTACTTGTTTGTTCTCTATGGAGAAAAATCTTCCAAATGTCTTGGTCAGTGTAAGACCAAGAGATTCTGCCACTTTGGCAGGCATGACATTGTATGAAGCTCTAGAATCAATGATGCAATTGCTCAGCTTGTGACCATTTATCAACAGGGAAACATAGAAAGGTTCTATTTTCCTAAGGGAAGTAGGAAGAGTAATGACAAGGCTTTTTGGGATGGACATGTTCTTTGGAGGATCATGAGTTACTTTTTTAACATCTTATCCTATAGGGATGGTTTTATTCTTCACACACTCAATGAACCTATCCAACTGCTCAGGATTGGCTTGTAGGAATTCAAATTCAAAAATTTGAATTTTGGTCTTCTTGACATGGTCAATTATGTCAAATGACTGAAATGGATTAGGAATAGAGTAAAGGAGTTTATCCTTTTTATTTTTGGAAGGGGGAAGACTAGTCTACGAATTTAAAGTAGAAGGTCCAGAGATGTTTGATGTACTTACCTTTTTGGCAATCACTAGGTCCTTTGGCTAGAAATGTAGAGTGGTTCCATGCTTATAAATTAAAATTTTTAGTTGAGGTTACTCCTCTATATTCCCTTTATTATCTTGCTAAGCTGATTGGTTCTTAGACTGAGTGAACACAACATATGATCCATCAACTGCTTCACCTTCACTTCTAGGTTCATCCTAATAATTTAGGAAACCAATGTTGGAGTCGCCAACTAATTATTCTTGGTTTGTTGCAAGGATATAAACATAATTTTCCTAGTTCAATTTAAGCTAGAAAGAGAAATTAGATTCTATTTTGAGATATCTAATTGCTGAATTGGTTGGGGGTGCTTCAATGGCAAGTTTCCCCTATGGGGAAAGAAGATGATTTGGTTGTCCTTGATTTCTAACAGCATTACCTTGGTATGATTGATTGGGGAATGTTCTCCTTGGTATATCTCTATATGAAGGAGCTAAAGATATCCCTTGCACCATCTATTTTTTGTGAGCTAGTAACTCATTTGCCAATTTTGGTACCATTGGATCAATGGTACCTGTAAATGAATATTCAGAAGATGAAGAAGATTTACCTCTGTTAGGATCTCTCCTTATCTTTCCTACTAAGATAAGGTCATATTCCACCTTAGTGGCCAAATTTTTAGATATAACAAGGTGTATTTTTCTAGCATGTCTTAGCAAAAAACTTACTTCAGGTAGCTGAGAATTGATGAAGAAACATTTGAGGTTTTCAAGTGTTGGCTAAGCAATTATAGGAATCCTATTCCTCAACTTGTCAAACTTGTCTATGAAACCCCTCATAGGTTCATGAGGTTCTTTCTTCATCTATGTGAGTTGAGCTAGTAGGGCATGTGCATCTTATGCAGGCTTGAATCTAGCTCTAAACATTGCTTTGAGTGTGTTCTGGTCAGTTACTGATTGAGCCTACAGGTGGTAGAACTAGTTTGTAGCAACACCTTGTAAAGTTTCTACAAATAGTCTAACTACCACATCTTCAAATTCCATGCCTATCACACCATAAGCTATGCTGAAGGATGAAATATGTTCATTAGGATGAAATTTCCCATCACCATAAAACTTAGAGAAATTCTTCCTTGAACTGCATGGGAGTTCATGTAGGGGTGGAGTTAGATTAAGTAGGCCAAAAGAGTTACCCCAAGGACCTTGAATTGCCATTATATGACTATGGAAAGGTATAATAACAAATCTTAGAGGGGTAATTATTTTCAAAGATTTATTAATAACAAAAATGGATGCTTTGCCTGGTAATGGAGACTTGATTTTAGTAGGAGGAAAACTCTTGCTTCATTTAAGGTGAGATGGTGAAGGAGATAGATCAAAATTAATTTGTTGTACCAACTTGAATATAGGTTCAATACTACCTTTATCCCTTTAGCTTTGCATATACCATGGATCTACCAGATTATGAAACAAAAATGGAAAAGGATTGGTCTTATTTCAACTTAAATCATGAGGCTTAAATTGCTTGTCCTTCCCCAACGACTCTGGTTTTTTAGACTAGATAATATAATGGAGATGGAGGAACATGACAAGGCTATAATGATAATGGGTAAGATAGGGAATAGAGTTGATAGAGTGTATAATGGATAAGGGCAAGGACTTATTTAAATCTAAAACTTGAGGCTTTAGACTCCACGTTCATCCCCATCAGAGTCACCAAAAATTGTTGGGTGAATATTTTGTCGATCAGCTAACTAATGAGCAAAATAGGTATCTTCAGCCACAACATAGGGAAATTGATCAGCCAAATGTGTAGGTTTACTACATCAAAAGGGGACAAATCTTTCCTCTCATCAAGGGGAGGTTCCTTGTAGATATACAGGAGCTATATACTATATGTATAAATAGAAAATAACACTCAAGGGTAGGATAAACCATCCATCTAACTTTTTTTAGAGATGATGTTCACAAATGAAAGGAGAAATTATAATGAAATGATATAAAACACTCTTCTTTTAGAAGTGTTGTTCATCAGACAAAAGGAATCTTTCAGGTGATGATAAGTAACTATAATAGGGCACAATAACATAACAGGGTGAAATGAGGTACAAAGTCTCCACCTCAACTACCAAAGAATGAAACATGAAAGACAATTGGGGCACAAAGTCATCCCAAGGTCTTTTACATAGAAAAAAAATACGAAGGATAATGAGGGCATAAAGTCATCCCAAGACCCTTTACACAGGAATAACAAAATAGATAAACTAAAGACAATTATGGCAACACAAAGTCTCTCCACAATCGGCAACACAATGTCTCTCCACAACCGGCTTCAAGAAACCTTCCTAATCACTTTCACTAATTTTACTTATCTAATCAAATGGACAAAAAATGTATCAAGGAAACAAACATAAGATCAATTTCCCCAACAACAAAGCTATTACAGAACAAAGTCTGAAAGTCACTTCTTTTTTTAGTCAAATAATGGAATATGATCATCAATCTGAGCTCAAAGTCTCAGTAATGCAAATCAATTTGGGCAGAGTTTCATTTTTGATTATAGACTGAGATCCCTTATAAAACAATAGGAGAGCATCCTATATATAGTGCTTTAAGAAAGACTTGGGCACTTTGTCTCACAAAAATGATGGCTTATGATGCATTTAATGCATTTTAAATTCTATCCATTGGCTATGCTGGAATCGAGCATTGGTTTTTAATATAGGATGTCTGATGTGTTTCCTTAATGTATTTCCAGCTGTTTGCTTTGTTCAATGTAGAAAAATAGACCACACCATTAAATGTTCACATTCTCCAATGTCTGCCTAGTGGGCTACTTTACCTTCTAAAAATATCTCCCATGCATAGATATTTTTTATCCTTCTTCATCATTCCCCCTTTCTTAGCTATATTTTGCTTTTATTTGTGTGATTTGAGCTCTCAAGCTATCTCTTTGGCCAGTCACTAAATTTGTTCACAGGGTCTATGCTTAAGTCTACAAGGATAAAAAATTATTTCATTATCACAAATTTGATGTGTTTGGGTCCATCATCATTTGAATGCCAATGACTACTTGGTTTCCATGAATTTTATGGCTATGGGCCTATGATCCTTCTTATCACATCCTTCGTGTCTTTCCTATTTGCTTTGGCCACTTTCTGTTATTCTTAACAAGCGACACGTGGTGCGTTCCACTATGAAATAGGTGAGGACACATGGTAGTGTCTGCTTAACTTATAGAGGATTTAGGAGCCTTTTGAGAGTATTGTGGATGATGACACATGGTAGCTTCTATTGAGCTCATAAAAACATTGTATAAACATTCGAGACTCTTTTGAACTCATACAGATGATGACACATGGCACATTCTATTTTGAGTTTAGCCACTCACCCAGGACCCACCATAGTCCTTAATAAAAGGAAGAAGATGTGGATGTTGCCACTTGGCAGCTTCCACTAAGCTTTTTAAATGACACATGGCATGTTTTACTATTTTGAAAGTTACTAGAAACTGTGTCTCAGAAGATGACACGTGGTAGCTTCCACTTCATCTTTATGAGGGACACGTGGCAACTTCCACTACAACTTGAGATTTGATCTTTCCTAAAGGGAACTTGCCCTTCGAAGTCTTGAGAAATAGTCCACTTTCCCTAGCAAGAGCCTCCCACAAGGGTACTTGGCTTGGTTCACTACCCTCCACAAAAAATCTTTTTCCTTTGGCTTTGGGGTAGCCCTTTGAACGTGTTGATTGAACCAACCGATCGAACCAAATTTGGTTTAATGGTTCAATCGGTTCAGTCTATTGTATGCTCTTCATTCACTTGACTGCTTGAACCAAATGCTTTGAGCCAAACCATGTTTAACCATAGGGTCATTGAACCTATTGAACCTTTGAACCACAGTGGTTCAATGGTTCAATTCTTCTTCTCTTTGATAAGTGTTTTGAAGCCATTGAACCTGAAGTGAATGAAATTTAAACCTTTAAAAATGCACTTAACTTTGTTGATGATGTTGAACCTTTGAACTTATTGAACCCATTGAACCAAAATGGTTCAATGGTTCAATGGTTTAAACACTATATAGAAGCTTGTCGATGAACTCTTTTGGTTAAACCAAGGAATTGAACCAATCCTAAAAATGACTAAGTGTTGGAAACTTGTTGTTTTGATTGAACTCACCTTTAAAATCCTTTGATCCTGTTGATTTCAAGCATGTTGAGTCTATAGAAACATATCTGTAGAGTTCATAGATTTAAACGTATAGAGTCCATAGTTTTCTATAACTTTGAAAGAGTTTGTAGAAATCTAGCTGGTGGAGTCCATAGAAACCATCTGTAAAGTCCATAGTTCCAACCTATAGAGTTCATAGAAAAAATTTCATAGAACTAGGGGAGTCCATAGATATGGCCTATAGAGTCCATAGAAATGGGCCTGTAGAGTGCATAGAAATGGGCCTGCAGAGTTCATAGTTTTTTGAAAAACTTGAAAAATGGAGAATTTGAATGCACAAAACAATTTTTGGGAAGGGAAGAGATAATTTTGGACTATGGGGCCAAAATAGTTCAGATTTTGTCCAAAAAATGACTGATATTTTTGGGGGACAACACCATTCTCAAAAAAAATCATACAATCAAAGGTGTTACACCTCCTTCTAATGCCAGTTAATTATTGGTACATGTTTTAAACATACCACATCTATAATGAGGTAGCCTCTAATGTTTTAGGATCTCAATATAGGTAAAACTCCACTCCATGTCATGAGTTACAAGTATTCAATCTATTTCAACATGTTGATAGAATAACAAGTAAGGCATGCAGGTTGTTGACAAGGTTTTGGATGGAGGTGTGGTTCTTAAAGGGATTGTGAAAGTCTATGTGAACTGGATGGGTGGTTATTTTCTAATCTAGAGTGGGCAGGTCTCAAAACAAACACAAAAAAGGAGGGAAGGGTAGGGTAGAAAATCAAGTTTATATGCTTTTTAATAATCACTCTTCTGGCTAGTTTCTAGAAGGACAAGTGATTTTAGAACCTATGCTTGTTGTTATTAGTGATTGAAAACACAAAGTTAGACATGATTGAAAATTCTAAGGAAGATGAAGATGTAGAAAATTCACATGCCTCAGACAAAGGTTGCTTCTTTAGAGCAGCTATTACACACCCTTAATTAGGAGATTATGGCTTAGGCTAGTAAAGTATCTAAGGTAGCTATTGCACACACATAGAAAACTACATCTAAGAAATCAATCATTCACAATTAGAATTATGAATTAATCTAAACTTGACTCTCTTAATCAATATATTTACCAATATTTTTAGTAGCTATTACACACCTTAAAATTAGTATATCAATCAAAATAATCAAGAATCTATTCATAGATTTTACACACTAAAGTTTATTGAAACACACAACCATGAAGTAACAACTAATTACACATAAATTAGAAACAAAATACACAAACACATTCATTGATGATCAAAATTGATGTTTATCCTATATTAAAAACTATTTGACAAAAAATCCAAATTGGATTACAATTATTTATATACACTTGGGGAAGGGGTCACTTCATCCTCTAAGTTTATCCAAGGTCATTAGACATGATAGTTAAAACATGTAGTTATAAATGTGGTCTAAAATTATATAATATTATACTTATAGTTATCCATTTAAAATAGACTTTGCTAAAGATATGCAACATGTGCATGTGTATAAAGATAGAGGCAATTTTTAACTATTATAGCTCAAGCTGTATGCAAAATTATAATGGATTCACCATTTACCAAAATTGTACATTCCTTATTTTATAGGTTTTGAGAACAACCTATTGATATTTTAGAAAAACTACCTTCAAATAAAACTCAGACATATGCATGAAGGTTCAGAATCACATTACAAATGTTTTAGAACTAGCGGCACTACTATTAGCCATGACTAATTTGAAATGTGCATTGCATGCTCACTCAAGCCTTTTATAGAATATATAACTCCATTTTTATATTCATAGGACATGCATGTTCATACTCCCTATCTTAAATATGAGTCCTAATGTTTGTCAATAAATATAGCATAGTCCAAATATCTACATGTTCTATCTATTGCTAGATTTTAAAATGTGACATGTGTCAACACTTGATTGAGTCTAAGATATTTGAAAAGTATATATTTATATTAAACCATCTATTCTTGCATTATTTTAACATGGTTCATTAGATTTTAGTGCTTTAACTTATTGACTGCCATGAGTTTAACACCTATCATTCCTTATTTTGCTCTGCTTTATATGTGTGCCACTTGATATTTCGTTAGGGATCCTAAGTACTATGTACTAGGTTATATACCTCTTCTCATGGGTTATTAAATGTATGTACTAGGATCCCATAATGGTGACACTTGTCAATCTTGTGGGGATTTGACATTTCAACTCACTCTCATGTTATTTGATCAAATGGGCTTAAGCAGATGTGTGCTATAGGATATTAATTTGAATCTAAATGGGTAATTTACTAGGTTAAATTTGAAATCTATAAGACCATCAAATTATGTAATTAAAACTGTTAATGACATATTCATGATTGTCAAATTTAACGCCATAAATTTTATCCATTATCAAGGTTAAATTTGATGTTTATACCATCATCAAATGACATCCTTATGACTATCAAAATGATGTTTATGAGACTATTAATTTAATCTCATAAGTTTTACACATTATCAATGTTAAATTTGACATTCACATGACTATAAAATGACATCCTCATGACCGTCGATGATGTATGCATGAATATCAAGTTTAATCTTGTCAACTTTATGCATGTCATTTATTCAAGATTCCCTACTCTTGTAATTATAAACAAAAAGAAGACTTGGCATAATAATTTTGGGAAATATGTATAAAATAAACTGTATGAATATTCTATCCTATGGTCTTAGTATTAGTAAAATATGATTTGGATATGGGTTAGTAATATTTAATTAAGCTCAAGCATAATGAAATTCTTTCTAAGCAAGGGTGCCACTTGGTAGTTTGGTATTTTTTTAGGGCAATTGTTGTAGAAAAATTATTTTGGCACTTCCATAGGGGAATATTTTTGAGGGAATTATTTTTGATAAAATGTCTACAATAATTCTCTCAAAGGGTCTTAATCTCTCTAAAAAAATGTCTGAAGGAATTGGATAAAGGGAAAATGGCCTAGGATAAAAGTCTTGAAAGATAAGTCTCAGAAGGAAATGGTATAGAACAAAGTCCCAAAGGGTAAGTTGCCACTTCAAAAATGTTAAAAGGTCATTTCAATTTTTTTTCAAGTGTAACTAGCCACTTTAAGAATGTTGAAAGGTTATTTAAAAAATGTTTGAATTGTTAGTTTAGTTAATTTGAAGGTCATGTGTCCTTAGAGGAATTGTTTCACAACTTTTGCATCAAACAAAATGCCTGAAACATAAAATCCTAAGGAAATGCCATGGGAAAAAAGTCCTAAAGGATAGGCTCGAAGGGAAAATACAAATACTCGAGACAAAATTCTTGAAGGGCATGTTCAAAAGGGCCAAAGGGACTACTTTGTGGTTAAAATTCCCAAAGGGTCTACTTCATAGGGTACATTTTGATGGGAAAAGGCACTTACAAAAGTGTCTAAGGGAAATTTTGAAAGGTTCAAGGTCATGTTCAGAAATTCCAAGGGAATATGTGTCCTTGATAAAAATTCTAAAGGGTAAGTCGAAGGCAAAGGGCCCTTTCAATAGTCCTAAAGGAATTTTATCAAGGGAATTGTTTTAGACAAAATGTATACAATAATTCTATTCAATAACCAATTATCTCAGATAAAATATTTGAAGGATTTCAATTGGCTTAGAGAAAGTGTATCAGAAAAAATTTCTAAAGGAAAGGTTCAAGAGGCAAAGGTGCAAGACAAAAGTCTCAAAGGAAATGTGTGGAGGGGCCAAAGGGAAATTGAAAAAATTCCCAAAGGAATCCTATCAGGGAAAAATGATACAACAAAAAGGCCAAAGGATATATTGTACAAAACTTAAAAGGTAGGTTAGCAAGGAAAAAAGGTCATTTCAAAAGTCCCAAAGGGAAAATCCAAATTTTTGAAGGATACTTTGGAAAAATTCCAAAGGGCCTAGTTTATAGGGTATTTATCCATGACAAAAGTCCTAAAGGATCTACTTCATAAAGGCCAAAGGGAAATCTGAATAAGCTTGAAGTAAATTTGTTGGGGTAATTGTTTTAGAGAAAATGTCCACAATAATTTCTCCTTAAGACCTAATTCTCTCAAACAAAATGCCCAAATGGTAAGTTTGAAAGGGCCAAAGGGCAATGTCAATTATGTCAAGTAAAATGCCTATGGAAAAAAGTTCCCACAAACAAATTCCATCAGAAGAATTTATTTCGGATAAATTTTCAATAATAATTTCTCCAATAAAGATAAGTCCATAAGAATTATTATGCATCAAAAATGTCTTTGAAGAAAAATTAGATAAGTCTGAAATTATTAGCGTGAATTAAAAAAATTGATAGAATAAAATATTTAGTTTATGGAAACATAATACCAATGCCATGTTGCCAAATTATGAAAGGCCAAATCATGGAATTTTCCTATAATTTACATAAACATATTAAAAAAGGGATAAAAAAGTGGATCTCCATTTCCTTATAGAAAAAGGGGTGTTAGGTACAATAGGTTGGGATCTTAGAAGATTGTTCTAAGATTATGTTTTGGTTGACTGTGGGTAGCTATGGTCTACACAATGTTTGGAAATGTGTATCTAAGGCTATATAATGGGTTTCGGGATAAGATGGGAATAGGGTAGCTCAAATAACACTCTTAACATGTAATTACCACTTTTAGGTGATTAAATTTACCCTCATTTTATCCTAGTAATGTAGTAAAGCAAAATTAATAGTATAAAGGAAAAATAAGTGTACATTGACTTACCTTATAAGTGAAGCCTGCATAGCTGAGTTTGAGTATGCAAATCTAGGTCTACATATGTGGAACATGATCTAAAGTAATGTTTTACAATGAAACATACAAAAACAAGTCCTTACCTAAGATGATCAAAAGTAAAATATTGTGTTGAATAAAGTAACTGAGTAAACCAAAGTAAAGAGAGAGAAAATTAATAAATACACCTCATTGGGTATGCAAACCAATGCATGAACCCGATGACAACCTATGTGTGAGTGTATATACTGATTATATCATTCAATATATTGAAATGAGTTGATCACTTTATCAATCCTTATATAGGTGGCTTAATAACTCATTCCCATTTTGAATCCATCATTTCCCACCCCTACTGGTGGATCCTGATCTCAATAAATAGATTAGTTAAGACTATAAATTTGTCTAACCCTCTCATGTAGGTGGATAAAGAACTCGAGTCATACATGACTAAATTATTCCCTACCTATCTGAAGTAGATGAATGTCTAATTGAACTATGTATAGTACTATAAGTATATAACTGAGTAAATATAATAATGTATATCTATTCCATGGCCACTTGGGTATTTTATGTGGAGTTGGGCCACTTAATAATGTTAACCATTGTAGATGGAGTAAGCCATGAATCTAATGATAACCTGGAATGTGATAAAAGTGTATACAACATAGAAAATGACATGGAGTTTGCCATTCCATCTAACTAACATGTTTATAGCTGAGTATATGGAAACTATGTGCAACTCACATGTTAGTAATTTGGCCTGTCAATGCCAAATTATTGCCGTTATCCTATGAAACTTTCATAAAACTAATCATATCCCTTTGCAACTAGTCAAACCAGTCAATTATGGCCTAAAAATACAATTTTTGATAAAAAATTTCCAAAATGGTTTTAAAATGGATTATTATCATTTAAAAAATCCTTTAGTCATGTTGAAAAATGTGAAAATACCTTATTTCTAAAGTTTCAAACTTTAAAAAGGTCATTTGATATGCTAATTAAGTCAAGAAGCCCAAAAAACCCCTCCCACATGCCAAATTTATAATTTTAAAACATGGAAAAATAATAGTTTTGAATGAATAGCATTTATTACTTCTCAAAGGTCTTATTTCAAGTGGTGGAAGGCTTTAGTATTCTTTTAAATGTTAAAAAGAGTTTATTTCCTCTCATTAAACAAGCAAAGTATGGAATCCGTATGGATTTTTTACAATCCAAGGAAAGGTATATGTTCAAAAGGAAATGAGAATGATTCATCAAGAGTTTCATGGATATTCAAGGCCATATATGCCCTAAACCAATCTTCTTTTGGTACTTCCCTTGTTGGCACAAACAAACCTACCTATAGGTTTTCTAGTGGTATAGATTGCTGAGAAGAGGCACAACTCTCAAATTTGAGATGAAAAAAGTAGAATCAAAGGGACTCTTTATTGTCTTAGTGGAACCATAATTAGATTATCTAGGCTCATGAACCATTCAATTGAAGTTAAGACAAATTTTGTTGCCTTGCATCCTAGAAGGTAATTAGTTTTCTCCAATTTCTCTTCACCTAGGTAGAGTTTAAGCAAATTCAACATATTTTAGAATCTTGAGGACATGATCTACCTTTTAATGATATACTTCAGGTGTTATTAATCCAATTAAAGGTCAATAAAATTTCATAAACTCATCCAGTCCAAATCTATAGTTGGCAAGCTTGCAAGGGTGAATTGTATGGTCATGGAAGAATAACTGGACTTCAAGTTTTCAGGAAAATGGTGTTTTTAGGGTTCTATCAAGTTTTTAATTATTTTAAATCATTGTTATCATAATATATTCAAGTCAAATGGGAAATAAATCCCATCTCCATACTCTTAAGGTGCCTCAAAAGGGATAGATTAACATTTTTTAAGGTTTCTTTGCAAATTTTAAGGTTTTTACAAAAAACTATGTTTGAATTTGGCCCACTTCCTCTCCTTTAATGGATTTCAAGTTCATGAGATATGATGATCATTGGTCTGTGTTTTCATATGAACCATTTGGCAGCCTTTGTCATACTCTTTCATGATCCTTTCCACCACCATCCCATCTATTCCCACCTCATTGTCATATACAGCCTTACCACTATGTTATTTGATCCATTTTTAATCTCCCTTCATAGGTTTCATTCACCCTTCTCCATATAATACACCTTCACATCATTTACATCACACATTCCATCATTAAGGAGCCAAAGGTTGATCAAAATCACCATCAAGAATGATCAAGGAGTTTACAAGTCAATCAAGGCATCAAATCACATGGAAATGACCACCTACAGTAGGTACATACAACCAATAATATCAAATGAATTCATACAAGTCTGAAGGGTATCAATCTTGCAATGATTATATTCCTGGTTTTAGTGGTGCGTATGAATAGTCTTATCAAGAATAGTAAGGTAAAAAAGAAAAATGATCATTTCAAGTTTTGGTGCTTCATTAAATCCAATTTCTAATTATGTCTATACAACACAGTCATTGCAAGGTCATGACCTTTAGATGGTAACATTATCACTTTAACATGTGATGGAAGATATATTTTTTGATAAGAGGTAAATTGTCCATATCATGACTTCATTCATGATCATGAAATCACTTTAAAATAGTCAAATGTCCCTCATGACACACACTTTATATGCCACTTCAAGTATAGTTAACCTTCAAAAAAGGAAAACCCTATCTTATAAGTGGTATTAAGATGTTTTGGTGGGAAACAGAGCATGGTTTTCATAGACATTATGATCTACACTTAAAATGAATAAGACATGGAGGGCATAATGAGTTTTATGGAGTGTTGTATAAATTTTCACAAACAACCATTATAAAATACACCTATAATAAGCTTGGGATAGTGACCTACAACCATGGTAAAAGGATGAGTCAAATGTTGCCTATATCATTACATAACAATTATAATAGGGAGAGTTTGAGTCTCTTGAAGTTTTTCAAGAAAAATATATATTTTAGTGACTTTGGGATATTTTTCATGCAAGACTAAGCTATACCTAAGTGATAAAACCCTGAAAGTCATCTACAGCCACCATGATGGACCCCTACAACCTATTCATACACCTATAACCTAAAAGGTAAGCATGATCTTGAGAAGATAGAGGGAAAAATTTCCTAGGATGTATTACTAGATGTTAGAATATTTTCAATGAAGATGAAGACTCAAGGTTATTATATACTTTGTTTACAGACTCCAAATTAATAAAACCCTATTTCACTATCCATAAAAGCTTCCCTCAAGAAGGAGGTTTAGGGTCTTTAAGGTTTAGAGAAGCATAGAAAAAAGTGTCTAATGGAGGGTGATCATTATGGGTTTTATTATGATTTTAAGTGTATATAATGTCAAATAGAGAGACTACAAGGAATGGTAGGTTTCAAGGAAGTATTGGATAAAACGGGTTCCTATAGTCAGCTCTCATAAGGAGACCTACAACCAAGTAAATATGTTTGCTAGTTGAAGAGCCATTTCAAGGCATAGGGAGCTTAGTAAGAGCATTAAATACATGGATTGGTCATGTGAGTGATATTAGACATTAATATTTGAAGGAAAAATATGGGATTCTAAAATCACTCAAGAAACATTGATTGAAACTTACCATAGTATCACATTATTGAGCCACAGTCATGGAGGAGAGTTATGCTTTCAAGAGGGTTTGATAATATAGGCCTCAAGAAGATCTTTGATTGAAAGGTGATATTATCATTTAAAAAAAGACTATAGATTATGTGTATTCTAAGGAAAGGATAATGAAAGATAATTTGAACCTACAGTCAAACCCCAATGATCACCTACAACCTAGGAAGGAATTATTACTTTGAAGTATCCATAAAGGGTTTTAAACTCTTAGTAGAGGGTTTTAAATGAATAAGAATGATGGAGTACATCAAGTTAAATAAATATATTATAACATTAATATCAGAGTCTATAGTCATAAAAACCATCAAAGCCTCACTCACATCCACTCAAAGGTACAATCAATCCATGAATCTTAATGAGCCAAGGCCTAGAGTGAGGTTCATGCTTTACAGATGCCAAAATTAAATTAAGGGAATATGTTCATAAAGGTAAATTAAGAGATTTAAAAACACCATATATAGTAAGTTACCTTATTCTAAGGACCACCTACACAGTTAGGGCATCAGACATGTACAAACAATGTACATGTGAAGGCCTAAAACTTGGTTTTTAGTTAAACTGCCATAAAGGAGATGTGTGGAGGTTATTAATTTTATATAAATTATATTTAAAAACTTATTGAATCTGTATTATCCAAAATCCACCTATGAAAGCAAAACATAGTCATTTGAGAAGCCTATTTGCCTTGTTTAAGGGTCAAAGTGTGCTTGAAATAGGGATAGAGGTTATTTTAAATCTCTTAAAATTAATATTGTAATAAAAAAATACAATTTTTTACATTTAAAACTAATATAAACCATAAAAATAATTTCAAACATCTAAAACTCAGTTAAATATGTAGACAATCCATGCATAGGGGTGAATTTTGAGAGAAAATTGAGGATTCTAGGAGCTACAAGTGGATTTTTGACTTGAAATTTGATTATAAAAAGGTAATCATGAGTTTAATAACATTTTTAAAAATTTTAATGTCCATTTTAAGATTGGATATACTCACTTTTTTGTCTCAGAACTTAGCCTATCCATTTGAGGTCACCATTGGATAAGGCATCATTCTGGAGTACTATAAAGGCTTCTAAGCCGAGGTAAAAGTTTGATAATCATGGGATGATGTTTTAAAATCATAATAAGACATTTTAATAGTGTAAAAACTCCATATTTTATGTAAAACATGCTCATACACACTTATGCAAGTAAATAGGCATATAGGCCAAAAAGGGGTTTTTTGACTTTTCAAGTAAAATGTGATTTCAGAGTTTTTTAATAGAATGGTATAGGTACCATGATGATGTTTTTTTTTTATATTTTTAAGTATGGAAATATTTATTTTTATCTTGGTGAAGTAATTCACTTTTTGTAGTTCTAGACACCCTTATAAGCCTCCTATTCAGATGCTCATATATTTCACCACACATGGAGTTTGCCCAAACTATATTAGTATTATTTATGTGCCCTTATTTTATTAAAATTAATTAAAAATTTATATTATTTTAGTGGCTTTGATTTGTGAACAATCGTTATGAGCGTAAGTAGCCTAGAATATAACTAAAACCATATAAGAAATTTTCCTCCACATGGTAACTTTTCATATATTTTACATGGGAATCCAATATTTTTAGGGATGTCAGGAAGATAAATGTGATATGAATAAATTAAAATATTTTAGGATTTGGAGGTTTGTACTTCATGAATCATCATTTTGAAGATTCATCTTTAAAACCCTCCTAAACCCCTAAAATACTAGTTTTGAGAAAAGTGGATTTTATTGCTATCAAATCATCATGGATCAACCTAAAAAATTATAAAACATCAATTAAAATTATATTGGATTAAATAAATGTGAATTTTTTGTATGGAGCTATAAAGATGAGGGCAGAAGTCATTTTTTTGAGAAAAGAATGTAAAATGAAGTGCATAGCAGTTTAATGGAATCTAAACAATGGAGCTCGAAGCCTAAGACTTTTTATTCATCCTTAACTCTTAATTCTATTATAGTTAATATTTTAACTTCTCATACCATCTAAATCAAAAATGGCTAGTCTATACAAAAATGGAGCAAAATAGGCCTAGTCAATCATGTTGACTGAATAACAAGTGTTTTCTCATAAAAATCATATATATGGTGATAAGGAAGGTTTTTTACAGGTATAATTCATTTTTTTAAGGTTTCATGGTGTCAAGGTGCACATATTAGCCTTTAGGCCTTTTTGGCCTAATAGGCCTAGTTGATCAAATGGTCAACTTGAAGTTTGGCATTGGATGGTTATTCAAGGAGTTTTAAAAGGAGTTTATACACCATTTATATGATATTCCCATGAATATTCATGAAATTTTAATTCTTAAAATATCCATTTTCATGTAAAGGAGAGATATTTAGAGTTGACTAGTCTTGTACTTCAATTGACTAGTTGACAAGTCATGCACTTATCTTTAGTTAACATGTTAATTGAGGGATTTCAGCACTTCCAACTCACTTAAATCTTGATTTATCCATCCAAGGATTGGTTTATAATTCCATGAAATAGTATTTGACTTGTCAAGAGGGTCCACCATCTTATTCCTATGTCAAAGTTTGAAGTTTCATGCATGCTTTATGGAGTTTAAGGATTTTTGAATTGTTTAAACATTGTAAAAGCAGTCTTGAGTTAACCAACTAAGACTAATCCGTATTCCAAATAAATGCCACATTGGTTGTAAATTGTTCTTTTTTGACATATTTATTGGATTTTTGAAGCCATTTTTCATAATTCAAGGAGCTAAAAAAGAAACTATATTATGGACCATACATGAATAAAGGAGATTTTTTTTTTTAAATTTTGTGTATGAGTTTTGATAGAGAATAAAGTGTAATTGATTGTGTATCAACATATAAGTAGGATTATATCTCCTTTTGACAAGTCCCTTCCTCACCTATTTATTTCTATCTCACCTTTTAAAGGTCATTTGAAGAGGTAAATAGGGGATTTCGTAATCCAAAATTATTTCAATCTTTTTTTTGAAATACTTATGCTTAGGGGAAATATGTGAATTTTTATTTATTTATATGTATTCATTATTTTTAACATCCTATAGAGGATATAAAAAATTTAGCTGCATCATCCCATTAGATAGGATTTCCCTTCAGTTTCCCCTTCCCATTTTCACCCCAAAAATAATAGTAATTTAGTTTTAATAGATAGATCTTAAGGGAACCAACCCTCTCTAGCGATTCTTCTTAGTTTAGAGTCACCCATACTCTGAGAAGCTCCAATTTTATTAGTTGGATTGAGGGTGTGCTTTTCACATCTTCAAATAGGGTGCACTCTAGAGTGATAAAATTTTCTATCCTGCCTGGTGGGACAACTTATTCATACTCTTGAATTATTATTAGTGTATCTAAGTATATTATTCATTTCTAGATTTTCATTTTCAAATAATAGTTTATGGCATGCCTAGTGGGACTACTTATTCACACTCTTGAATTATTATCTATATATCTATGTATATTATTAATTTCCAAATTTTTATTTTTATATTTTTATATTTTTCATGCCACCAAGAGTTGTCACAAGATCCTATTCAAAAGGGAAAGAAACAAATTTCTCTAAGCTATCTTTCCAATCAACAAAGAAGAAGAAAGCCTCTCAATCAAATCTAAATCTTACACCTTTTGTTTCTTTTGTTATTTTATAAAATAATCCTATTCAATCCAATATTGTTTAGTAAAATATTGTTTTAAATACTATACCTCATATGGTTATTCTTAGAGGATATTCTTTTATTTCATTCAATGGTGGTAGTCCTCTCAATCTCACTCAATGGGATGATATTGTAGTTTCTTCTCTAAAGGCTCTTCCTTATTTTACAAGAGAAAATCTAATGAAACATATAGAGCATATTGTAGATATTGATAATATTTATTTAGCGCATCATGTGACACATGAAAATGAAATAATGAGGTTGTTGGCAAATTATTTTAAATAGAAAGCACTTCAGTGGTATAAAGATTTAGATCTTACATTAATCAACAAATGGGATGAATTTGGAGAGGTGTTGTGTAATCACTTTGAGGAAAAAAGTGATCATATTTCACTATTATAATATCTTACAATAATTAATATATTAAATCATGAATTCATGGTGGATTTCAATTATAGATTCTAGAAAACTTGGGATAAAATTCTTGCAGTGATCAAGCCTACACCCAACTATGTTTTTCTATATTATCTAAAGGCTCTTAATTTATATGTGGTTGTCATGATCCATTACATGAGAGGAAACACTTTACTTGAAGTTTTTAAAGTATCAATCAAGATAAAAATTTCTTATACAAGTAAGTTATCTCTAAGGCACCAATGCCTCTTTTTCTAGAGATCTATCATCCTACTCCAACTGTTGCTCCAATTCTAGAGTCATCAAAGTTCCATAAAATAGAAGGTGACCAAACTCATAGATTAGGGAAGATATATACTCTTCTTAAGGCTCATACTAATAATTTGGTTACAATGGAGAGGCAACAAGCTCCATGATATAGGCCATATCAGAATACTAATCAAAATTACTGGTCTAATAGGCCATCCTATCAATATAATCTAGGACAAGGGAATAATTATCAATCAAGGAAATATAATCCTAATGATCTAAGTAATCCAAGAGCCATTGTGCCAACTCAAATCAACTATGTTCAAGATGGGAAATGTAATAATCAATGGGATCAAGCAAATAACATGGATATGGCTCCAACTGGTATGAGCTCAGATCAATATTTTATGCAACAAGGTTTAGTTATTCCTTCATTTTAAAACTAGCCACCTTCTCAGAATAAGGAAACATCTCTACCCTATGGATACATTCATTCATTCACTAAAGTATAAGTGTCAAATAAATAAGGAGAAGGTAGTGGTAAAGCACCTACCGAGACTCCATTTGTGAAATTCGAGGAAGGTGAGAATTTTTCTGAGCACTTGGCTGAAAATTAAAGTCAATATTTACCTAATATTGATAATTTAGTTGCATCCCATACTCTATCCAATAAAAGTGAAATTGGTGAAGGTTCAAGTCTTGATAGGGTAGCCCCTCCTTCTTAGCCATAATAAAATATGACTACACATGGGATACCTTAAAAAAGTTCAAATCAACAAGATTAAGATCCAAAAGATAATAATGTGAAAGAGCCTTACATACCTCAATTTACATAACATTTGGGAGATCCTTATACTCATAAATTAAAGTCAGGGGCAGCCAATTCTCTACTCAATATTTTGGATCATATGAAGAAAACTTCAGTATCAATTTTAATGTGAGATACACTACTGATCTTAGGATAAAAAGAGTATTTACAAGAGGAGATTTCAAATATTAGTATCCTTAATAAACCACCTAAAAAAGAAAGAGTATGTGTTTTTATAAATAATTATAATCTATTTTTTTGAGCCTCAAACTCTTAAGGTGACTAAACCTCTTCCATTTTACCTTTATAATATCATTAAAGATTGTCTACTTCATAATTTTACGATTAATAATGGGGTTAGTACCTCTGTCATGCCAAAATCAATAACTGATAATTTAGGATTATAATTTGAACCCCATGAGAAATGTGTATTTCAATTAAATGGATCCCCTAAAAATATTTTAGATGTGTTGAAATATCTAAAAATCATACTTGCTACTTGTCCAAACTTCACCATTTTATAAGATTTTGTTGATCTACCTCCATATTTTATATTGTGCCTATCTAGAGATTTCACTACCAAAATAAGAGGTTGCATTTATTCATATTGGTCATACATGGTTTTTAGAGCTAGGTAAGAAACAAAGGTTACTATTATATCTGAGCCTATTTCCAAATTTCACCTTGAGCTATATATGCCAAATACGTCAAATATGAATTGTAGTATTTAAGAAGATGATAAAATCATTAAGCAAGAGCCTTCTAAGCCTCTTGAGGGTATATCAGATCTTCTCTTAGATGAGTGGGATACTAAAAATCATGTATGTGATGCTATAAAAGTATTGAAGATGTTGCTTTTGGAGTCTACTATATGCATGAAGAGAGTGACTTATTTCCTCGTCTAACTAGCTCAATGTAGGATCAAGGAGTATGGAATCTATTATTTGATGGAGCCATAACAAAGAATGGAAGTGGGGATGGTATAATGTTGGTTTCACCACAAAATAAAATTTATTATTATTCTATTATATTCTGGTTTACTTTTACTTCTAGTATTGTAGAATATAAATCTCTTATTTATGGTCTTCAGTGGGCTAAAAATAGGGATATTAAGCTCTTGCAGGTGAAAGGTCATAGTGAGTTAGTAGTAAAAAAAGTTATAGGTTTAAGTAAAAAAAAATCCTCTTTTTAAGGCTTAAAAACATAAATTTTGGGATATCATGGAATATTTACTTACATTTGACATTTGCTCAATTCCTAGAGGAGCAAATCATCATGTAGATAGACTTGGTGCCATAGGAGCACAGTATGATATTCTGGATTAGATTAAGGACAATAAAAATTAGACCCAATTCAAGGTTGTATGTATGATTTTAGTCACAAATAATTATGTAAGTTGGGAAGTTTTCTATTCTAATAAGTACATAGCATATTTCTTATAGAATGAGGTAGATTTTTACTAAAGAAATCATGAAAAATTATAGGATCAATATGAAAATCAAATTATGCAATTGAAATCAAAAAAGATGACAAAAGGTTTGGAGACTTCAAAAATCATTTTCAATGAAGATGATTAGCTAGAAAAGGACAAGGTGAGTATTTCTTCCAAGAAATATCATTATGAGCCAATTAGCATAACTGAAGGTAAGTAACTCAAGTTGGGTAAAGTGAAGAATGATTCTAAGAGAATAGATTTCATTTCATTATGTAAGGATTTCATCAATGTATTTTATTAGGAATACCATGATTTGAAATGTTTTGACCCCATATTGGCAAAACATACTACTAATATTGAATAGGATGCAAAACTGGTAAGACAAAAGCAAAAGCCCATCAACCCCAAGGTTGAAATGTTCATGCAAAAAGAGCTTAAAATTTTGATTGAATCAGGTATTTTTTTCCTATAAAGCATTAAACATGGGTATAAAATATTGTACAAGTAAGAAATAATAATAGAGAGATAAGATTATGTGTAGATTTCAAAGATCTAAATAGAGTATCACTAAAATACCACTATCTAGTTCCTTCCATAGATCAAATCTTGTAGAGAGTATCAGGTTCATGGAGGTTCTCTTTACTAGATGGATACTCAGGATACAACTAGATATTGGTGAAAGAGAAAGATCAGTATAAAATAACTTTCACCACCAAATGGGGTACTTTTGCCTATAAGAAGATGCCTTTTGGGCTCTCCAATGCTAGAGCTACCTTCCAAAGGGCAATGGATGTTGCTTTTCATGGTATTTTGATTGAAATGGTTCTATTATATATAATGATATTATATTATTTACAAATAATCCTAATGATCATATAACACACTTGAGAATTATTTTTGATAGATGTAGACAATTTGGAGTTTCATTGAATCCAAAGAAATGTATTTTTTCAATACATGAGGGGAGACTTCTTGGGAACGTGATGTCCAAAGCTAGTATTTACATTGATCTAAAAAAGATAAGAGGAAATTACTTATCTATAATTGCCTACACATAATAAAGTATTGTAGAGCTTCTTTGGTAAGATAAACTTTATTAGATGATTCATTCCTTGTTTAACAAAATTAGTGAATCCACTTACTCAAATGCTAAAGAAACACCAAGAGTTCACTTAGAGTAGAGAAGGTAAAAGGAGTTTTGAAGCTATAAAGTAAGTAATCATCCAAGTTACTACTTTTATAAATCCATATTTTATTAAGGATGTCTTCTTGTATGCTTTTTTTACATCTAGTACTATTTTAGCCATGTTTATACAATATAATGATGAAGGTTCTAAACAACCAATTGCTTTCTTTAGTCAAGATTTAAAGAGTTATGAAGAGATGTATTATTTTGTATAAGAAAAATTTCTTGATATTATAATAGGTTTGAAAAAATTTGGACATTTGGTTTCAAATAATAAGATTATACTAATGGTCACTCATCCAAGTGTGAATGATTTCATTCTGAACAGAGACTTGAGCAAAAAGAGAGTTGGTTGGGTCACTAAGTGCATGAAATATGACATTTAATTCAAGGTTATAAAATTGGTTCAAGGAAAATTATTATTTGAAAATCTTATAGAACATGTGAAATAAGAAAAATAAATAATTTTGACAATTTAGGACACTCAGCATGAAACTAAAAATACACCTCCTACAAGCTTGACATAAAACATTTCTATATTTATTCAAGATAGAGATTGTATATTGGGTTTTAATTCATAAAAAATAATAAAATTTATACTAAAATCAATACCATACATTTCTATTGATGGAGTGATTTTTAATAAAAACATTGGAGGTATGCTCTTAAAGTGTGTTGAAACTAGTCAATTTGACAAAAAAATTGAGCAATTTCATGATAGTCCTTTTGGAGGTCCTTTTGTAGCTAATACCATAGCTAAAAAAATCATTATAGATGTTTATTATTGGCCCAATTTTTTTATAGATTCACATTCATGGGTTGGGAAATGTTCAAAGTGTGTAATGTTTATAGGGAAACAGAGACTAGTTGTTATGCCACTAAAGCCAATTCAATTGAAGTAACCTTTCATGGAATGGGGTTTAGACTTCATTAGAATGATCCATCCTCCATCTAATATTTTTCATAAGTGGGTCTTTATAGATAAAAAATATTTTACTGGGTGGGTGGAAGTAATGCCTTTGAAGGAGGCAATTGAGAACTCTATGCTTGAATTCTATGAGAGTCTAGTCACCCATTTTGGAGCAGCTTCTACTATAATATCGGATAATGTTGTAGCATTCAGCAGTGAAAATTCATGTGAATGAAATATTCAACATGGTATTTATTTTATGTCTTCATCAAATTACTATCCACAGGGTAATGGACTAGCTGAGTCCACTAACAAGAACCTGATTTGGATCATCAAAAGAATAATGGAAGATAATCAGAGATCTTGGCATACAAAGTTGAAGACTACTTAATGGGATGATAGAATAATCCTTCATAAGGCCATTGGTCATTCACCTTATCTCCTAGTTTATTGAAGAGAAGCAAGGCTACCTATCTCATTGGATCTTCCAACATTGGAACTTGCACATCAGCTAGAGCTTCTGGAAAGTGATGTAATAGAGGTTAGAATGCTCAAGGTAAGATAATTAGAGGAGATAAGAGATGATTCTATGCAGACCATCTGGTAAAATTATAATCAATTCAATAAGACATTTGACACAAGATCTTCATCAAAAAACATTTTAAAAAGGAGACATAGTACTGAAATGGGATGAAGAGCGTGAAAAGTCAGGTAAGTACTATTAATTTGATATCCTTTAGAGTGGACCTTATATTATTACTAATTGTAATAAGAACAATGCTTTTTATTTATCTATATTTAGTGGAGAAGAGAATCCCATTCCTTTGAATGAGAGGTTTCTCAAATAATTGTATTAAGAGAGATACTCCTTTGTACATAGTCATAGTTTCATTCCCCTAAGTCCATTTTTGCACATGATTTTAGTAGTTATTTTTCCCTTTATAATTGTTGTTTTCCATTACTCTAAGTACACATGTGCACATGTTTGTTTTTTTTTGTGTCAATTTCTCCTATTATGTCTTGGTCTTAAGATTTCCTAGTTTTAGTGTTTGTCTTGGTCTATCTTTGCTAGAGCTTTTGAGTTCTTTGACCATCAGGCTAGTCAACCCCTAAAACTCACTAAAATTCTTAGTAATTTGTCCTGTCAAGGTCAAATTACTACCCCTATCATATGAAACTTTCCTAAAATCAATCATATCCCTTTATAGCTAGTCAAATCCATCAATTGTGGCCTAAAAACACATTATTTTAACAAAAAACATCAAAAATGGTTTAAAAATGGATTATTATCCTTTAAAAAAGGCTCTAAACATGTTAAATTTTTTTAAAATATATTAATTCTAAAGTTTCAAACTTTAAAGAGGTCATTTGATATGTTAATTAGGTCAAAAAGGCCTTAAAACCCATCCCATATGCCAAATTTACAATTTTGAAAAATGGAAAAAGACAAATTTTGCATGAATAGAATGTGTTACTTATCAAAGGTCCTATTATAGGTAATGTAAGGCTTTAGTATTCTTTTAAAAGCAAAAAAGAGTTTATTTCCTCTCATTTTACAAATAAAGTATAAAATCCGTACTGATTCCATACAATCCATGAAAAGGGATATGTTAAATAGGATATGGGAATGCTTCATCAAGATTTTCATGGATAATATTTCCATATAGGCCATAAAATAGTCTTCTTTTGGTACTTCCCTTGTTGGCACAAAAAGACCTACCTATAGGTTTTGTAGTGGTATAGATTCTTGAGAAGAGGTATAACTCTCAAATTTGAGGTGAAGAAATTAGACTTAGAGATATTATTGATGGTAAAAGTGGAACCTAAATTGGATTATCTATACTAATGAACCATTTAATTGAATTCAAGTTAAATTATATTTCCTTATATCAAGGAAGGCAACTGATTTTCTCTAATTCCTTATCACTTGGATAGAGTTTCAAGGATATTTAACTTATTATAGAATATTAAGAACTTGTTATAGCTTTCCATAGTATCCTTCAGGTGTTATTAATAAAATTAAAGGTAATTAAAAGGTCATAAACTTATTTATTCCAAATCTGTAGCTGGCAAGCTTGCAAGGGTGAATTGTATGGTCATGAAAAAAGAAGTCACCTTTAAGTTTTCAAGAAAATAGTGTTTTCAAGGTTCCATCAAGCTTTTCATGATTTTAAATCATTTTTATCAAAATATATTCAAGTTTCATGTCCAATAAATCCCATCTCCATACTCTTAAGATGCCTCAAAAGGGCTATATTAGCATTTTTAAGGGTTTTTTTTTCAAATTTTAATGTATTTTACATAAAAATATTTTTAAATTTGACCCAATTCCTCTCCTTCAATGGATTTCAAGGTCATGGGATGTGATGATAAATGTTATATGTTCTCATATGAACCATTTGGTAGCCTTTGTAATACTCTTTCATGATCCTTTCCACCACGATCCCATCTATTCCCACCTCACTATCATACATATCTTTACCACTATGTTTTTTGATCCATTTTCAATCTCCCTTCATAGATTTTATTCAACCCTATCCATATCATACACCTTAACATCATTTCCATCACCCATTCCATCATTAAGGAGCCATTGGTTGTTCAAAATAACCATCAAGAATGATCAAGGAGTTTACAAGATAATTAAGGCATCAAATCACATGGAAATGATCACCTATAGTAGGTGCATACAACCAAGAAAATCAAATTAAGTCATAAAATTATTAAGGGAATAAATATTAGAATGATTTTGTTCATGGTTTTAGTGGTGCATATGAGTATTATTATTAGGAATAGTAAGGAAAAAGAACAATGATCATTTCAAATTTTGGGGCTTCATTAAAGACAATTTCTAATTTTGTCTGTACAAGAAAGTCATGGCATGGTCATGACCTTTGGATGGTAACATTATCACTTTAACATGTTATGGAAGATATATATTTTGAGAATAGGTATTCTTGTTCATATCATGACTTCATTCATTATCATGAAACCACTCTCAAACAGTCAAATGTTCCTCATGACACACTTTATAGGCCACTTCAAGTACAATCAACTTTTAATCAAGGAAAAAATTGTCTTATAAGTGGTACTATGATGTTTTGGTCGAAAAAAAGCATGGTTTGTATATAAATTGTGATATCCACATGACATGAATGATACATGAATGTAATAACAAGTTTCAAGGAGTTTTGTATAAATTTTCACCTATAACCATTCTAAAATACACTTAGGATAGTGACCTACAGCCATGGTGAAAAGATTATTCAAATGTTGCCCTAAATCATTACAAAGTAGTGATAATGGGGAGAGTTTGAGTCTCTTTAAGTTTTTCAAGAATAATATATATTTTAGTGACTTTGGGATCTTTGTTCATGAAAGATTAAGCTAGACCTAAGTGACAAAACCCCAAAAGTCATCAATAACCACCATGATGAACTCGTACCATCTATTCATACAACTACAACCTAAAATATAAGAATGATATTGATAAGATATAGGGAAAAAGTATTTAAGATGGATTATTAAATGTTAGAAATATTTTAAATGAAGATGAAGACTTAATATTATTATATACTTTGTTTACACCCTCTAAATAAAGAAACCCCTATTTCACTATATGTACAAGCTTCCCTCAAGAAGGAGGTTCGGGGTCTTTAAGGTTTGGAGAAGCATGAAATCAAGTGTCTAAGAGAGGATGATAATTATAGTGTTTCTTATGCTAGTAATTTTATATCATGTCAAACAAAGAGAGTACAAGGCATGATAGGTTTCAATGAAGGATTGGATAAAATGATTCTTAGAGCCAAGTAGATATATTTGCTAGGTGTAGATACGTATTAGGGCATAGGGAGGTTAGTAAAAGAATTCAATATACAGATTGGTCATGTGAGTGACAGTCAACACTAATATTTAAAGGACACATGGGATTCTAAAATCACTCAAGAAACATTGATTGAAACTTATAGTAGTCTCATGTTATTGATCTACAATCATGAATGAGAGTTGGGGTTTCAATAGGGTTTGATAATATAGGCTTCAAGAAGATATTTGATTAAAAGGTGAGATTATAATTCAAACAAAGGGACTAAAGATCATGTGGCTTATAATTAAGCGATAATTATAGACAAATTGAACCTATAGTCAAACCCTAATGATCACCTATAGCCTAAGAAGGAATTATTACTTTAAACTATCCATCAAGGGTTTTAAAATCTTAGCAGAGGGTTTTCAAGGAACAAGAAGGATGAATTACATAAATTCAAATAATTTTATAATAAAATTTATAAAGGATTATATATTCATACAAACCATCAAATCCTCACTCATAACCACTCAAAGGTACAATCAATCCATGACTCTTAATAAGCCAAGGCCTAGAGTGAGGTTCATGCTTTAGAGATGCCATAATGAAATTAAGGGGTCATGTTCATAAATGTAAATTAAGGGATCTCACAACACTATATAAAATAATTTAACTTATTCTATGGACCACCTATATAGTCAGGACATTAAACATGTACATATTATGCACATGTGAGGACCTAAAACATGGTTCTTTATTAAATTACCATAAAGGAGATGAGTGGAGGGATTTAATTTAATATAAATTATATTTAATAACCTATTTAATATGTATTATCCACTCAATATTATCAAACTAAATGAACATCCACCTAAGAAATCAAAATACAGTCATTTGAGAAGCCTATTTACCTTGTTTGAGGGTCAAAGTGTGCTTGAAATAGGGGCAGAGGTTTTTTTCAATATATTTAAAGGAATATTTTAATAAATAAATATTATTTTTGACCTTTAAAACATATAAAAACCATGATAATACATTCAAACATCCAAAACTCAGTCAAATATGTAGACAGTCCATGCACAAGGGTGAATTTTGAAAGAAAATTAAGGATTCTGAGAGCTAGAGGTTGAATTTAGACTTTAAATTTGGTAAAAATGGTCATAATGATTTTATTAATATTATTAAAAAGTTTAATTTCCCATGGATGAGTGGAGATAATCTCTATTTTTTCATAGACCTCAGTCTATCTGTTTGAGGGCACCATTGGATGAGACATCATTATGGAGTACTATAAAGGCTTCTAATCCAATTTAAAAAATTTATATAATGGGATTATGTTTTTACATAATAATAATACCTTTAAATAGTATAAAACCTCCATTTTTTTGTAAACCATGCTCGCACATACTTATACAAGCAAATAGGCATATATGCCAAAAAGGGGTTTTTTGACTTTTAAATAAAAATGTGATTTTAAAGTGTTTTAATAGAATTTTTAAATTCCCATGATTTTTTTTAGAAATTTTTAAGTAGGGGAAGATTTATTTTCATCTTGGTGAAGTTTTTCACTTTTTATAGTTTTAGACACCCTTCCAAGCCTCCTGTTTAAATGCGCATCTCTTTCACCACATGTAGAGTTTGGCCAAATTATCCTAGTATTATTTAAGGGGACATATTTAGTTAAAACTAATTAAAAATTTATATAATTTTAGGTTTTTTATTTATGAATAATTTTTAAGAGCGTAGGTAGCCCAAAATGTAGTCAAAACCGTACAGACAATTTTCCTCCACATGATAACTTTTCATATCTTTTGTATGGGAATAAAATATTTTTAGGGATTTAATCAAGGTAAATTTTATACACAAATGGAAAAAAATTGGATTTTTAGGTCTTTACATAATGAATCATCATTTTGAAGATTCAGATTTAAAACCCTCCTAAACCCCTATAAAAATAGTTTTGAGAAAAGTGGATTTTATCGATATAAAATAATCATGAAACAACCTAAAACCTTATAAAACTTCAATTAAAATTATATTTTATTCCATAAATGCAAATTTTTTGTATGGAGTTTTATAAATGAGGTTGAAAATCATGTTTTTATGGAAAAAAGCATGTAAAGTGAAGTATAGAGTAGTTCAATGGAATATAAACAATGGAGATCAAAACATAAGAATTTGTATTCATCCTAAATTCTTAATTTTATCATAATTAATCTTGTATTTTATCGTACTAGCTCAATGAAAATGGCTAGTCTACAAAAAAATGGAGCAAAATAGGCCTAATCAATCTTGTTAACTAAATGGTGACTATTTTCTTATCAAAATCACATATCTAGTGATAAATAAGGTTTTTCTAGGTCTAATTCATTGTTTTTTCAGGTTTCATGGCTTCTTTTTTAGGTTTCATGGTGTTAAGTTACACAGATTAGCCTTTAGGCCTTTTTGGCCTAATAGGCCTAGTTGATCAAATGGTTAAACTTGAAGTTTGGCATTGGATGGTTGTTGAAAGAGTTTAAAAATGAGTTTATATGCCATTTTTATTCTATTACCATGTATATTAATTCAATTTTCATTCTTAAAATATCCATTTTCATTCAAAGCAGAGCTATTTGGAGTTGACTAGTCTTCCACTTTACTTGACAAGTCATGCACCTATCCTTAGTTAACATGTTAATTGAGGGATTTGAACACTTCAAACTCACTTAAAGCTTGAGTTATCCATTCAATTATTGTTCTATGATTACATTTAACTTTTAAAGTGGACCCACCATCTTAGTCCTATGACAATGTTTGAAGTTTCATGGATGCTTTGTGGATTTAGGATTTTTGAATTGTTAAAACATTGTAAAAAGAGTTAGTCTTAAGTTAACCAACCAAGACTAATCCTTATTCCAAATAAATTCCACATTAGCTCTAGCTTGGTCTTTTTTGACATATTTATTGGCTTTTGAAATCTATTTTTCATAATTCAAGGAGTTGAAGAAGAAATTGTATTTTGGAGCATACATCAATAAAGGAGATTTTATTTATTTATTTTGCATATGATTTTTGACAGAGAATAGAGTGTAATAGATTATGTATTAGTATATAAGTGGGATTATATCTCCTTTTGGCATGTCCCTTCCTTACCTATTGCTTTTTATCTCACCTTTCACATGTCCTTTGAAGAGGTAAAAAGGGGATTTTTTAATCTAAAATTCTTTCAATCCTTCATCTGAAACACTTATACTTAGGATCAATATAGGACTTTTATTGATTTATATGCATGCATTAGTTTTCAATATCTTCCAGAGGATATAAAAAAATCAAGTATATCACCCCATTAGATTGGATTTCCGTTTAGTTTCCCCTTCCCCTTTTCACCCCAAAAATAATAGTAATTTAGTTTTAATAGATAGATCTTAAGGGATGGTGATTCTTCTTAGTTTAGAGTCACCCAAACTCTGAGAAGTTCCAATTGTATAGCTAGAGTGAGGGTGTGATTTACACATATTCAAATAGGGTGCACTTTGGAGTGATAAAAAATGACATCAATTTGGTGTCTAAGTATATTGAATCTAAACTAAGTATGTTATTGTTAAATCTATGTAATTGAACTGAATGTAGGAGTGATAATTTCATGCATGATTCCCTTGAATTTGAGAAATTGGTATGAATATGAGTTAAAATAAATGTGATTGATCTAAATCTAAACATAAATATCAAACCTATGAATTTATCTATGCAAATATATACTATACCTGGTAAACTAGTGTAAATGATCTAGACTATCTTAAAGCTAGGGCTACTAAATAGTACCACCTTGTTGTGAATAGTAGCACCCTATGGCACTAGTGTCCCAATCTGAGTTTTAATATCTACTTGTCCTAATTTTTGTGTGATTAGAATTGAATTCAAAGTCTCTATTCTATTTTTTTCTCCCTTGAGTATGACGTCTAAAAATCAGCCTATATGATCAAATATATCTATGAATTTCAATGTAGTGTCTTGATCTATGTGACAAACCCTTGTGAATTCCCCATATTTTTAGGGTAGTTATGAAATATATGTAAGAATTTTTTTATAAATAATTATCTCTACAAAATGTGTTAGTTGAATCATATGCATGATATTTTAATATAATCTACAAACATAACATTAAAATGTAAATGTATATGTGCATGATTAAGTAATGTATGATGTATGTTGTAATATACCATTACACAAGAGTGTCAATATAGATGTAATGAATGTATAAAAAAAAATTTGACTAACTACCTAGGGAGTAGGGCATGATATCCATTATAGCTCCCATGTAGGAAGGGTAGATGCATGAGATACCTTATGGAATCAAAAATTGGTGTGTGTGTGTGTGTGTGTGTGTGTGTGTGAGAGAGAGAGAGAGAGAGAGAGAGAGAGAGAGAGAGAGAGAGAGAGAGAGAGAGAGAGAGAGAGAGAGAGAGAGAGGAGAGAGAGAGAGAGAGAGAGAGAGAGAGAGTAAAAATAAAATACAAGTGTCATTATGTAAAATCATACAAAGAAGCATACATATAAGCACATGAGGCACACAAAATATAGGCCAAGGGGCCATAATACAAGGTACATGGGCACATGTCATTAAATTTGAGAATAAAGACATATAAGGACATGTTTAAATATCCATATGTTTAAGAAATAATCAATTTGGCATATATCCACATAGAAAGACATATTCAAATATCTACATACAGACATAGGAAAGAAAACATGAGGGACATGAGCACATATCCAAGGCATACAAATATAAAAGTGGCATAGATCCAAATAACAATGGCATATTCAAATTCCAGTGAAGATGTAAGAAGCATAGGAACACAATCAACTATAATATAGAAAAACTAGATATGAAAACATGTATATCTATGTAAATATTAGTATGCATATATATTGATTCTAACTAGTGATAGTTGGAAAGATATTTGATAAATGAGAATAAATGATCAATATCAAGATAAATCAATTAATAAACTAAAATGTATATTATGTAAAGATAATAACTGGTTATATCAACTCTGTAGGAGATGCCCCCATGTGGGTGGATGTATCAAATGTAGAAACCTAGATCAATGTAAATTCCTCTAGTGGGTTGATGATAGATGTTCTAGATCAATTTATTACATTTAATTCCTATTTATAATGTAAAATCACTTGATAAGAACAAGTGAATCATATGTCTATGACAAAACCAACTATACTAGGATAGCTAACAATATGCAAGATCTGGAAAATAGTAAAAATGTAAACATAGACATGCATACAATATATTAAAGTTTGTGTTTTATGAAATATTTGAATGTTTTTATATTTTTACATGTTATATTGATTTTGTGTTTTTTGATTATAATGTCTGCACAAGTAAATGAAAATAAGCTATGTACAAATAGAAAGAGAGAGAAAGAAATGTGTATAATGAAAATGAAGAGTTCATTTTTCTATATGCCGAATATCCTTAGATGTATGACATTCAGTGGGTTTTTAACTAGCTTTCAACTAAGTGAAGCTAGATGATATACTTTCAATCTAATCTTTCTTATGATGATGTATGGTTTGAGCCAATTTTCTTTAAATTATCCTTTGTTTTATAGTTTGGCATTAACATTTATGTGATTTTATTTAACATTGATTTTGAATTTTATATTATGGAATATTTTATTATAGGTCCTTTAGATTCACTTATAATAATATCTGAGATGTTTCATGTCTTGAATGCATGTATGATCCAACTTTTATAGTTCATGGAGATGTCCACCCTCTATGTACTGGTCATTTCTAATGAGTCCTTTTAATGATACCCATAAAGTTGGGATTTTTAATTCTAATGGAATAACATTTTTTTTTTCCATATATAAGTGAATAAGGAGTAACTCCTATTACTTTGTGTATACTAGTGTAGTAATACCAAAGTACATAGATGATTTGATTCTACCAGTCATCAAAAAATTTGGTGATTATTTTGTTGAGAATGTTTTTGATCATCTTAATTGTTGCCTCTACTTGACCAATTCACTATGGGTAGTATGGTGTAAATTAAGTGTGTCATATTTTATATTTAGAACATAACTTTTTTACTATTTTATTCTTGAATAATTTTCCATTATCTATAATTATGGCTACTAGGAGACCTAAGCAGGAAATAATATTGCTCATGTGAAACTAGCAAATATCCTTTCCATGTATTGATTTTAATTGGATTACTTGTACCCACATTGTAAAATAATTTATTGATATGATAATGAACTTGTTGACTCCTACTAATTTTGGTTTTATCTTACCTATTATATCAAATCCCTATAACATGAATGGATATAATGATACAATAGGTTGAATCTGATGTAAAGTTACATGGTGTATGTTTCCATGGCATTGACATTTGTCACAAAATTTTTCATATTCTTGATATTATTATTCCATTTTTAGATAATATTAACTTTGTTTAATCAACTTTTGTGGCATTACCTTATTCATGAAATTACCACCATAGTCATTATCATGTATATGTCAAATAGCAAATTTAGCTTCCTCGATTGTTAAACATTAGAATCACTCTCTATAAAAATATATTTTGAATAAATCACCACTAATTATGACATATCAAAGAGAATTTTGTTGAATTTTAAACTTTTTATTCTTTTTAAAAATATTTAGTATGATACATTTATTCAAAAAGTTATATATATATTGGATAACCCCTTAGATGGTGTTGAACTGCATACTGTAACTAGGACTATTAGAGTGATAAGGTCTACATGGGACATTTATGAAGATTATAATTATTTAATTATGAATATTATGAATCCATCTCTATGGGGATAAATGATATGTCACTTTCCATTGCATAGGTGTGATAATTATATTTGTGTGAGATGTTCTTAATCGATAAATCATCAAACTAAGTGTGTAGACACTAAACCATGTCCTTATAAAGAATCAATAGTTTTTAATTTCTTTGGTAAACATATGTCACTTGATTGATAATTAATTTTGATTCCCCATATACTTTTATTACTTTTATTTTTAGAGCATAATCTACTTGAAAGGCTAAGATTAGAGCTTCATATTATGTGATATTTTTGGTTCTAAAAAAATTGAGTCATTATGAAATAGGTACCATTTGTCCTAGGGGATAGATGAAAATATTCCTATCACCAACACTAAATGCACATCTATAAAAATAAATAATATTATCCATGTATTAGTAGTGATATTATATGTTAAATAATCTATGAAATCATCATAAAAATATTTATATCTAGTAATGGAGCTATTTCCAATTGGTATGTGATTATTTGTCCTTTCATCAATTTTTGTAAAATGATTTTAAGGTCAAATTATGTGAATGACATAACCCATTTGGTAATATGACCTAAAAGATGTGATTTTGATATAAGTAAATTTAGGGGATCAACCTTGGTAATGATCTATGTTTATTTGTTAATCGTATAGTTACAAAGTTTCTAATTATCAAATACTAATAATAAGTAAAGATTTTCAATTGCTAGATAATTTTTTTCATAGTCAGCTAGTGTGTGATTGATGTAGTAAATTTCTCTTTATATATGCTTATTGTCATGTTGTGGTAGGAGTTCTCCCAATTCATGATTTATAATATAAGGGTAAAGTAGGAGTGGTTTACTAGGTATAGGTGGAACCAAGATGAGGTTTGAGCAAGTATTGATTAAGTGTATCAAATCTCTCTTGAAATGTGATTTCCCACTCTAATTGCACATCCTTTTTATGTAGTATAGTGAATGATTGTGTTTTATTTGTGATTTGTTGCATGAATTAATAAATTTCCTAAATTTTCTCTTGGAGGGACCAAAGTTGTTTTAGATTAGTAGGGAGAGGCATATTCATGATTCATTTGACCTTTTTAGGGTTAAATGACATGTTGAGATATAATGAAGCACAAAAGTTTCCCTGAGGAAACTATAAAGACACATTTATTAGGGTTGATTCAAATATTATATTATGTGAGTCTTTTAAATATTTATCATAAATTGATTGCATGATGTTGTCATGATTTTGTCTTTGCCAAAAAATCATCGAGATAATATTAAACTATCTTATGAATGAGGTCATGAAAAATATGTGTCATAGTGCATTGATAAGTTATACCAACATTCTCTAATATAAATGGCATTACTATATAGTAATAGGTGACCCATGGTGTTGTGAAATAAGTATTTTTCTAATCTTATTCAACTATATTAATTTTATTATACCTATAAAAACCATCCATAAAGGAGAGTATCTCATAGCTAGCTATGGAATCGACTATCATATTAATGTTTAGTAAAGGGAAATCATGTTTATGGCATGCTTTGTCGAGGTCTCTTGAGTAAAAAAAACATCATATTTGGATATTAGGTTTGCAAACTAGAACTATATTGTAAAACAACTATGGAAATGTGACTAGTCAAATAAAACCAATATCTAACAACCATTTGATTTCATCTTTAACAAGGAGATCCACTTTAAGATGTATTTTGTGAATCTTTTGATTTACTATTTTGGAAGTGGGATATAATGCAATTCTATGTAATGTGATTGAAGGATAAATCCAATCATATTAGAATAAGCCCATGTAAATAATTCAAGAAAATCAACTAAAATTTGATGAATATTCATTTCTTCTAATTTATGTAATGTGAAGGTGAAGATTATGATGCAAGGATCAGTTTTAGTGTCATAATTAAAGTCAATTATTTCCTCATTGAATAATGTAGACCAGTCGAAATTATATGGATATATAGGGATTGCATTATCTATTTTAGGTTACATATGATTCAAATAATTTGAACACTCACCAAAGTATACATGATCACTTGTGGAATGAGGAAACATATTCTTATGATATAAAGAAGGGAGATCCTCATATGCACCCAATAATTCTAAGAGAGCTTCATAATTGGTGAACTTGTCAAGAATGGGTAGATATAGTGAAAATGTAGCATCAATGAGGTCAGTGTATATGACTAAAAGTGTATAAACATGGTTCACTATATCAAATACTTGTGGAATAGGTGGAAAAATGTGATTTTTTGAGAGGAATTGTGAGAGGATCTAGAATTAGATGTATCAATATATCAAAGTCCATGTTAACCCTATTCATTATATGCTTTAATGGGATTTAGGATTCCCTATTAATGTTTACTAAGGCAATGACCTATGTAACCCATCTTTTAAAAATTTCATACTTCAAAAGGTGAAGTAAATTTATTTCCCTGTATATTGAAAATAGTTGGTGGAGTTGTATTAATCTTTATAATTATAGCCTAGGGTGGTGTAGTAGCAAAATCCATGTGTGGAATATAGTTATGGGAATGTTATGTATGTTGACAATACCTAAATGATTTTTTTATCTATAAGGAATGTATATATATTACCTTTATAATTAAATTTTATACATGCATGTGATGTTGATGGAATGACATGCATAGTGTGGATCTATTGTCTACAAAGGAGATTGTAATTGAGATACTTTAGCATAACTTGGCATGTTTTAGGCCATGTTAAGGGTCCACTAGTAAGATTTAATATGATTCAACCTAAAAATAATTGTGGAATGTTGTTAAAACCTTAGATGCTCATATCTAAAGGATCCAAATCTATAGCATGTATGTTAATATGACATAAATTTTTTTTGATATGTTCAACCCTAATCTATTGCGAACCAGAACTTATTTGATACCTACCTCATTAATTTGTGAAGAAATATAGAGAGGTGGGTTTAGGTCTATGATGTGATAAAGTTTAAGGTGATCTCTCAAAAATAAATATGTTCTTATATCCATTTCATAGTATTGATAATTGAATCCACATAGATAGGATTGGATGTTTGAAGTACCTAACTATCACAAAATGCCAGATAAAAATATCCTTGTATGTGTCAAAGTGTTGTAAAATCTATAAATTGAAATTTTAATTATATGAGTACTAATTTTATCTATAAAGCTATAGTCATAGGTCTATGACGTGCTAAAGTTTAAGGTGGTCTCTAAAAAAAAATATGTTCTTATATACATTTCATAGTATTGATAATTGAAGCCACATGGATAGGATCAGATGTTCCAAGTACCTAAGTATCACAAAATGCCACATAAAAATATCTTTGTATGTATCAAAGTGTTATAAAATATATAAATTTAAATTCTAATTATATGAGTACTAATATTATCTATAAAGCTATAGTCATAGGTCTATGATGTGCTAAAGTTTAAGGTGATCTCTCAAAATAAATATGTTATTATATCCATTTCATAGTGTTGATAATAGAATCCACATAGGTAGGATCGGACGTTTGAAGTACTTGAGTATCACAAAATGCCACATAAAAATATCCTTGTATGTGTCAAAGTGTTGTAAAATCTATAAATTGAAATTTTAATTATATAAGTACTAATTTTATCCATAAAGCTATAGTCATAGGTTTTGTAAGCCTACCAAGATTCAGGACCACGTGAGGACATCATAACCTTGACAGTAGGGTCTACCAAGAGTGTAGAGATACAAGTTGTTTTTGGGATGTTTGTGATAGATAAGGAGGGATAAGAAATACCAATGATGTTATGATATTTGTAGTAATGATGGGAAAGGAATTAAAATGATCTAAAGATAAAAATACATCTAAAGGACATTGATTGATTTTAGGAAGTATAACTATTATTTGATTTTACAAGTTATCTATGTGTTGGAAGAATATTATATTAATTATATTGTATATATAAGAAAGATAACATTTAAAATAAATAATTCAACATGAAAATAATTTTAGTTGATATGAAGTATCATGTATATATATGTTTATATTATTAAAGAATAATTTCTTAATTGCTTTACACAGAAGAAAGATAATATGTGAAAGAAAGAAGGTAACATGAAAATAATTTTAGTCTATATGAGGCATAATGTACGCATATGTATATGTGATTAAAGAATAATGTCTTAATTTTATTACACATATAAGATAGATAACATGATATGAATGATGATAGATAATACTTTTGATAATAAGAATCATATATACATGTATTGATGTTTTTTGAATTCATTTTAAATTAAAGGGAATAAGCATGCAAATGAAAGTATTAAACTTTGAAACAAAAAATGACTATTTTATTATGTCATTATGATCATGATTAGAAAATAAATATCAATTTGAAATTTAAATAATGGAAATGTAGACCCTAGGGTTTTGTATTACTAGGGTTTTCAATTAGGGTAAAATAAGCAAATAATTAAATAAAAATTAATTATATGAAACACTAATGTGGTAATGATTATATGGGCTAAGTTATGCACAAAAAATTACAAAAATAGGAATTTTTAACACTAATTTTTAATGTCTAGGGTTAGGGTATTTGTAATCTAGGGTTTATTTACAATAAATTTAAATTATATTTAGATAAATTGAGACCCTAATATGTAATCAATTTAATTAGCTAGGTTGTCTAAAAAAATTAGAAAATAAGAAGTATGTATACCAAATTTTATTATAGAAAATTAGAATTATAGAAAATTAGGGTTTTATGTAATATTTGAAGTTAGACAAGTTCACCTAATGATTTAACCTTTTAGGGTTTAGCTATGTAAATCCAATATTTAGATTAAAGGGCTGAGATGTTTAAACCAGTCAAATAAATATGAAATTATTAAGTAATAATTTGTTATATCATTTTACCTTCTTTAAATTTATAAAAATATCAATACCTAGACATAAATATAGACTTATCTAAAAATTAACTATCATAAATGATCTAAGTTCTAAAAGTTGAGTTTTGGGCAGTTTCGAGTGTTGTCAATTATATTCTAGTGTTCATTTACTCATTAGATAGTAGTGCCCTACATGGATAGGAACACCATGCTTGTGTATTATCCTCAATATGGAACTAATGTCCCATTTATAGGACTATTCCTATTTTCTTGGAGTATCTATGACTATGTTCATATGTCCTTTTCATAAGCATAAGAAACCTAGGCATGATAAATCATTTTGGGTTTTTTTAGTAGGATAGGTTGGAAATCCTCAACACACCATTGTGAAGAGAGTTTTATACATACAAATAATCTAAAGAGGTATCTTGTTGGATGTATTTCTCCTAGATAATGTTTGATGTAAGTGAAAGTGAATGCTAGAATGACAGTGGAACTAGATGCCTTGAATGTTTCTAAGCTTTGAAATCTTTGAAAACTAGGGTTAGGGTTATTTTATATGGTGTTATGTATAATTAGGGTAGAATAGGGATCAAATACCTTAATTTTTCTCAACTTATCTTTGTTTTAAATGTGATTTTTCATCTATCTTCCATCTAGTGAGTAAAGGACAATTAGAATTGTATTTTTAGAGTTATCTTTCTTGTGTCGATAAGAAAATATGATTAGGCTAGCCTTAGGAGGGGCACACATATGAAAAATTATGTATTGGGAAGATTTAGGGTTAATTATAGTATCTCCCAATTGGGGACACTAGATTCATGTGGTTTTAGTGTCCTAAATGTGGTGCTAATGTCCACTTGGTAGACTACTGAGCATGTTGGGTTGGGATCTAAGAAGACAGTTATGGGATTGTGTTTTATCTGATTTTGGGTGACTTTGGTCTAGATAATGAATATAAAAGTGTTTATAATTATCTATAAATTTTCTTGGGATAAGATAGGAATAGGCTAACACAAAAAACACTCTTATCAACCAATTACCATTTTTAGGTGATTACACATTCCATCTACGAACACTTAGTGTTCACTCAACAAATAAAGGGTCAAATATAAATGGTAACCCACAAATATACAAATGTAAACAAAAGTTATAAACATAACATAGTGTTACATCTCAAGTGGTTTCATTATTTTAAGACCCCTCCAAAAAATATATTAATTTTTGTGTTAAAACATGCATGTAAGTTGTTAAAGAAAGATAAGATTTTTAGAATAGAAACTCACTTTTATTCCAAACCATTAATACAAACAATTTTAAATTTTGTAGGAATAAACTATATAGATATATTAAGAGGATATAATAGGTTTCTAGTTTTAAATATCATTAGAATTTTATTAGTAATGGACTGTGTTAAATCAAGTTGTAGGAATCAAGAAAACATGGTATATAACATCAAGAAACTCAATTATCTCTTTATATATTGATCTAAATCATTTAAATTTTTTTAAATAGATTATATAAGGATTATTTAAGAGGATAAAATTAATGTAATGTTATAAAGTGTATTATAAGGATAATTATTTGTGATTGTGTAGTGATAGACCTATTAGGCCTAGTAGTCCTTTCATTGGAATTCGATAAAAAGAACATGATTAGAGGTATGAATAATTATGAGTTATGTTAATTTAATTTAATAAATATATAAGAAAAATTATAAATTTATTTGAATGTATATATTTATGTCAATTTTTAGAAAATTTAGTTAAGGACTTACAACCCTTGTATCCCTCAGTGGTCTCATATAATCAAAAGTGAAGTCTAAAAGGTGTTTATAACTTGTTGAAGAGTTGATTCATGTTGGTTATGACATTAGTAACTCTAATAAATATCATTAATTATAAAATTGAGCTTATATATGATGTATTATTATGCTTACAACATTCATCTTCATAGTCCTAACTATTATTCTTACCTTTGATCCACTACTTCATCCTTGACTTTTATCTCTGATTCATTCTTACATGTACTTACTTATATATTGAACTCTATTCTTGATCAATCTCTATCTTGAAAACATTAGGATTCTAAGTTTATTATAAATTTTAGTTATCTTCTTAGTATTGAATATATATCTCCACTGTCATACTCTATTATTTTATCTTTCATACATATCACCATCATCATCTCCTAATCCATTTTCAAGTTTGTCTTCTCCCTTCTTACTCCAAATTTCTCAAACTCACATTTATTTATAGGCCTAAATGCCTCATCCATGATTTGAGGGTTTTGGTATCCACCATTAGAGCTATCATGTAAATTTATTTATCTCTTTTAACCCGCATACTCATTCAATCTAGTCATACAATATGCAAACACAAACTATTAAAAAAACTACACTTTCCTTATTTAGGCTTCTTTATTTAGTAGCCCTACTTAGGCATAAATTTAAATTTTTTCCCAAATATAAAGGGTTTATTGATGATATAAACAAATATTTGAATACCCTTTATATTTTTATATATTATCCTAAAGTTTCATCTTCACCTCTTAAGGAAACCTACCCAACTCAACACACCTTCTTCTAATTAGGTCTCCTTTGACATAGTGTAACCCCATAGTACTAATGTCTATACTATAAAATAATATATGTCTCTAAAACCATCAAATATTATATATATCCTTAAATAATGTCATATTATAAATTTTCATGAAATTTCAAGGGTGAAAACTCAAGTTATGCCAAATGAAAGTTCAAACCCTAGGTTGGTCTTGACATAAGCTTGTGTAGGCCACCAAAAAAGAAAACATGATAGGAAGATTTTTTATACACATAAATATAATATAATACTTGTATTAGGTCTTTAATAAATTTATTCACCTGCATCAATCATTGTTTGGTCATAAACAATCATATAAAGACTCCAAAATGTAAGGTTATACATTTTTAGGTGTTCTTTCTTGGAATGTGTTGAATTAATAAAATGAGATAAATATTTCACTCCTTAGTGGAATTAAGACTAATTATGTTCTATAAAAACCTCTTAAAACTTTTCTAATTTCTAACTATTCATGATCGACCATGACAACTTTAACAAGCAAAATTTAAAATTTTGAATATACATAAAGGACTATGTTAGATAAATTAAATATTAATAACACCTATCTCACTTAAAACACTCTCAAAAGGGTTATTTTTTCACATAAAGATCTTTCACTCTAGTAAGCCACTTATCACAACTAAATTAAAGGTTAGTAAAACTCTAAAACCATTGTTGGTCCTATTCTTAGGACTATACACATAATTTTCTTAAGTGTGACTGTGTTGTGAGTGAAAACTTATATCTTAAAAAAATATATTAAAAAATTAAAATAAATATTCATAAAAATTAAACTCAATACTTACATTCAAATAATTTACTAAACATCCACAAGGTTCTTCAATAACATAAATTTATTCAATTTTCTCCTTACACCCACATGATTCTGATAAGGTGGCTATAATTTATTCTTTTCTTGATATTGTTTTTGTCTCTTATCAATTTATCCACCTCCTCTATAATAATACTACACACCTAAAACTCTCAACTCTCTTATGCATTCATTCTGACCTTATATCTTTCAAAACATGTAGGTTTACTTCCTTTTCCTAACCAATTCCATATATAGGGTAGGGATGTTATATTTATCTTTCTTGGATTACAATGATTAATCATGAATTGTAAATTAATACCACTCTCACACTTATTATGAAATTATATGAACCATTTAAAAACATTTTATAACATTGGCATACTTCAAAAGATCTCAAAACACCTCTCATGCTAGTTAAGAAATTCAAAATTTTAAATTATTGATTTTGCCATGAAAATAAATAAGGCATATAAACACACTATTTAAAAGACTATTAATGAATATAATTCAACATAGGAGACATTATAAGACCCCTCACACTCAAAAAAGATCAATAATTGTCACAATGAACTCTAAAACACATTTACATGATTTGTTCCTTAGTGATGCTCTACAACATACTCTCTAAGTGGGGAAAATTTGAGCTCCTACTCAAATGCTCTTTTTCTAAATTATTAATTTATTTAAATATATTTAATATATGACCCTCTAAGTTTATATTATTATTATACCTCTTTTCATTTTCATTTCTCCTTAGTTGGTACATTTTTATTTGCTTTCTTGTCTTCTTTTTATTTTTTTATAAATTCATCCTCTATCTCCATGAGGTATATGACTTGTTACAACTAGTTATTTACTTCATCTTATATCTTCTCTATATCTAACTTATGTGCATCATAATTTTCCTCTAATGTCTGATCATAATTCTTAAAGTTTACTCTTAACTCATAGATTTATTCTTTAATTGTCATACTTGGTTTTTGCACTCTTGGTTGATCTTGATTCTCAATCATGATTTATCCTTCATTATCATGTTTTAATCGTTTATTATTCCATTTCTCTTCCTTAATTATTATAAAACTCTCCTTTACATATTTTTTATCTTCTTCTTCATGAAATTTCACCTTCTCATGTTGAGCCTTATCATTACCTTATTCAAATTGTACTAGTATCTTCTTATCATACTACAACACTAATTGATAACTTCTCAACTTATTAACATCATACATACCTTCAAATAACTCAACTATAATGTCACCCATTTAATGTATCAATTTATTATCTTTTTTCTTATCTCCTTTTCTTTCTCTCTAGCTTGCTTGCTTGTGGAACTCCTAAGATTAGTCTTTGTTCTTCATCTCTTGACATGCTATTTGAACTAGTCTTTGGGCTAGGGATACTCTCTCTTTGATTTTTCCATGATTGCTTGATCCTTCATTTAATCACCTTAGGACTGATATTATCATCCTCTGATATTGAATGTTGCATCAATCTAGTGTTTTATCTTATCTTCTCTCTCTCTCTTTCTCAATCATGAACTCTTGTGCTCCCTTATTTATTTTCTCCATGTGATCATGGATTGTCTCATTATTTCTCATCTTTAAACCTACAACATCTTGTTTAGTATATATTAAATGAATTTCATGAGAGTTATTAGTATCTTATAAGGTGTATTTATCCTTATCATTCCTTTGTTCTTTAAATTTATCCCCCCATGCCTCTATATGATTCTTTTCATGTTTTTGAGTCCCTTATACTTACTTCATTAGTTTACCTTACTGGTTCTTTGATCATTTCAAATGAATTTATACCTTTCTTATCCCTTATCATGTTATTTATGATCTTTAATTACTTAATTATCTTACCTTACTAGTTATTTGATCATTTAAAATGACTTTATACCTTTCTTGTCATGCATTTATGTTCATCTTGGATTGTAAATTAATTTGATTTATCTAATACTAATGCTGGTCCATCTTCTTGGATGTAACTCATTATTTACCTCTAATTTTTTGCCCCTATATAACCTAGATTTTCAAATCCTTTCGGTGTTATTATAAGCAACATTAACCTTGGCTTTGTTATCTTCTTTCATTTAGTTTTAAATTATACATCTATCTCATTTATGATAACTCCAATCTTATTTTCTCCTTGATAATGAAACTCTACTAAATTAACTTTAGCTTCTTGCATTAACTTTCCCCATATCTAATCCTATTAATCATGTTGTTCTTGTATATATTGGACTTTATCTTATACTTCTTGGAATCTATCTCCTTAAATTGTTGTTCTAAGATATACTTTATCCTCTCCTCCATGGTTTATGTCATTCTCTATGGCTGTCATATCTTATTTAATTTAATGCTAGATCTCAAAGAAAAATGGATGGTCATGTTTCTCCTTAGAAACTCATCATCAGCTATCATCTCTCTCTAAAACTCTCTAAATTCCTCAAAAAATCTAAATTTAGAATTTTTTGTTTTCATACCTCTTAGTCTCATCCTTTTGATTCAATATTTTTCTTTGATGTCTTTTATGAGGCATCCTCTCTACATGGTTTCCCAATCATCTTATTCTTCCACATCATCATGTTTCTCATTCTTATTCTCTTTCATATTTTAAATATTTATCTCCTTACCATGGACTTATTCTTCCTTATTCACTGTTATACCTTCATGCATGCATGATAATAAATATTTAGGTATAAACATTTGAGTCTTGCCTTCTTCCATCTCATCCTTCTTAGGTTGTTTTTCCTCCATGACCAATGAATTATTTGAAATATGTTTCTCACCTTATTATTATTTATAAAATTATTCATCTCTCATTAAATTATTCATCTCATCCTTGAGATACCTATATAGGAAATTCTTTTGCCTCTTATGGTCCCTCTTGACAATATTTCTTATTTTCTCCATGTGTAGATTTATAGGCTAGTTAACTCTCTTCTTTTTAATTACCCATCCATACCATTATTTTTCTTCTTCTTTCATGAGATTCACCAAGATATTTATCCCCTCCAACCTTTTATCTATCTCACTCATATCTTATTCAACATCTAACCCCTTTTTCTTTGGGTCTTATTTCCTCCTCTTTTCCTTGTGGTAGTATAGCTCAACCATGAATTTTTTCACATTTACCTTTTCAAAATTATACTTCCTTATCCATGAATTTTTCACTTTTGAACCCTCTTGTCCAAATTTATTTTACCTTGGAACTATGACACTCATTTGGAGTCTCTCTTATCTCTCTTGATCTTTTGATATCTCTCTTATTAGTTATGATCTAATAAAATTCAATAGTTTTCTCTCTTATTTTACTCATACAACTTAAATTCATACAATTTCCATTTGAAACCATTAATAATCTCAAATAGAAACCTTGAATATTTAAAAACATAAACTAATCCAAGATATTACCTACTCTAATACCACTTGATGTAGGCTTATTCTTAAAACCTTCATATTATTATTATTCTTGAATCTAATTCTTAATTTTATTCCCTTCTTTCAACTTTAACTTTGATATTTTATTCCTCATTGTAGGAGCTTACTTATATATTTAACTTTATTCTTGATAAATTTCTCTCTTAACAACACTAGGATTTTAAGCTTATTTGCAATCATATTTATCTTCTTTATCTTTAATACCTACCTCCACCCTCACACTCTACTCTTTTCTCTTTCATACATATCACCATCATCATATCCTAATCTATTTTCAAGTTAGTCTTCTCCTTGCTTACTCCAACCTACTCAAAATGACATTACTTTATAGGCCTAAAGGACTCATCTAGGATTCAAGGGTTTTGGTCTCCACCATTTGAATTCACATGGCCATTATTTTGTATCTTTTAAATATTATAAACATTTAATCCAATCATAAAATATTCAAACAAAAAATCTTGAATAAAATTCCCTTTTCTTATTTAAGCTTCTTTCTCTAGTACCCCTATTTAAGAACAAATTTAGATGTTTTACCCAATCTAGATAGGTTCTTGATGATATAAACATATATTTTGATGTAATTTATCTTATTATAGATTATTATAAAGTTTCATGGTTCAAATAACATTGCAACCTACCCAACTTCATACACCCTTCTTCTAATCAGGTCTCTTTAGGCCTAATATAACCCCATAGTACTTGAGACCATACTATACACCACAAACACCACAAAAATATTATATATCACCCAAAATAAGGTAATATTAAAAATTTAAATTAAATTACAAGGGTGTAATCTCAAACTTTTCCAAGTGCAAAGATCAAACCCTAGGTCGGTCTTGACATAGACCTATGTAGGCAGACAACAAAGAAAAATTACTAGGAGTGTTTAGACACATAAAACCAAAATAATACTTTTATTAGCTATGTAATAACTTTATTCACTTCCCCAAACCTATTTTATTCTTAAATAATCATAAAAATACTCCAAAATATAAGGTTATAAGTTTCTATGTCCTCTTTCATAGACTGTGTTGAATAAATAAAAATTTTGGAGATAAATATTGCACTCTTAAACAGAATAAATATTGAGTAATATCTACACCAACATATTAAAACCTATCCAATTTACAACTATTCATTTTTAATACGCACATAGATTTAAAAATAAAAATATAAAATTTTAAGTTTACATAAATGACTCTGTTAGAGAAATGAAAGCTTAATAACACCTATCTCACTTCAAACACTATCAAAAGAATTATTTTTTCACATAAATATCCCAAATTATGTTAAACCACTTATCCCAAATCTAATTAATACTAGTAGCCCTATAAAATTGATGTTGGTCCTATTCTTAAGATTGTGCACACACAAAATTTTCTTAAGTGTGACTATGTTATGAGTGATAACTTATACCTTGAACAAAGATATTAAAATATACAATTACATAGAAATAAAAATTAAAATTAAGCACTTAAATTCAAATAATTCAGATAACATCCATAATATTCTTTAATAAAATAAATCTATTTATTTTCTCCTTACATACATTATCATGCACATGATTCTAACCATGAATACAAATTTCATTATTCTTTTGATATTTTTTATGTCTCTTCTAATGTTATACACATAATATATCATAATAATACACAAATAAAATAATAAAATCTCTTATACACATATTTTAACCTTATATCTCCCTAAACATGCATTCTAACACCCTTTTATTGACCAACTGCACATATGGGGAATGCCAGTTATACTTGGTTTTCTTGGATTACAATGCTTATTTGTGAATTATATGTTAATACCACTCACAGACATATTAAAACCCTATATTAACCATTTACAAAAAAATTATATCATTTTCATACTTCACAAGACCTCAAAACACCTCTCATGCTAGTTAATAAATAAAAATATTTAAATTCTTCATTTTGGCAAGAAAAACAAGAAGGCCTATAAAATACTAGTTCAAAGACTCTTATTGACTCTAATGAAATAAATGGGAACATATAAGAATCCTGACACCCAAACAAGACCAGAAATGGTCATAATGCACTCTAAAACACATTTACATACTTTGTTCCTTAGTGATGTTCTACATCATACTACCCAAGTGGGGAAAATTTGAGTTCTTACTCAAATGATCTTTGTATACTTTCTTACTTTATTTATAATTATTTATTATATGAATCTTATTTTATATTTTTATTTCACCTCTTTTCCTTTCAATTTCTCCTCATCTAGTACCTTTGTCTTTACTTTCTTGTTTTGTTTTACCTCTTTGTCAATTCATCCTCTATCTACATGAGGTATATAACGTATTACAACTCCTTGTATACTTCATTATTGGAATAAAAATTAATGAGAAGGTGGGGGGGTGGGTGGGGGTGAATCATTATTCAAAAACATTTCCTATCAATTTCACTTAAACAATCATGAACCATTCAAATAAGCACATATATCTAACAAGCATAAACACCTATCCACATAAACATGAAACACCTGAACACATCATATATTTTGAAAAAAATCAATGGGAATAAAAATTAATTTTATGTACAAATGGACTACATTCCTATAATACAAACACCAAATTTTATGAAGTACCCACTTCATATGGAGTACCAACCCCAACTATCTAAGTACCAACCCAACTAGGATTTTACAAGCACCGACTTGCAAGGAGGCACCAACCACCTAGATGAATCAACACCAACTCATCTAATTGAAAATATTTATCACCTTAAATACACCTTTTTTCTAAACCAATTTATGATGACCACCTCTTCATATATTCACAATCTTATCCCTCTTAAACTGCCTTCTAGGTCTCTTCACTTAATTAGGTCTCTTCAAGACTAAATAGGTCATATTAACTTGATCCTTATATATATAACCTATATAAATTACTCACCATATATCGTATAAACTATTATTATGGTCTATAACAACCCTTTATTCTTTGAAATATGTTATTTTATTTGCTTGCACTCTTCACACTCAAATAGGCCTAAACCTAGCTTATATATATTTACAAGTCTCTTGTTTATATCATTCTTGGTTGGACAAACACCCTTAACCTCTTATATAATACATGTAATATATATTATTAAATCTCATAATCATTATTAATACATTTTTTGAGTCCCTTTAGGTCTGGCATACATCAATTAGGTCTTATTTCATATTTAGGTCTCATGGAGACCTAATCCCATTACATCTACTTTAGGACATGTTACCATTTGATATCCTTGGAACACATTAAAACACATAAAATTGAAGTAAAATATCATATGAAATTAAAATATACCCTTTATAATATCATACAAGATCCATAACACCTTTTATATTAAACCACCACTTGAAGTATGCCATTAGTATTGTTCACAATTAGGCCTATGCATACCCATAAAGTCTATCCTAAAATAATAAAGATATAACACCAATTATCTAAAAAAAGTATGGAAAAAATAACATATTTATAAACCTAATTAAATAATGTTCATCATAAAATTCATTATATACTTCAAATTATGGTATACATGCTCAAACTTTTCTCTCAAAATGCTCACTCTAAACTACCAATTAACCTCAAACATAGTCATGGAAACTTAAAATTATGACACATAAAAGAAAAAAAAGTAATTAAAATGATTTATAATTATTTTAAAAATAATAAAAAAAACCTCAAATAAAAATATCATAATATCTAATGAAAATTATTGGTCTTGTAGACTAATTTGTTGACCTTCTCTCTCATAGACGTTACTCTTCTAGTTAAGCCATTTTGGCTTTAACATCTTCACTACTTTTAATAAATTACAATATTATAAAAAATATTTATATTACATAAAATTATAAAATAGAAACACCATGTAAATTATTACATCTATTCAAATCATAGAGCATCAAGCTCATCACTACAATATGCTTATTGAGAATTACCAGTTTACCTTAAAGCATAGTCAAGGTGGCAATGACCTTAAAACACCTATATGAAAATTTAAAAAGAGTAATAATGCTTATGGATAATATTATTATATAATTATCACATTATCATATATAAATATAATATATTCAAATGTAAATATTGGTCTTTCAAACCAATCTCATAATCATGTACCTCACTATCTCATTTGAACCAAACAAGTTAACTTATGAGCAAAATTTTCATCATATCCACTGACATCCAAAAATTATGTCCAAAATTAACATGTATTAAAAATATTTAAAATTTTATCTATTAACTTGAATTCATCCCTATTCCATGTTAACACATTCCTAATCATCTTCTCATTGTTGCCCAAGTTTCTCACTATTTCCATCATTAGACCTCTTAGCGACTGGTCAACTTGGATGACCAATTTAGCATACATGAGGGATATAAATTTTATATAAACTATCATGGACATAAAATAAAAGTCTCAAAAAAATTTCTTCATCCATTCAACAACTTTTACTCTATCAACTCTGAGTGATACATAAAATCTTTGAGAAGCAAGGCCTTTCCTATAGGGTCCACTCACTCACCTAAAGACTCAATCACACCTAGAGATCCTTGGGAGAGTTTAATACAACCTAAAATCAATAAAATACCCATAAAAAACCATTTTTATCACTTTATAACAACTTATTTCATATTGGGTCACTATTAGGGTTCTTTGAGGGTTTAAATCATCTTCTAGTCTTAATGATCATTCATAAAATATAACCCCTTAATCCAAAAAATAATGCCTAAATATTTGATATATGACCCTTCCCCATATACCATGAATATATTTATTTCTCATGTAGAGTTTACACATTCCAATGAACACTTAAAAGTCCTTCTTGGGTTAGGAACCCTTCATTCTATGCACTTCAGAGACCTCAAAACCACTTTTCATGCCTTTTCTTGAAAATCATAACTTAAAACTTTTTAAAAATGATTTAAACATCATATAATACTGATATCCATTATTAGATACTCAAAATTTTCTTGGAAACTAATCTTGACACCCCATTAGGCCATACATTCTTTGTTTTCTTACTTGAACCTTGACATTATCCTTAAAAACTATTTCCATGTGATTTACACATCATTATAAAACTAAATAAACCTCTACAATTATAAAAAAAATAGTTTACATCCTTCATAGGCCTTGACAACACCTCATGACACCTCATTAGGTCAAGCAAAGTCAAACTAGTTTAGTTATAGACTTATACTTTTGTTATTACCCATGTAGGCTCACATTGAAACTCTCTTGAGTCCTCGAATTCCTAATATGCATTATCAAGAAACCTTATACAATATATTATTCCTTTATTCATCCATCTCATGAGGCCTTCATGCTCAAACCTTATCACTAAGACTTTACAAGCTATGACTAGTGCCATGATTAGGCTTCGCAAGCACTTGAATCTTGACAACTAATATTAAAAAACTTTTTGATGTTTCTACACCTTTATAATATTCCTTAAATATTACTAAAATGATTTAATAACTCTATACATAACTCTTCATGCTCATAATTTACATGCTCATGATATGGCTATGCTTGTTATGATTAGGCTTCTAAAAACACCTTGTACTCAAGGACTAGTACTCAAACATGCTTACCTTAATGATGATATCAAAAAAAAAAACATTCACTAGATAATAATCTTACACCACTGAAATAACCTTGACAATATCCAATTGAAAAATCATTAGGTTACCTTCAAATTCAATCTCAATGAAATGACATTAGGTTTCCTTAAAATTATCTCTGTGACTTGCACATTGACATAAATGACATCAACCTTTACATCAATGACAAAACTTATCAACATTCATATTCAATATTATTCATATATGTCTTCTCTCCATCATTCTCTTCCTTTAATGGATGATCCTCACTCTTCACTTTTGCCCTTAACTCGTATCTTTTGTTATCTATTTACATGATTGGTTTTTTTACTCTTGGATCATATTGATTATAAATCATCTTTTATCCTTTATTATCATGATCTAATGGCAACCCATACCTTTGTTCTTCCTTAATTCTTATCAAAATTTCCTTGACATATTTTTTATTTTCCCCTTCATGACATTTCACCTACTCATTTTTAGTCTTCTCATTGCCTTACTCATCTTGTAATTGAATCTTATTATCATACCTCAACACTACTTATAAACTTCTTAAGTTAATAACATCATTCATATAATAAAAATATATGAAACATCATCCATTGAATATATAAATTTCTTGCTTTGTTCTTATCTCCTTTTTCTACTCTCTATCTTGCTTACTTGTGGCTATCCTTTTATGATCATTTTTTCTTCACCTTTGGACGTGCTATTTGAAATGGTCCATGGGTTATGTATGCACTCTCTTTTTTTTTTCTCCATGTTAACTTTCTCTCACTCCTTCTTTAAATCTCCTTAGGACAAATATTGTCCTCCTCTAATTATACATGCTCCATCATTTTGACATCTTGGATACTCTTCACTCTTTATTTTTTAATCATAAACTTTTGTGATTCCTTATTTCTTTCCTCCATGTTATCAATGAGTGTTTCCCTATATCTCATATTTACATAGAAAACATATTGGTTAGTTTATATCAAATGACTTTCTTGAGACTTGCTAGTTTATTCTATGACCTCATTATGTTTATCATCCCTTCTTACTTCTAGTTTATTCCTCCATGCATATATAAGCTTTTCTTTCATCATCTTGAGTCCCTTATATTTTTGTTGAAACTCTTTACTTAATTAGCAACCCTTAATAGTTATTTTATCATTTTAAATGACTCTTTACCTTACTTATTCATGGCTTTAGATTTATCTTGGCTTGTAACTTATTTAGATTCATCTTGTACTAATACTGATCCATCTTATTAGATGTAACACATTATTTTATTTTGATTCACTACTTATAAGTAACATGTAATTTCATCTCTTTGAGGTGTTCTTATAGGAAATGTGCTTCTTGGCTTTGTTATCTTCTTTCCTTCACTTTGAAATTTTTCTTCTATCTCATTTGTAATATCTCTAATCTTATTTTCTCCTTGACAAAGGAACTTTAAAAGATTAAATTTACCTTCTTGAGTCAACTTTATCCATGTACACTCCTCTTCTTCATGTTTTTATTGTAAATCTTGTACATTGTCTTTTACTTTTTAGACTCTATCTCCTTCAACTATTATTCTATGATAGACTTTGTCCTCTCCTCTATGGTTTATGGTAGTTATAAGGATAGCATATATTATTACAATTGACCCTAACACTCATATAAAAATGGTTGGTTATGTTTCTCCTCTATCAAATCATCATCACCTATCATCTCTTACTCAAACTTTCTAATTGATTCAAATAATGCAAATTCAAAATTTTTATTTTCATACCTTTTAATCTCATCCTCTTGATTCAATCATTATTATTTTGTCTTTCATGGGGAATCCTCTATACATGGATGCCTAATCATATTATTTTTCCATATAATCATGATTCTCATGCTTATTCTCCTTTATATTTTCAATATTTAAGAAATTAGAATGGATTTATTCTTCCTTACTCACTCTTGTACCTGCATACACACATGATAAAAAAAATTATATTTCAAAATTTGAGGCTTGTTTTCCTCCATCTCCTCCTTTTGAGGTTGCTTTGCCTCCATGACCAACTCATTACTCACAAGATGATACTCACCTCATTCTTATCTATCAAATTATTAATCTTTCATGAAATTCTTCACCTTCTCCTTGACATGCCTAAATAACAACTTATTTATCCTCTTATGGTCCCTCATGTATATATTTTTTCTTTTGTCCATGACTATCCTTATAGGACACATAACCCTCTTATTCTTCATTACCTATCCATACCATTGGATTTAATCTTATTTCATGAGATACACTAAGATATTTATGCTTTCCAACCTTTTATCTATCTCATTCATATATTATTTAACATTTAACCCCATTCATTTTGGGTCTTCTTTCCTCCTTTTCTCATTTTGGTAGTCTATATTAATAATTTCCTTCTTTTCCTTTGCCTTTTCAACCTTCATCTTTAATTTTACAAGCATTTTTCACCTTGGAACCCTCTTTTAAAATTATTTTTCACCTTGTAACTATGACTCTCACTTGGAGTCTCTCTTATCTCTCCTAAGATTTTTCTAGCTCTCTTATTATGGATCCTCTACCACAATTCTTAAAATTTTTATCCTGATATAAAACTACAACTTAACTTCATTTAATCTCAATTTTCAACAATTATCAATCTCAAGTAGCAACCTTTAACATTGAAAATCATAAACTAACATAAGAGCTTGCATGCTCTAATACCACTTATGTAGGCTTATGCATAAAACATTTATATTATTTGTCCAAACTATTGTTATTACTTTTAATCCCTTATTTCAACTCTTACTTTGATCTATAATCCCTTCTTTAAAGTGCCTACTTGTATCTTACACTCTATTCTTGATAAATCTCTCTATTGAAAACACTAGGATTATAAGCTTATTTTAAATCATATTTCTCTTCTTTCTCATACAAACCTATCTCCACCCTCATAATCTTATCTTTTTATTTCATGCATATCACCATCATCATCTCCTAATATATTTTCAAGTTTGTCTTATGCCTTATTTATCCAAATTGCTCCAACTGACATTAATTTATAGGCTTAAAGGCCTCATCCATGATTAAGTAGTTTTGGTCTACACCATTATGGTTCACATGTCCATTCATTTATATATTTTAACCACCATACACATTCAATCCATTCATATAATCTAAAAATAAAAAATCTTGAACAAAGTGCCCTTTCCTTCTTTAATCTTCATTCTCTAGTAGCCTTATTTAGGAACAAAACATATATTTAGATACCCTTTATCTTATTATAGCTTATCCTAAAGTTTCATGGCTCAACTGTAAAGGAAACCTATCCAAATTTACACACACCTATTACAATTAGGTCTCCTTATGCCTAGTGTAACCCCACTATACCAGAGACCATATTATACCTTAATATAAATCTCTAAGACCACCAAAATATTTTGGATCACCTCAAATGACGTTAGACTACACATTTTTTGAAAATTATAAAGGTATAAATTTAACTTATTCCAAATACCAAGTTCAAACCCTAGCTTGGTCTTGGAATAAGCTTGTGTAGGTTAAGAGAAAAGAAAAATGATTAGGAGGATTTTATGGAGAGTTCAAACATAAGTAAGACTTGTATTAGGTTTATACTAACATTTTTCAACTTCCCAGTCATTTTTTGTTCTTAAAAAAACATAAAAGACTCTAAAATTTAAGGTTACATGTTTATAGGAGCTATATTTTGGACTATTTTGAAGAAATATAAAATTTGGAGATAAATATTACACACCTAAATGGACTAAAAATTGAGTAGGGTTTGTACCAACCTCTTTAATTGATAACAATTCATGATCAAATGTTTCATATCTTTAACAAGAAAAATATCATATTCTCAGTATACATAAAGGACTCTATTAGAGAAATGAAAGCCTAATAACACCTATCTCACTTAAAAAACATTCCAAATGATACTTTGATAACATAAAACTTATTTAATCTAGTAAACCACTTATCCCAAATCTAATGAAGCCTAATAACCTTCTAAGACCACTTTTAGTCTTATTCTTAGGACTGTACAAACACATAAGTTTTTTAACTGTGTCTTTGTTAATATTGGCAACTTATACCATTAAAAAAATATTAAATAATTAAATTAAACATGTATAATAATGAAACTTAGACACTTGCATTCAAATAATTCATTGAACATCTACAAATTTCTTCAATAACATAATTATATATAATTTTATCCTTATATACACTATCATGCACATGATTATGATAAGGCAAGGAAAGTTTATTATTTTCTTGATATTTTTATGTCTATTATTAAGTTATACACCTCCTATAACCTCTTATACAAACCTAAAACTCTCAAATATATTATACACACATTATAACCTTATATCTTTCAAAACATGTATGCTAACTTCCTTTTCTTAACCAACTCCATGTATGGGGGAGGGAACTTATCTTGGATTACAATGATTATTCTTGACTTGTATGTTAAAACCACTCACACACCTCTTAGTATATTCTGTAAACCATTCACAAACATTAGATAACATTAGATTACTTGACAAGACCTCAAAACACCTCTCATGTTAGTTAAGAAATTCAGAATTTTAAATTCTTGATTTTGTTGGGAAAATCAGGAAAGCCTAAAAACACACTAGCTCAAAGATTGAATATAATGAAAACTATAGGACCATATAAGACCCATAACACCCTAAAAAGATCTAAAATGGTCCCATTTAACTCTAAAACAAATTTGAATGCTTTGTTCTTTAGTGGTTTTTTGCATCATTATCCTTAAAATAACATAAACCCTAGTTAAAATCCTTGAGAAAGGTAGTCTTATTAAGTGGTATAAGTCTAGAAATCAAGTTTTTTGAATTTTAATTTAGTTTTTTGGTATAGGAAACAAGTTATTTAGTTCATTATATCTATTCCAAAGTGTTTAATGTTAGTGTCTTCATCTCAAATCAATATCTTGACTAATTGTGAGATGTCTATGTTTTGAAGGTAGATTGCATTGGACCAAATTTTGGTATCATAGATCAGAAGACTTAAGCATAAGAGGCAAATAGAGGATTAATTGGTTTTAATTTAGAAGGAATTTAATTTAGAGAGAGAATTTAGTTTTTGAGATATAATCTTGTAGAATAAAGATGAGAAGATAAGATAATAAGATGTGAGAAAGAATTTTGTAAAGAATTCACTTGAGAATAGTGGTGCTAGAGGAGGCCAGAATAATAAACTAGTAGTAGAGGAAATGTTGAAAAAAAATGAAGAACATGAAAGATCATTTTCCATATATTGATATGGAACAAAGAAGGGGTATTTAAGTAGGCTACATAAGTTATGAATATGAAACACAAGAATATGTATTAGTATGAGAAGGATATAAAAGTGTATAATAAATAATTATAAATGGAATCATGAAGGTGATGTCTAAATAAAAGTTATAAGTACATGTGTATGTAATAATTTTCAATGTAAAATAATTTACTTATTGGATTGAATCCATGGATAAATATTTTGAATATGAGGAGATAGAGGTTAATAATAAGATTAATTTTTTAGTTACAAGGTTGAAAGGACATGCTTCACTATGGTGGGATGGAGTACTGAATGAAAAAATAAGGAGAGGTAAGAAAAATATTGCATCCTGGGATAGAATGGTAGCTAAGCTAAAATCTACATTCATGACAAAATATTATTATACTCAGTTGTTTAGAATACTTTGAAATTTGAGACAAAAGGATATGAATGTCATAACCTTTATAAAGGAATTTTATAAGTTAACTATAAGAGCATGACATATAAAAGATAATGTGGAAAAAGTAGCTAGGTATTTAATGTGTAAAGCTTGTTATTCCATATGAAATCAACCTATTATCTCTTAGAACACTTGAAGAATTATATCAACATGTAATCAAATTAATATATAATGTAGACATTAATTGAAGAGACAAGAGTAACCATTTCAAAAATAAAATGGTACATGGTGATAACATTTGGATTTAAGAAGAAATAAAAATCATCCATTCAAATCAAACCCAAAACATAAGAGAGATTCATTCAAGAAAAATAATAACATCATATTCAAAATGTGATAGTAATTTCTTTTGGTTTAAGTGTTTTATATGCAACTAATGTGGTGATACATCTTATGAATGCCCAAAGTGTGTTAAAGAGAGATATACAAATCATATTTTGTAAGATAAAAATGAAGAAAATGTAAGACCATGTGGATAAATTTAATAAAGAGAATCCTTAATGATGAAAATGTCATTTCTCAAGATAAAAAAGGATACTAAAGAGATATTGTAAATAAAAACATTGTTTAAGACTACTTTTAAGTCAAGAGGTAAGTGTGAACAACTCATTATTGATAGTGGTTTTATAGAAAATCTAGTACCTTTTGAATTGGTTTAGAAATTATGTTTAAAAAAAATTATTCATCATACATCTTATAGAGTGTCATGGTGGCATAAAGAACATTATGTCTTAATCGTTGAATAATGAAAAGTAGATTTTAAGATAGGTATCTATCAAGATGAGGTGCTTTATGATGTGATATCTATGGATGTTTGTCATGTATTATTGGGAATACATTGGTAATATGACAAAATTTTAATTCATGATTGAATAAATAATACCCATAATTTTGATAAAGATGGTAGGAGTCACAATTTGACACCACTAAAATATGAAGATGTAGAAGTAATAAAAATCAATAATCAGGTGTTGATGATGAGTGGCAAACAGTTCATGTAATATACAAAAAAATGTGAATCGAAAAATATAGTTGATATAATAATTAAGGTAATTCATTCATCTTTATAAAATAATATTTTATTAAGCTAACATGAGCATATGATGATTAATGAGTTTCCAAATGAATTGTTATCAAGTTATTCTAATAAGTTCATTATAGGATTTGATTTTCCAATAGAGATTGCCATGGAATGTAATGGAAAACAAAATTTTTTAAGTGAATAGTATGATAATGAATAATAAAATTATACCTTGAAAGAAAACAAAAAATTCTTATATTATAAACCTTTAATACATATTTAAAATTATTGTGAGTAGGTTGTAGAATAACTAGTATTTTTGGAAAACTAAATAGAATCTTTTAGAAATAAGGATTAATAAAAATTAATATATATTGAATATCATGCATATGAGGTGAAGAATAAGCTATTAGAAAACCCATATGAATAATAAAATAAGAGACAAAATAACAATAAGAAGTATGCCCTACAAGTTGTCTTGGATGCTATCTATTTGGTAGTCATCTTTGTAATAGAGAATGGGTCTTAAAGGTCTATTGAGAAATTTTATTTCTTTAGTATGTTTGCTTCATATGTAAGTGGAATAAATGAAGGTAGTAATTCAAGTATGTGTGTAGTACAAACACAATAAATTTATAAGAAAAAGGAGATATGTTTGGTATACTTATGTGGTGATCAAACTCATACTTTAGGAAAAAGTACAAAGAGTAATTATACCCAAAAAGGATTCAAGTCTCAACGTATAAAAACCATAGCATAACTAGGTGGATATACATTTGAAGGTAAAACAAGATTTTACCATTTACTATCTACTCTAAGCAAACCAAGGGATATAAGAGGGAATGAGATAAGTGGTTAAGGGAGGAATAATGTAAATAAGAAGAATATATGTGAGAAGTATTTATATTTAATAAAGATGAATACAAGATCAGTTATGAAAACCTCGTGAGTAGGATCTCATAAAAAATTTCAATCATGGTAGTCTAATGTAAGTGAATCATTAATCTATAAAAGGTTTTCTGAGGAAAATTATAGGTGATTATGTAGTTATAGAACTATTAGGCCTAATTATCCTTTCATTGTGATTTTATAAGAATAACATGAGTAAAGGTATGCATACTTATCATTTATATCAATAAAATTTAATAGCAATATAATAAAAATTATAAATTTCTTTGAATGTCCATATTTGTGTCAATTTCTCTAAAATTTAGTTTTCACCTTGTAACTATGACTATCACTTGGAGTCCCTCTTATCTTTCCTGAGATTTTTCTAGATCTCTTATTGAAAATCATCTACCATAATTCTTTAACTTTTTATCTTGTTATAAACCTACAACTTAACTTCATTTAATCTCAATTTGCAACCATTATCAATCTCAAGTAGCAACCTCAAACATTGAAAACCATAAACTAATATAAGAGCTTACATGATCTGATACCACTTATGTAGGCTTATGTATAAAACCTTTATATTATTCATCCTAACTTTAATTCTTACTTTTAATCCCATCTTTCAACTATTACTTTGATCAATAATTACTTCTTGAAATTGCCTACTTGTATCTTGAACTCTATTCTTGATAAATCTCTATGTTGAAAACACTAGGATTCTAAGTTTATTTTACATCATATTTCTCTTCTTCATCTTAAATACCTATCTCCACCCTCATAATCTTCTCTTATTTATTTCATACATATCACCATTATCATCTCCAAATACATTTTCAAGTTTTTCTTATCCCTTCTTTCTCCAAATTGCTCCAACTCACATTGCTTTATAGGCCTAAATACCTCATCCATGATTCAATAGTTTTATTCTGCACCATTAGGGCTCCCATGTCCATTCAATTGTATATTTTAAGCACCATACACATTCAATCCAATCATATAATCTAAAAACAAAAACTCTTTAACAAAGTGCCCTTTCCTTCTTTAATCTTCCTTCTCTAGTAACCTTATTTAGAAATATAACATATATTTAGATACCCTTTATCTTATTATATCTTATCCTAAAGTTTCATGGCTCAACTACAAAGGACACCTTTCCAGATTAACATAAACTTATTACAATTAGGTCTCCTTATTCCTAGTGTAACCCCACAGTACCAGAGACTATATTATACCTTAATATAAATCTCTAAGAACACCAAAATATTTTGGAGTGCCTCAAATAAGGTTAGACTATAAATTTTTTGAAAAATATAAGGGTATAAATTCAAGTTATGCCAAATACCAAGCTAAAACCCTAGGTTGGTCTTGGAATAAGCTTATGTAGGTTAAGAGAAAAGAAAAATGTTTAGGAAGAGTTTATGGAGAGTTCAAACTGAAGTAAGACTTGTATTAGGTTTGTACTAACTTTTTTCAACTTCTCAGTTATTTTTTGTTCTTAAAAGAACATAAAATACTCTAAAATTTAAGGTTACATGTTTGTAGGAGATATATTTTAGACTATTTTAAAGAAATATAAAATTTGGAGATAAATATTACTACACATAAATGGACTAAAAATTGAGTAGGGTTTGTACCAACCTCTTTAATGCTAGCAATTCATGATCAAATGTTTCATACCTTCAATAAGAAAAATATCAAATTCTCAGTATACATAAAGGACTCTGTTAGAGAGATGAAACCTTAATAACACCTATCTCACATAAAAAACATTCCAAATGATAATTTGTTAACATAAAACCTATTTAATCTAGTAAACCACTTATCTCAAATCTAATGAAGCCTAATAACATTCTAAAACCACTTTTAGTCTTATTCTTAGGACTGTACAAACACATAATTTTATCAAGTGTGTCTATGCTATTAGTGGAAACTTATAACATAAACAAAAATTTTAAATAATTAAATTAAACATGTATAATAATTAAACTTAGACACTTACATTCAAATAATTCATTGAACATCCACAAAGTTCTTTAATAACATAATTTTATATAATTTTCTCCTTATATACACTATCATGCACATGATTGTGATAAGGCAGGGAGAGTTTGCTATTTTATTTATCTTTTTAATTATCTTATCAAGTTATCCACCTCTCCTAACCTAATAATACACACCTAAAACTATCAAATATATTATACACACATTTAAACTTTATGTCTTTCCAAACATGTATGCTAACTTTTTTTTCTTGACCAACTCCACGTATGGAGGATGGAACTTATCTTGGATTACAATGCTTATTCTTGAATTGTATGTTAAAACAACTCACACACCTCTTAGAATATTATTTTAACCATTCACAAACGTTTGATAACATTGGCTTACTTCACAAGACCTCAAAACACCTCTCATGTTAGTTAAGAAATTCAGAATTTTAAATTCTTGATTTTTTTTGGGAAAATCAAGAAGGCATAAAAACACACTAGTTCAAATACTCTTATTGAATCTAATCCAACCTATGGGACCCTATAATACCCATCACACCAAAACAGGACCTAAAATGGTCCTAATGAACTATAAAACACATTTGAATGCTTTGTTCCTTAGTGATTTTTTGCATGAATATCCTTAAAATAACATAAACACTAATTAAAAGCCTAGAGAAAGGTAGCCTTATTGAGTGATATAAGTCAAGAAATCAAGTGTTGTGACTTTTAATTTAGTTTTTTGGTATTAAAAACATGTTATTTACTTCATTATATCCATTACAAAGTGTTTAATGTTAATGTCTTTATCTCAAGTCAATATCCTAACTAATTGTGAGAAGTCCATGCTTTGAAGGTAGATTGCATTGGACCAAGTTTTGGTAGCAGAGATCAAAAATCTTGAGCATAAGATATAGATAGAGTAAGAATTGGTTTTGATTTGGAAGGAAGTTACTTTAGAGATAGAATGTAGGTTGTGAGATAAAATCTTGTGGAATAAAGTTGAGAATATAAGATAACAAGATATGAGAAAGAAGTTTGTAAATAATGTATTGGAGAGTAGTGGTGCTAGAGGAGGTCAGAAGAATAAACCACTAGTAGAGGAAATGATGAAAAATATGAATAACATACAAGAGCATTTTTTATAGATGGATATGTAACAAAGAAGGGGTTTTTAAGCAGGCTACATAAGTGATGAATATGAACCACAAGAATATGTATCAGTATGAGAATGACAGGAAAGTGTATAATAAAAAATTATAAATGAAATCATGAAGGTGATATTTAAACCAAAGTTATAAGTACCTATGTATGCAATAAGTTTCAATGTAAAATAATTAACTTATTGGATTGAATCCATGGATAAATATTTTTAATATGAGGAGATAGAGGCTAATAATAAGGTTATGTATTTAGTTACAAGGATAAAAGGACATGCTTTACTATGGTGGGATGGAGAACAAGATGAAAAAATAAGGAGAGGTAATAAACATATTACATCATGCGAATAGAATGGTTGTTAAGTTAAAAATTGAAATCATGCCAAAATATTATTATACTCAGTCGTTTAGAATACTTTGAAATTTGAGACAAAGGGATATGAATGTCATAACCTTTATAGAGGATTTTTATAAGTTAACTATAAGAGCATGACATATAGAAAATGACGTGGAAAAAGTAGCTAGGTATATAATGTGTAAAGCTTCCTATTCCATATGAAATTGACCTATTATCTTCTAGAACACTTGAAGAAGCCTATCAACATGCACTAAAATTAAAATATAATGTAGACATTCATACAAGAGACAAGAGTAACCATTTCAAATATAAAATGGAACATGGTGATAACATTCAGATTTATGAACAAATAAAAATCATCCATTCAAATCAAACCTAAAAAATAAGAGAGAGTCATTCATAAAAAATAATATCATATTAAAAAGGTGAGAATAATTTATTCTTGTTTAAGTGTTTTCAATGCAAATAATATGGTAATATATCTTATGAATACCCAAATTATGCTTAATATAGATATACTAATCATATTTTGTAAGATTAAAATGGAAAAAGTGTAAGACCATGCAGATAAATTTAAACAAGAGAATCATTGATGATGAAAATGTCATTTCTTAAGACAAAAATGGAGACTAAAGAGATAGTGTAAATAAAAACATTGTTTGAGACTAATTTTAAGTCAAGAGGTAATTGTGACAAACTCATTATTGATAGTGGTTTTATATAAAATCTATTACCTTTTGAAATAGTCTAGAAATTGTGTTTAAAAAAAATTGTTCATCATACATCTTATAGAGTGTCATAGTGGCAGAAAGAACATTATGTCTTAATCATTGAATAATGAAAAGTAGATTTTAAGATAGGTATCTATCAAGATGAGTTGATTTATGATGTGATAGCTATGGATGTTTGTCGTGTCTTATTGGAAATATGTTGGTAATTTGAAAAAAATTTAATTCATGATTGAATAAATAATACCCATAATTTTGATAAGGATAGTAGGAGTCACATTTTGACACCACTAACATATGAAGATGCAAAATTAATAAAAATCAATAATCAAGTATTGATGATGAGTGATAAAGAGTTCATGTAATAGATAAATCAATGTGAATCTAAAAATATAGCTGATATAATAATTATGTTAATTTATTCATCTTTATAAAGTCATATTTTTTTATGCTAACATGACAATATGATGATTAATGAGTTTCCAAATGAATTGTTATCAAGTTAATCCAATAACTTCATTATAGGATTTGATTTTCCAAAAGAGATTGCCATGGAATATAATGGAAAAGAAACATTTTTAAGTGAATAGTATGAGAATGAATAATAAGATTATACCTTGAAAGACAAAAAAAGGTTCTTATTTGAGAAACCTTTAATAGATATTTAAAATTATTGTGAATAGGTTGTAGAATAAATAGTATTTTTGGAAAACTAAATAGAAGCTTTCAAAAAGAAGGAGTAATAAAAATTAATTTAGATGCAATATCATGCATATGAGGTGAAGAATAATCTATTGGAAAACCCATATGAATAATAAAATAAGAGACAAAATAATAATAAGAAGTACCTCCTATAAGTTGTCTTTGATGCTATCTATTTGGTAGTCATCTTGGTAATAGAGAATGGGTCTTAAAGGACTAATGAGAAAAATGATTTCTTTAATATGTTTCCTTTATACTTAGGTGAAATAAAGGAAGGTAGTAATTCAAGTATGCATGTAGTCCAAACACAATAAATTTATAATAAAAAGTAGATATGTTTCTTATACTTATCTGGTGATCAAACTCAAACTTTAGGAAAAATTACAAAGAGGAATTCTACCCAAAAAGGATTCAATTTTCAAGGTATAAATGCCATATCATAACTAGGTGGATATACATTTTAAGTTAGAACAAGCCTATAACATTTACTATCTACTCTAAGCAAACCAAGGGATCCAAGTGGGATTGATAGAAGAGGTTAAGAGAGGAATGTTGGAAATAAGAAGAATATATGTCAAAAACATCTATATTTAATAAGGACAAATACAAGATCAATTATGAATAACTTGTGAGTAGGAGCTCATGAACATTTTCAATCTTGGTATTTTGATGTAAGTGAATCATTAATCTATAAAGGGTATTGAGATAAATTATAGGTGATTATGTAGTGATAGAACTATTAGGCCTAATAATCAGTTCATTGGGATTTTATAATAATAACATGAGTAAAGGTATGCATACTTATGATTTATGTTAATTAAATTTAATAGTGATATCATAAACATTATAAATTTCATTGAATGTCCATATTGGTGTTAATTTCTCTAAAATTTAGTTTTCATCTTGTAATTATGACTCTCACTTGGAGTCTCTCTTATCTCTCCTGAGCTTTTGCTAGCTCTCTTATTATGAATCCTCTACCATAATTATTTAACTTTTTATCTTTATATAAACCTACAACTTAACTTTATTTAATCTCAATTTGCAACCATTATCAATCTCAAGTAGCAACATTGAACATTGAGAAGCATAAACTAATATAAGAGCTTACATGTTCTTATAACACTTATGTAGGCTTATGCATACAACCTTTTTATTATTAGTCCTAACTCTGATTCTTACTTTTAATACCATCTTTCAACTCTTACTTTGATCAATAATTCCTTCTTGAAAGTAGCTACTTGTTTCTTGGACTCTATTCTTCATAAATCTCTCTATTGAAAACACTAGGATTCTAAGATTATTTTAAATCATATTTCTCTTCTTCATATTAAATACCTATCTCCACCCTCATAATATATATATTTTTTTTTTCATACATATCACCATCATCATCTCCTAATACATTTTCAAGTGTGTCTTATCCCTTCTTTCTCCAACTTGCTCCAACTCACATTGAGTTATATGCCTAAAGGCCTCATCCATGATTCAATATTTTTGGTCTGGACCATTAGGGTTTCCATGTCCATTCATTTGTATATTTTAACTGCCATACATATTGAATCCAATCTTATAATTCTAAAAACAAAAAATCTTGAACAAAGTGCCTTTTCCTTCTTTAATATTCCTTATAGAGTAGCCTTATTTAGGAACAAAACATAAATTTAGATACCCTTTATCTTATTATAGCTTATCCCAAAGTTTCATGGCTCAACTCTAAAGAAAACCTCTCCAAATTAACACACACTTATTACAATTAGGCCTCCTTAAGCCTAGTGTAACCCCATAGTACCAAAAACCATGCTATACCTTACTATAAATCTCTAAGACCACTAAAATATTTTTTATCACCTCAAATAATGTTAGACCACATATTTTTAAAATTATAAGGGTAGAAACTCAAGTTATGTCAAATACAAAGTCAAACCCTAGGTTGGTATTGTAATAGACTTATGTAGGTTGATAGAAAATAAAAAGGTTTAGGAGGAGTTTATGGAGACTTCAAATTGAAGTAAAACTTGTATAACATTTTTACTAACTTATTTCAACTTCCCCAGTCATTTTTTATTCTTAAAAAAACATAAAAGATTCCAAAATTTAAGGTTACATGTTTGTAAGAACTATATTTTAGACTGTTTTGAAGAAATATAAAGTTTGGAAATAAATATTGCACTCCTCAATGGAGTAAAACTTTATTAGGGTTTTTACCAACCTATTTAATTGCTAACAATTCATGATTAAAGCTTTCATAGCTTTAACAAGAAAAATATCAAATTCTCAGTATACATAAAGGACTATGTTAGAGAAATGAAAGCCTAATAACACCTATCTCACTTGAAAAACTTTCCAAAATATTAGTTTTTAACATAAAAATTATGTAATCTAGTAAACCACTTATCCCAAATCCAATGAAGCCTAATAACATTCTAAAACCACTTTTAGTCATATTCTTAAGACTATGCACACACATAATTTTCTTAAGTGTGAATTTTTTATTAGTGACAAATTATACCATAAAAAAATATCTTAAATAATTAAATTAAATATGTATAATAACAAAATATAGACACTTACATTTAAATAATCCACTAAACATCCACAAAGTTCTTCAATAACATAATTTTATATAATTTTCTCCTTATATACTCTATCATGCACATGATTCTGATAAGGCAAGGAGAGTTTGTTATTTTCTTGATCTTTTTATGTCTCTTATCAATTTATCCACCTCCTATAACCTACTAATACACACATATAACTCTCAAATATCTTATACACACATTACAACATTATATCATTCCAAACATGTATGTTAACTTCGTATTCTTGACCAACTCCACGTATGGGGGAGGGAAATTATCTTGGATTACAATGCTTATTATTGACTTGTATGTTAATACCACTCACACACCTCTTACTATATTATGTGAACCACTAACAAACATTTGATAAAATTGTCTTACTTCACAAGACCTCAAAACACCTCTCACGTTAGTTAATAAATTCAGAATTTTAAATTCTTGATTTTGTTGGGAAAATCAAGAAGGCCTAAAACCACACTAGTTCAAAGACTCTTATTGAATCTAATGTAACCTAGGGGACCCTATAATACCCATCACACCAAAACAGGACCTAAAATGGTCCTAATGAACTATAAAACACATTTGAATGCTTTGTTCCTTAGTGATTTTTTGCATCAATATCCTTAAAATAACATAAACACTAATTAAAAGCCTAGAGAAAGGTAGTCTTATTGAGTGATATAAGTCAAGAAATCAAGTGTTGTGACTTTTAATTTTTTTTTTTTGGTATAAAAAACATGTTATTTAGTTCATTATATCCATTACAAAGTGTTTAATGTTAATGTCTTTATCTCAAGTCAATATCCTGACTAATTGTGAGAAGTCTATGTTTTGAATATAGATTGCATTGGACCAACTTTTGGTAAAAGAGATCAGAATACCTAAGAATAAAAGGTAGATAGAGGAATAATTGGTTTTAATTTGGAAAGAAGTTATTTTAGAGAGAGAATGTAGGCTATGAGATAGAATCTTGTAGAATAAAGTTGAAAAGATAAGATAATAAGATGTAAGAAAGAAGTTTGCATAGAATGTACTGGAGAGTAGTGGTTCTAGAGGAGGTTAGAATAATAAACTAGTAGTAGAGCAAATGATGAAAAACATCAAGAACATACAAGATCATTTTTCATATATGGATATGGAACAAAGAAGGATTATTTAAGTAGGCTACATAAGTGATGAATATGAACCACAATAATATGTATCAGTATGAGAATGATAGGAAAGTGTATAATATAAACTTATAAATGAAATCATGAAGGTGATATCTAGACCAAAATTATAATTACTTGTGTATGCAATAAGTTTCAATGTAAATAATTTATTTATTCAATTGAATCCATGGATAAATATTTTGAATATGAGGAAATAGAAGCTAACAATAAGATTATGTTTCTAGTTACAAGTCTAAAAGGACATGCTTCACTATGGTGGGATGGAGTACAAGATGAAAAAATAAGGAGAGATAAGAAAAATATTACGTCATGGGATAGAATGGTAGCTAATTTAAAATCTAAATTCATGCCAAAATATTATTATACTCAGTTGTTTAGAATACTTTGAAATTTGAGACAACAGGATATGAATGCCATAAACTTCATAGAGGAGTTTTATAATTTAACTATAATATCATGACATATAAAGATGATTTAGAAAAATTAGCTAGCTATGTAATGTGTAAAGATTGGTATTCCATATGAAATCAACCTATTATCTCCTAGAACACTTGAAGAAGCATGTCAACATGCACTCAAATTAAAATCTAATGTAGACATTAATCCAAGAGACAATAGTAACTATTTAAAAAATAAAAGGGAACATGTTGATAACATTCAGATTTAAGAAGAAATAAAAATTATCCACTCAAATCAAACCCAAAACATAAGAGACAGTCATTCATAAAAAATCATAACATAATATTCAAAAGGTGAGAATAATTTATTTTGGTTTATGTTTTTAAAATGCAACTAATATGGTAATAGATCTTATGAATTCCCAAAGTATGTTCAAGAGAGATATACTAATCATATTTTGTAAGATAAAGATGAAATTGTAAGACCATGCAGATAAATTTAAACAAGAGAATCATTGATGATAAAAATGTCACTTCTCAAGACAAAAAAGGAGACTAAAGAGATAGTGTAAATAAAAACATTGTTTAAGACTAATTTCATGTCAAGAGGTAATTGTTAAAAATTCATTATTTATATTGGTAGTATAGAAAATCTAGTGTCTTTTGAAATGGTTTATAAATTGTGTTTGAAAAAAAATGTTCACCGTACATCTTATAGAGTGTCATGGTGGCATAAAGAACATTATGTCTTAATCAATGAATAATAAAATTAGATTTTAAGATAAGTATCTATCAAGATGAGGTTTATTGTAATGTGATACCTATGGATGTTTGTCATGTCTTATTGGGAATACAATGGCAATTTAAGAAAATTTTAATTCATGATTGAATAAATAATACCCATAATTTTGATAAGGATGGTAAGAGTCAAATTTTTACACCACTAAAATATGAATATGCAGAAGTAATAAAAATAAATAATTAGGTATTGATGATGAGTGACAAAGAGGTCATGTAATAGATAAAAAATGTGAATCTAAAAATACAATTGATACAATAATTAAGGTAATTGATTCAACTTTGTAAAATAATATTTTATTAATTTAACATGAGAATATGATGATTAATGAGTTTTAAAATGAATTTTTATCAAGTTATTCCAATAAGTTCATTATAGGATTTGATTTTCCAAAAGAGATTGCCATGGAATGTAATGGAAAAGAAACATTTTAAATTGAATAATATGAGAATGAATAATAAGACTTAACCTTTAAATAAAACAAAAGGTTCTTGTATTCGAAACCTTTAATATATATTTAAAATTATTGTGAGTATGTTGTAGAATAAATAATATTTTTTTAAAACTAAATAGAAGCTTCCAGAAATAAGTAGTAAGAAAAAGTAATATAGATGCAATATCATGGATATGAGGTGAAATATAAGATATTAGAAAACCCATATGAATAATAAAATAAGAGACAAAATAAAAATAATAATTACCTCCTATAAGTTGTCTTGGATGCCATCTATTTGGTAGTCATATTGGTAATAGAGAATGGGTCTTAAAGGCCTAATGAGAAAATTGATTTATTTAATACGTTTGCTTCATATGTAGGTGAAATAAAGGAAGGTAGTAATTCAAGTATGCATGTAGTCCAAACACAATAAATTTATAATAAAAAAGAGATATGTTTGGTATACTTATGTGGTGATCAAACTCATACTTTAGGAAAAAGTACAAAGAATAATTCTACCCGAAAAGGATTCAAGTTTCAAGGTATAGATACCATAGCATAACTATTTGGATATACATTTGAAGGTAAAACAAGCATATACCATTTACTATCTACTCTAAGCAAACCAAGGGATCCAAGAGGGAATTAGATAAGAGGTTAAGGGAGGAATGTTGGAAATAAGAAGATTATATGTCAAAAACATCTATATTTAAGAAGGACAAATACAAGATCAATTATTAATATCTCATGAATAGGAGCTCATGAACATTTTCAATCTTGGTAGTTTGATGTAAGTGAATCATTAATTTGTAAAGGGTTTTCTAAGGAAAATTATAGGTGATTATGTAGTGATAGAACTATTAGGCCTAATAATCCTTTCATTGGGATTTTATAAGAATAACATGAGTAAATTTATGGATACTTATGATTTATTTTAATTAACTTTAATAGTGATATAATAAACATTACAAATTTCTTTGAATGTTCATAGTGGTGTCAACTTATCTAAAATTTAGTTAAGAACTTGTAGCCCTTGTAGCCCTCTCATATAACTAAAAGTGAATTTTAATGTTTAAATGGTGTTTGTAACCTAGTAGAGAGTTGATTCATGTTGGTTATGGAAATATTAACTCTAAGAATACTCATTAATGATAAAATTGATCTTATATCCTTAAATAAACATATAGTCCTATTCAAAATCCTAGAAAAAGGTAGTCTTGTTGAGTGGTATAAGTGAAAAACTCAAGTGTTGTAACTTTTCATTCAATGGTTTGGTCTAAAAAACAAGTCATTGAGTTCAATATATACATTCTAAAGTATTTAATTTTATCATCTTCATCACAATTCAAAATCTTGACTAATTGTGAGAAGTTTAAGGTTTGAAAGTAAAGTTCATTGCACCACAATGGTAGATAAAATTCCTCAAAATTCACAGTAGAAAATAGGGTTTGTGCCAAACTCATCAAGTTAAAAAAATTAACCTCAAAACATAAAAAAACAAAATATAAGTTAAACCATACTAAAAACATAGATTCAATCAAAAACCATAAGTAAACCACATCATTCCATGAATAAGGATGTATTAAAATCCAAAATCCATCGAGTGACCAAAAATATCAAATAATTATCAAAATTATGTTATTTGGTGGTCTAAGGTATAAGTGACCATTTTAAAAGTAAATAATAAATATAACTAAATAATTATCCCATAATAACTTCATAGTTAACAATAAAACTATCAACCCTAAAAGCAAAGTTTCATAATATGATAATCATGGTAATGAAGACTTCCAAGTTAATAATAACCAAGACCAGAGGACTTTAGAAGATAACAAGAAGGTATTAAAAATGTTTAAGCCAAAACCAAATAAAAATTACCAATGAAATATCACATCGAAGACATCAAACCATAAAAATATGACCATGACAATCACCGCTTTCCAAAGATGAAATTGATCCCAAATAGGATTGGGTAACATGTAAGTGACACCAGTGTAAATCAAGCCTGAATGACACAAGTGTAAAGTAGGCCTAAATGAAACTGACTCCAAATATGAATGTAAATAAATCACTCTTAACAAAATAGGCAACTATATTAAACTTTATAAAGATGATAACAAAAAATAATAGACAAATTACCCTAAAAAATCTAAATATATGAAGACAACATTAAAATCAAACTAGAAAACAACTATAGTCAACAAATGATAGTCCATAGACATAATGTTTATTTTAAAACTCATATCTCATTATTCATTGTAATAGTATATCTAACATGCTACTAGTACAATCCTACTAGCTATACTTTATCAACCAAGCTTAGCTCATAGTTCATCACAATGTCATAAAATAAGACATCAATAATATCTATCAAAAAAATACATAACGATTATAATTAAATAAAAAATTTAAATATAATATTATAACATAATCATTTTCATAATAATGATATAATATCATTGAAATTAAAGTATCCAATCAAGTTCATGACATTACATTAAATAAAAACAACATATGAAAATGTAATGCAATGTCCATGTCAATAACAATCCATAGTTTTAAATTTATTTTATATTGGCCATGATTTCCTCTCCAGATTAAAAATGATCCATCTGGATTACTAATCAAATAGTCATGCATAGTGTTGACTCAAAATACTTTTGTCTTCCTATGTAGCACTAATTTTACTAAGTGTGACACACTAAACTAACAATTTTTGGATTTATCTATTCCTAAACATAACACTGTGATGGTCCATGATCCTCACTACTTCCAATTATGACTTATCTTCTTTCATGAATTGGATATTTTTCTAATCCAAAATATGATTAGGATCAAATATGTATTTATTAACAAAATAACATGAAAAATATCATGTATCGTAGACATAAAAGGAAGAAGGGCTAGTTATGATTTAAAAAGGTCTTGCAAAACATGGAGATCATTTAGAAGATTTTTAAAACTTAATGGAACTTTTCTAAGATCTAACTAGTACAAAGACCATATCACCAAAATTAAATTCATGTGGTGTTATTTTTTATGTGCATAACTCTTCTTGTCGATCAGAGGTCTTTTTTATATTTTGTTGAATAAAATAAATCTCTTTATAATATTCTTTAAGTACATAATGTATATAAATATATCTATTTTCCAAGATGACCCACGCAATTAGGGTTTTACACTTATACCCATATAGAGCTTCAAAAGGAGCCATTTCAATTATAGAATGATATGTTTTATTGTAATAAAATTAAAATAAATAGAGGAAATATTACACCTTAGTTTTTTTAATCCATGAAATATATTTTTAACATCTCTTAAACCACTTGATTCAATCTTTTAGTTTGAACATCTATTTCTAGGTGGTATGAAGAACTAAACTTCAAGTGGGTTTGGAATGTTCTAGTAAAATTTTGATATAACCTTAATGAGAAGGTTTTATTTTTATAAAATTATGAATTATGGAATGTCATGTATCTAAACAACATCTTTGAAAAATCATTTTTTAAACACAAAAGTATCATCTTTTAGATTTATAGCAATGAAAATACCAACCTTAGTGAATTTATCAACTACCACCATAATAATATCATGTTTGTTTTGATATTTAGGCATCCAAAAGAAAAAAAATTATATTAAAACCCATTTATCAATTTTTAATTTAAGAGGATACAAAAACCCCCAGAATGGCACTACTAAACTTCTACCCACTTGTATTCTATGTATTTGGCCATAAAATTAGTTGCATCAATTTTCATACCATGCCAAAAATAATACCTTTTTATATCATGTGTCATCTCTCTAATACCTAGATGAGAATAATGAGTTGATATGTGCATGAATTTCATAGTTTGACATTAAGAGTCCCTATATTTAGGTACATTTTTTTTTAATTTTTGTGCCTAATTAGGCCATTTTTTTTAATGCAAAAATTATAAAATGACTTTGCAACCAACTCATCAAAAAATACTCTTAAATATTGGTATTGTTCATTATAAATATGTTTCAACACAAAATTTATAAATGTAGCATCCCATAAATGTTTACCAAACACAAAACTATGTGAAATGCAATTTTTTTATCTGGATGGCATTAGTTAACATCATCTTTATACACACAATAATGTGATTATACATAAATATCATACACATTTTCATTATATATACCTTTCCAAATTTAAAATACTCTTATAATTTTTTATAATGAATAATGTTAGCTTTATCAAATATAAAATGTGGGATATATCAGTCTGCAAGTATACACTTATAAACATTAAATTATATATGTAGCATGTACCTTCCTAATATGACCCTTTTAAAGTTTGTTAACCTTACTTAAGTATCAATTTATTAATAATTGATTTTGGTTAATAAGTTTGGGGGGATAAATTAAACCTCCTTAACATAATCAAAAGGCAAGTGTATTAAACTATCTATGAGTACTAGAGAAGATATCCCTATAAACCCAACCCCATGTTAAACCCTAATATGCTAATAATATAAGAATAATATTTCATTAACCACATGATAATATGAGCATATTCATTATCCAAACATCAACCATCATGTTTATTATAACACTTGGTAAGAGAAGTACCTCTTAATGGCCATCATTCATCACCCATGATAATCTACCATTTTTGGATTAAATACCAACATTTGAGAACTCATTTTCAGTTAAGGATGAATCCTAAAATGATTTTTTATAATGATAGTAGGGTTACCCATAAAGAGTGTATATATTAATCTTTGAGTTTAGGATCCTTGTACCATATTACATTTCCAATCACTAGTTTAAGATTAAACAACATAATAATCACAAGGTATAAAATTAGCTTCATGCATTAATAAGTTTTGATACATAACAACTAGATGATCTCCATGAACATTACTAGATATGACTTCATTACTATTTTTTAGACAACTTCCATATTGAATGTTAATTATGCATGGTTTCAATAGTGATAACATGTTTCTGATTTAGTGACTTATTTAATAATAATTAATACAACATGATCATTACAACTTCAAAAGATAAATTAATACCTAATATGTAATCCATAAGTAATTAAATTATAATAATGAACCAAAGGAAACTAACCAGTGAATAAGTAGGAAATCTATATTACATTTATATGATTTTAGATTGATACAACTGAGTACAATAACCTCAATGGGTTTATTTCATAAAAAGGAATATATAGAAATGAAGAGTAATTAACACACAATCATTAATAAGTCAATACCTTTAAAACATGCACCAAGTGTAATAAAAAATATATCAATATGCTTCACATATAAAATAAACATAATTTAAATATAAATAATTCATAGCTTTCATTAAGTTTAATTTATATAACTAACACTCTCTTAGAGATCGAGTATCCACAATTAAATACTTTATGAAATAAAATGTTCACAATATTTAAAATCATAAAGATTTAAAAACAACCACCAATTACCCTTTATGAATGACAAGATTGAATATGGGAGCATTTACACTTTCACCAATCAATTCAACAACCAATGTTATAACAATAACCAATATAATAATATCATATACAATAATTATTGTGAATGTAGTAATAAATAATTAATTTACAAAATTTCACTATTTGACTTACAATAAGAAGCAATAGAGAATACAAAAGGTTAAGAATAGAAAAAAACTACTTGGTTGTTCATATTTAATATTTATTTTAACTTTCATTAAATCACATAACCATTTTTTATCAAAAATACAACCATTATGTTAAATCATGGTCAAAGTATGCATCCATTCATTCTTTATTTGAAGAACAAGCCTCTAGCTTAAAATAAAACTTCTAAACATTAGTAGAATGATATAAGATTCCATAACATAAAATAAAAAGATTAAATTAAACCTTTAACATTACTAAAATATAAAATTTAAATAGAACATCCAAAGGTAGGTTATACACTAGTATATATTATAAATAATTATTCCACCAACATAAAAATACATTGTGATAAAAAGGTGCACTCATGTAATGTCCAATAAACCATGCACTCCCAATCTAATGAGCCCATCTATATGGTGGACCTAAACACCACATACATCAACTCGATGGTGGAATCAATAAATTAGGGTTTAATATAGGTTAATATTATGCATAAGACTATAATCCCTAGACATAACTCACAACAATAATCAACTAAAATATGTCAAAAACACACAACACTCATCCTGGCTCAATAAACATCCAATAAGACATCAAAAGGGAATCATTTCCTTCATTCAACAAACATTTAATTATAATACAAGAATACATACATTTACTATAGTAATTAATAATAAGTTTTGAGTATCTCATTTATATCTATTTTGAAATACATGGAAATCAATTTAATAGTAAAATCAAATCCCTCAATACCAAAATTGTAACACTTGAAACAACTTAAGTATTTTATCAATGCCAAGTGAACTTATCAAGGAACCAAATAATTATCATAAAATAATATAACCAAAAAAATATTAATATAAATTGACATACTTGTTTCTTTTCCCAACCTACATCCAATGTATTCTTCATACACTTGAGGAATTAGATTGACGTAGTCAAGTCAAAAAAAGGTGGTCCAAAAAATATCCAAAATCAAGAAAATTATAACCAAAATAAATTATCTATCATTAAAAATGTGGACACCATACATATAATTAACTATGAATAGACCCAAGAAAAATCCCAATCTCATTATTCATCATTGAATCCACTAAAACCATTAAATCGATTTAAGAGTAAAGCCCAACATTCTAATTAAATGTCACATACCCCATTCCAAATACACAACATAGTCAACATCAACAAGACATGAATTTATAGTCTAATCAAATTAATTATGAATCACACCTTCACATGAAACCATTAAGTAAGTCCCAAATATAATGATATTTCATTTAAAATCACCAATGTGCCATACACAAAATGGATAGATGAAACCCAACAAATCAAAATCTAAAATAGAATAAAATCTGACTTATATATCATCACAACCATGATAATCAGGCCTACAATCTTTAAATGAAATACAAATAGTCATAACAACCTATATTTCCCACCAAGGGTTTTCATAGAATCCATCAACAACCATAATCGATTTAAATCAAGAACCAAACCTTCACAAAACCATTATAAAACATCCATAAAGGATTCATAAGTAATCATTGATGTATACTATACCCAGTCAGGTAAAGAAGAAAATAGGAGAAGCGTCATACCTATAATTCCATTAAAATCCATAGTAAAACAACAGAACAGAGTCATCTAAAACCAAAACTATGGCTTCAGATAAGCCATTCCAACATTGCAATTTTTTTCCCTTTAAGGGTTAAAATTAAATCATTTTATAAACTTCACACAACCAAGTACCAGAAATACTTGAAAACAATGTTCAAAACTCATAATAAAACATTATTCAAGAAACCCTCTAATGCGGACCATAAAAACATCCACATTACTTTAAAAAGCAACCAACATTTATTTTTAATAAAAAACCATCAAATCTACAAATTGAATCTAATGGGATATAATTGTCAAATAGAAATCCCATAAGGGAAAATGGATTATAATAGTATATACTTCATTTTAGGTTCATCTTGAAGTTACACATCTTTATAATTAACCTCCAATGTTTATATTACAAATTTCGTATGCTTGGAATCAACAAAAAACATTCAAAATTACTTGAATTGAAGTTAAACCTACTTACTCTAAAGATTGTAGCTATTATGGAGAAAAACTAATTGTTATAATAAATCCTCCTTGGAATAGAAACCGAAATCATCCCTTGCATTACTTATCCCATCATAGACTACATTATTCTATCATTGAGAGCTCAAAATCTTGGCCAACATAACAACTTAATATTTTCCTAAAATCCCTTAATTTTAGGTTTAATTCTAGAGGAACCAAAAAATTCCAAAAAAATCCTTCATAGACTATCTCAATAAACCCATGATCTCCCATCCATTTCATTTAACTAAACTAACATGCTCCACCTAGGGATGGGTTGAGCCACACCAAAACCAAAAATAATGCACAAAATTCCTAAGAACTAATTTTATGGTGAGACTCCCTAAAATAAATCCATCATAATCAAAACCTAAAATTAATGTTAACCTTATTGCTTCACCCACTAAATAACTACCACCACATGTTGTTTAGTATTTAGACCAAGTCTAAGGCCCATATAATGTTCCTAAGGAAACATGGAAACCAAAAAAACTAACCACATCATATCCTAATAAATTAAATTAATTCAACCATCAAACCTAAAATATTCCAGCAAAATTAGATGCAATAATTCCAACACAAAGACTCATTTAAAAAAAAACATGTGAAGAACAAGGATTCAACCAAGCACACAATGTAGTCAAAGACATTATAAACCAAACGAAGGAGACCAACAAATAATATAACTCAAGTGATCACAAATAAATTTTGAATCCCACCAAAATCAAGTCAATGTTTTAAACATAGTACCATCACATACAATAATAATTAATTAAGACCAAGTTGTACATAACACACAAGTTCTAAGAATGATCATGACAATCAAAACAATAAGAATGTAAAAGACTCTAAGCACAACCAATGTATTTATAATCTCTAAAATATCTAATTTTACCTTTCCAAATGTAATTTTAATGCTCATTAAACTCTTTATCATTTCTATGTTATAGAATCCCACTACCGAGCCTAATTCATTATCATATTCCTATAGTTACCAAATAGGACTTCATTAATATTTGAACAAGGTACAATTATGGAATTAATAATTTAAATTCTAGAATATACAAATATTATAAAACAATATTTAATGAATTAATTAAAACATTAATCCACTACTCATATACTATTGTAACAAATTAGAATCATAACTGATAATCAATAATAACAAAATCATAACATTTGAATCAAAATCAACATATGTAGCATTAAATCAACGTGCCAAATATAATTAAGAAAATCATTATATAATAATGTCTCAACATCAACTAAAAATGTATCAATTAATTGGGTTATGACATTCTCTTTCTTATAGAGGAGTTGTCTCGATGACTAGTAAAAACCAAAGGATAATGTTGCCTGAAAATATGTTCATCTTACGAGGTAGAAATCATAACTCTTTTTAAAAAACATTCCATAACATAGAGACACCATCACTTAAGATTTCATAAATGAAGTGACTATCCTTGGTAAATTTTATCAATTAACACCAAGATAGTTTCATGCTTTCCACATGACATAGGAAACACATAATGAAATCAAGTGGGGTTATAACCCACTTACCTATTGGTATAATGTGGGGATACCAAAAATACCCTCCAAGGTGGAAATTCTCAACCTCAAGATGCTAACATTTTAAACACTACCATAAACATCATGATGTCTTTCTTTAGGCCAATCTAAAAATAATGAGTAGTTAACTCATGTGTCATTTTTGTGACATTGAGATGAGGAAAATGGGGTGTTTTATGTACCTTTTTTATCACAATATTATACAATTATTCATACTTGGGTACATATATTCTATTTTTATGCATTAAAAGTCCTTATGTTTTAACAAAAGAGTCATTGACTATTTTTTAGATAGGCTAGCTAGCCAAACTTACTATTACCTTATGTTATTATTCATCGACAACCATATGTTTTCAACACAACACTTCTATAATTCCCAATTTATAACAACCTATGTGGGAATGAAATTAAAATATCCTAGGAACACACATTTTCCTTGTTATGGTGATTAAATTTAACCTTAATCTTATTTCCAAACAAGAGTTTTTTTCAATAATTCAAAATATAGATTACAATAGTTAGATCATATAAAGCTAAAGATGTTCATTAATTTTCAAATGTTATATATTAAATTTAGGATTAGTAGTTTGATAATAAACAATTTTGTGTTCTTAATTCCTCTTATTTTAAGGAGGTATCATAATAGAAACCTACAATTTCATCATAAAAGTTGTAGTAGTCCAATCCAACCATGTTTTTAAAATAATTTCCAAATCCAAGGTAGTATTTTCCACAACAAGCATTGTGCCTTGCATATAACAACAATTAACATTCATCAAAGAATGTTGGTAAAAAATAGTAACCCATACTATTATGGTTAAATCTATTTCAATATTTACCACTCATCAGTTAGAGGAGCATCCCAAAACAACCAAATTAAAAATTAGAGAAGCCATTTTAGGGAGTTAGATGTAACCCCAAGGTTTTTAACATGTTATCCATTTCTTGTGAGCTCAAAATAGTCTAAAGAACCCAATTTCACCATATTTTATTTGGGATATGATGGCATTCACCTCACTTTTATCACTCTTAAAAAGAGTTAAGAGGGTGATTAGTATTTTTTTCCCACATAATCAAGGCTTTGTGTTGCTCCTATTGAGCATAGTATCAACATACATTATTTTCATGATTTAAAAAAGTCTGAATATTCATTTTTGAATATCAATTTTAGTTATGCACAAAACTAATACCTTATTAACATTTTTTCACTTACAAGGAAATACTTGTCTAAGTTTCATAAAGTAAAATTATGTTTATTCTACATAAAATCCTAGCTCATAAGATCCATTAGTATTTCATAATTACTCATTTCGACATCATATTTCATTTTTTCTACAATTAGTCAATTGATTTACACATATAGGAAATAAACATAATAATTGTGAACACATATTAGTATACTATTAATTTTTAAGAATTTGCCTTTATATAAATAAAGGTAAAATTAGCTTTAAAATAGCCTTGCCCAAAAAGAAGCATCTTATTCTTGTTGAGATATTTTAATCAAATTAATACCACCCATCATAAGAGTGTCATACCATCTCAATAATTACTACATTTATTATTTTATCACAAGTTAAATTATAAATCAAATCATAATTTTCAATTAAGAATAACAAAATATCATTTTAATGTTGTAGTTACTACAATTTTAAAATTGTTTGTTCTTAGTGTGGGGAATATGTGTATACATAATATTTTTTGCTTTATCATTTACTCATGCTTTTTTTTGTCATGTCTTTTCAACACATCAACCTTCTTAATTCCATGCTTTAGAGGGTATTAAAAAAATAAGGTTGGAAAGCCCCAGAGTGATTTTCAAGAGATGTTGATATTATATCTTGATTGAAACATTAATATTGTTAGTCTAACCTTCTCAAATTGTATATCTATTTATCTCACATATTTATCTCTTATTCAAATGTACAAGTTTACATGTATCCTAAAATATTAGCCTAGTTGATACCATCTACTTTCTAACTCCATCTTTATTCTACTATATTGGTCATCCCCATATAGTTATGTGTGTGTTTTTTGAAAATTAAAATGTATTAGCTTGGATAATACCATTTTGTATTAGATAAAATATTCTAATTGGATAATTTGGGTCAATTTCATCAACTCAATGTCTAGGGTTGGTTTTTTACTAAAACACTATATATAGGGGTCATATTTCATGCATATGTCATCATATATAACTCATTCAATTTGATTTCACTCACATTTCTCCCCTAAATAAAATTTGGGAGAGATTATGGATTAGAACCTTATCTTTATGAGTCATTTCTTATGGTGTCATTGAATCTCAAAATGATTCATTAGGAGTTTATAACTGAGAATATTTAGGTATACATCTAGACATTTGATTTATTAAAACTATAATATTCTCTTTTCAAGATCCACTTGATCCAAGGGGATATTGAAGTATCAATGGGTCCAACCTAAGGCAATTATTTATATCCCTATACTCTAATTTTTTTTACTTAATAGAATATATGTTATTTATTTATCTATGGATGAATACATGCGTATTCTTCTTTAGGACTTATTTATACTGAATAAGTTGGTGTAGATTTATCATTTATTATAATTTACATTAATCACTTTAGGTTTTATATACCCTCATTTTGTGGACTATTTCCCCTAAAAGTTACAATCATTATAACTTATCATTTAACTTAATGATACTATTTACAACTATAGTTTATAGCCATTTATCTTTATTGAAGTATAGTGAGAGATACATCCTTGTGTCATAGGATTAGGCTTTCCAATTCCTTCATCTTGACATTTACATTATAGGTTACCTTTATATATATATATATATATATATATATATATATATATATATATATATATATATATATATATATATATATAATTCATTAGGTCTTTACCCACTTGTCCAAATTTCACATGCTCTATGTGATTTAATATTTGAGACTCAATATATTAATATGTTTAAACTAATCATATATATAATATTTAGAGGCATAATACAAACACATTACTCATGTACTTTACTAATTATACATTTTTCATAGTAAGACATATCTTACTACTTTGCTTCATAACCTATATTTTGTCCATATTGGGGAATAATCTATGTTAAGACTTTGATTTCCTATATATTGATTGTATTTGGGCATAAAATAATTTTTATTCATCAAATATACCTTTATAAAATAGGTTAAAATATAAAAATACATTTATATCAATTTAATAATAAATATATAGGGGTATATTGCTATAACACTCCCTTGTTAGATATTGTTCACTATGATAAATTTCATGTACAATATATAGAATGTACACATGATATATATAATATGTAAATTATTAGAAAAGAAAAATAATAATCATAGGTCAATTAATAAATAACACATAGATAACATGGGTAGAACCTCAAGAGGTAAAAAACTCACAAAGATAATATTAAATTAATTAAGATGAGAAAGTATTGACCCCAATAAAAAACCTTCTTCCGTCACTCTTCTCTATCAAAAAATTATTCACAAAATCTTTCACAATAAATTTGTCACATGCAAATATAAATTCACACAATTTTTTAATGCTTTCATAGAGTGTTTTTTTTTAATTTAATTACAATATGGGTAAAACCTATTTATAATGGGGATGAGGGGAGGTTACTGTTATAATCAATGGATCCATCCTTGATTTTTTTTAATAAATAGTAAATAATAAATATATTATGTTTTATTATTTATTTACATGATGTTTTTCAACCCATGTTTAGTAATTAATAATTCATTTATTATTTAGTTGCTTAAATGTACCAAGAGTTTAAGACAATTTAGCCATTAATTATTTTAACACTCCACCTTAATGCTAAGTGGGGATAGAGGGTCATAGTAACCTTCATATATTAATTATAATATTAAAAAATTTAAAGTATTAAAAAATTCATCATCCAAACATCACCTTTTGAAACCAAATGAATTATAATCCATAAACTACTATAAAGTAAGTCTAGGTTAACATGATCATGAGATTACATATCACAATTTATCATGAGTAATCATCTAAGAATTATTAAAGATTTGTATAACATAATGACCTCCATTAAAATTTGATTTAAACTATTAGGTTAAAAAAATAAAACTTGCAAAAAAAAAAATTTACTCAAATCATATAAATTCCAAACCAAGTTTGCAATGTTTCATAATGAGAAGTATAGAGAAGAAGAAGGAACACATGGCCATTATGAATTGACATTATCATGCACAATTCCCCTCAATTCAAACTCTAAGAGGATCAAAATTACATGAATCTAATAAAAGTTGGTAGCACCAATGGTTTTATGAATATATCTACCACCTTTCTATCTAAAAAACAAAACTATAAATCAATATCACCATTGAGAACTCTCTCAGATAAAATGAACATGAAATTCAATATTTTTAGTTTATTGGTGATGAAATGGTTCTTTAACCAAAGCTATACAAATTTGGTTATCAAATTGAAATATGATAGTATGAGAAACATCCAAATTATGTTCTCCAACAAACCTTCATATCCACATTGCTTATTGTGTAGCTTCCATAACACTTCTATAATCCACATATATCGAAGAGATATAAATGGTAGGTTTCATTTTACTAGTCCAAGTGATATCACTAGCATCAAAATTAAACACATGACTATAAGTAGGTTTATTTTTCTTCTCCAAGTGACAAGTATGATACCATTATAAATTTTGTGTACAATATATACAATATACACATAGTAGATCTAGGATGTGAATCATTAACAAAGCATAAGAATAACCATAGGTCACTAAACACATAATGTAGAGATAACATGTGAAAAATCTTGAGAGATAAAAAAACCCATAAAGATAACACTCAATTAATTGAGAAACTATTGACACTAATATAAAGCCTTCTTCCTTTGCCTCATTATATATATCAAAAACTTCTTAAAAAACCTTTTAAAATATATTTACCAAACATAAATATTAATTCACTCAATGTTTTAATGTTTTCACTGAGTGTGTTTTTATGTAATTACAATATGGTCAAAATCTTATTTATAATGGGGATAAGGAGAGGTGATCATTGTAATCAATGGTTCCATCCTTCTGCATTTAAAAAAAATTCATAGTAAGTAATAAAAAACTTGTGTTTTATTATTTACTCACAATGGATCAAAAAATGGACAATGTGAAGAGAGGGAAGAGAGGGAAGAGAAAGAATAGGAGTGGGTCTAGTTTTTTGAAATTAGGCTTAGGGGAGGTGGATGAAGAAGGTGATAATGATGAAGAAGATGTGGATGAGGAGGAGGGTGAGTAGTTTGTGTTCTATCAGAGTGCATAGACGTTAGAAGATTTATTATTTGACATTTTGAATGAGTTGTAGAACAATGTTGTGACTACAAATTTAGACCCATTTAGGGATGAAAGAAGAAATCTCAGTCTAGCCTCAATGGTTAGTGGCTCATACTATATTGGAATTAGGAAATTTTTTATGTGTTTGTTGACATCAAGCCCATTTAAGTCCATGCCTTTTGATATTTATTTTATATAAAGTGATTGTCTAACCTGGCATTGTGACTAAAGCTTCATTATTGATCCAAAAAGTGTTCCTCATACTAAAACCCAAGGTTAAGGTATGGAGATGGAAATGTTATACAAAAACATGGATGAGATAGTAATTTTATTAAAATGGAGATTGGAGAACATATGAAATGATTCAATATCTATAGAATTTTTGGAGGGTGATGATGATGTAGGGGAGGATAAGGACAATTAAGATCCACCCAATATTGGCATTTGGATTTTTTTTCTTATTACAAGAACATTAGGGTGTTACTAGTTACATGGAGAAAACTAAATTAGTCCTTTGTGTAATTTGAATGATTTGAAGATTTTATATTTCATTAGGCCTTTTGGTCATGTTTTATTTTGAGCCTGGCAGGGCTTAATTGGTTAGTTCTTGCTTGGTGGATCTGAGTGTTTCATTGATTGGGAAAGTGTATTTTTTGAATGTCTAAAGCTATGGGAATTTTATGGGAGAATATCCTATTTTTTTGAATTTATTTTACCTAGATCTTTATCGATCATAAGGATTGTGATTTATTACTTCCCATAAAGTCATGATTTTATTGGGTTCATGGACTCAAGACCAGTCAAGTGGGATTTCCTATGTAGAGATTTGGTTTCTCATTTATGTGAATCCCTTATCGAGGGGAAATATCTAGCCCTAGTTCTTACCCTTAGTGCTTGTTTGGTTATATTTATCCATGTCTATGGAGACTCTATTTGAAACACAGTTCTAGAAATCCATGCCCTTATCTAACAACTAGCTAATTTTTAAAAAATGAATAAGAATAATACTGAGCCTATTAGGGAAGTTATTTTGATCTTTTAGTACCACTTGTGTTAACAAGAAAGGAGTTTCTTATTTCTAGATTAAAATGTATTTATGGAGGGATGGGTTCTCCTTGACTTAGAAGTAGCACTATTATGTTTTATTTCTCAATAGTTTGAGCTACTTTATGACCTATTATAAGAAGTATTGTTGGTTCATTTTGGTCTTAAGTTTAAAATTTTCCAAGAGAAATCCTCAAATGTAAAATATGATGTCTATTAGTTTCATAAAGAGATTTTCAAAAGGATGTTGGTCCTTGACCAATCACCATATTGTGAGATAAGCTTTTATCTAGGTTTAATTTTGAAAGAATGGTGACATGGGTAATTATGTCAACAAGGAATGAGTTTTTAGACTGTTGGATCTTGATTTTAAAATTTGAATTATCACCATTATTTTTAGGAGTTAGACCATTGGTTAGTTTTTTGTTAGAATATTTTTAAACATTGTGGTAAGTGGTTCCATATGGTATGGGTCTGTTTTGATCCTCTAGGGAGTCAACTAGATCTCTTTTGTTACTTTCTTGGGACCTACAAGGGCCATTTATGGGTTGCTTATCTAGTTGGATAGAAAGGTTTTTTTATTATCTTAATTATATATATATATATATATAGGTTATCTTACATGTTATAACACTACTAGGATATCTAGATGAGGTTGTTCACATAGGTTCTAGAGTAAAGTGGAAGTACTAACTGATCCTGATTCTTTCTTCTCCATGCATTCTTTAAGTATAATTCTTTTCTCTACTTTTAGGTTGAGATAAATACCTAGAATATAGGATTCTTTTGGGTCTATATACCCTTTAGAGGATTTTTTGTATAAATTACCTGGTGATGAGATCTAATGGACTAGTTAAAACCCTTTGGGTGTGTTTGGTTCCATTTTTATATTTCAGCATGAGCTTTAATGGTTTTATTTCATCTTTGAGGAACCCAAATCTTATGCTTCCTCTATAATATTTATATATCTCTTTTGGAATACCTAGGCCTTCCTTTGTGCCCATGATAGATGTTTCTCTTTAAAAATATTCTCCCTAAAGGGCGATTGGTTGGATGCCTCTTTACTTAGTTTCCTCAAATGGAATCAAGTTTTTTGGGGACTCAAAAATTAGCTTTTTCTTTTTTGGGTGCCTATTTGGAAGCTTCTTTGGTTCAGGATTCCAATTATAATTCTTCTCTTGAGTACCATGGATCCCTAATAGGGTCATTCCTCATTTGGTTTTTTTTTGGGTACATAGGCCCCTTTGTGCTTAGGGTAAATAACGGTTTTGACTTTGTTGGGTTTGTGTCCCCTAGGGACCCCAATGGTTCTTTTTAGACTTGGGCCTCTTTATTTATTAGTCCATGTTGTTTTTTGGTCTAGATAAAACTCATTATTACTCTTTTTTTTATCATTTCTTCTCTTGGTTAGGTCATTTTTTCTTTATTGGAGAGCTACACCTTATTTTATCTAGGGGGATACATGAACCTCTTAATGTGTCTATTATGGATTCCACACTAGTCCAAAGGTGGGTTTATCTTTATCTAAACTTGTGATTTACTATTTATTTACATGATATTTTTTAACCTGTGTTTAATAAATAATAAATTATTTATTGTTTAAGTACTTAAATGTGCTAAGGGTCTAAGATATTTCACTTATCCATTAATTATTCTAACACACTAGGGATATGATTTGACCATGTGTTTATATATTATAAATTTATTATATAGGGAAAGCTATTGACATATCCCCTTACTTTTTTTGTATAATTTTTCATTATTACAAAATTAATTTATTGCTTACATGGGGGCATGCCCTTAATAAACTTGAGTTTTGACATTTACTCGACATTGGGGCATACTATAACTTATACTCATGTTGATTATACTTTCCCTCTCATTGGTATTCCAAGTATAGTATGCTTACATTTATTCCACAAACATACATAAAGGCTAAAATATCCTTCTTGAATTTATATAGAGAATACGTTGTACATTAAATAATGCTACCAATTATTCCCATATTGCTTCAATTCCAACATACCTAAATAAAATTATTTAGTAAATACACCAAATCAAGAGGATATGATACATCCAAAAATTGTTCTTTCTTGTTTATTGAATTGATGTTGTTATTTTTTTAATTTTTATGGGCATATAACTATATTTTTATTTTTATTACAAAACACTAATTGACGCCATAATAGGGCCAAATGATCCTCTATTTTTCACTACTTATATTGGGGCATGTTATTACCATTTCTAATATCTTGTTATATGAGGTCATTATAAAATAACCACACTACCATTGATCTTATTTGAACTCTCTCTAGTCACATGTTTATTTTGTTTCTTATAAATAAAATTGCATATTTTAAAACCTTAGTGGCCATAATTGATTTATTTGTATGTGTATTTTAATTAATATTTTTTTACTTAATTATATTTAAATGTGTGATAAATGTCATTTCAATAGTTGTTTCCTCTTATGATGTATATATTCTACACTTGGTATGTAAATGTAGACACATAAATCTAGTATTCGATACTTAGAAACATTAATTTTAGTATATATTTGACATACATTAATTGTTCATAAATTTTTAATTCTTACTCATACTCTCCCTTATCTCTTTATCTATCTATGGAATTGGCCAACCCAGTTTTTTATCACTCATAATGAGGATCTCCCTAGTCTATGTAATCTTGATCTAAATCCTCTATATATTGTGGCCATTTTTGAGGTCACTAATTCCATATTCCTATATAAAATTATCAATAGTTAAACACTAACAATTATTGATAGTGTCTACCTTCATTGGATGTTTCACAAGAATTATAATTTATATTTTATATATTATTATAATTCATTTGGTTTATGCTATGCACATTTCACATGTCGATAATGGGGGTAAATTATTTGAAGAGTTACACACATGCGTGCGCATGCACATGCATGCGCGCGTGCGTGCACACACACACACACACACACACACACACACACACACACACACACACACACACACACACACACACACACACACACACACACACACACACACACACATTCAACTTAAAAATATTTTTATAAAAAAAAAACTCTAGGTATAATATTTATCTTATAAACTCTACAAAATTACACTTTCACATCCTCAATACCTTATATTAAATAATTAAAATCTAAAAATTCATCATATGTATAGTGGAAATCTAAAATTAAATACAAGTGTAAGGTAAAAGTTTCATATTATCAAGTGCTAAAATCTAAATATTTCAATTACATTTTAACAGAACATTATTGAGTAAAAATAAACATAGGTGGGACAAATATGTCTAATTCATGACCTAATTAAAGCATTGAACATATTTTATTCTTAACCAATCAGAGGGAAGTGATTAGGGTTATCCAAACCATATTTTAATCCCTTATTTTAGGTCTAGGAAGTGTAAAAATAGAGAAGCGTTTGAAGGCAAAGGAAGAAAAAATTATAATATGGGAATAAGGATGAGGTCAATTTTTTTTTTTAAATAATTATAATCACCTTGAAGTTCATCATTAGAGGAATGATCATATGCAAAATATGAAACTTTTACTTTTAAATCATCGATATAAGTTTGAATTTTCTCTACATGCTCATGAAAATAGGTTTGAGTATTAGTAATAGTAACATTTTGACATTGTAGTTGATGCTTAAAATCAATGTTTTCATCATTTTTAAAATTAATTTGTTGTGTAAAATTATTAAATGCTAAGAATATGATGAATCTAAAGGCCATTATAGCAAAGATGAATAATCAAATAAGTGTGTCTTAGATGAAAAATTATTCACCTTAATTCTTAAGAAGGATTTTCCAAATAGCATTTATGTGAAAAGTGCATAACTGAGGAATTGTATAATTATAAAAGACCAAACATATCTATCATTAAATTTAGGTTTATCTAATGGAATTAAATTCGAAATGTAATTCAACACAAAAAAACAAGCTTCAAAAATAAATGCTTTAGTTGTTTGAGTAAAAAACATTAGCCAAATGTCATTTATTAATGTTATATATAAAAAAATATTAAATCCCTTTATAAACTAAGAGATAGATAAAGGTGATTGATATGCTCAACCCCATCTATGATATTAGTTAGGTTAGAATATATATAGAGATGGGGAAACCTATAGATATATAATTACCCCTCTTTATATATATGTAGAGCTTTTAGCTATATAGATAGAGTAGGTCATCGGGGCTAAAGTCACTCCAAATATATAGATAGGGTAGATGTTCATCCATGTGAGAATGAATAGAATAAGTATTTTTTTCTAAAAAATAATAAAATACATTTTTTTAATGATTACTAAACACTTTTAATAGTTCAATTTCTAAAAATAAAGAGTTATTATGAAGACATAATATAAAACATAAAAAATAAAAAAAATTGAGGAAAAAAACTCCGTATTAGTAAGGATCACGTAAAGTGTCTAAAAATAGAACAATGCCTACCATATAAAATTATCTTTCAAAATAATATGGAAAAATATTAATAAAGGTACAATGATAAAACCCATCCTTTAACCAGGTGAAGATTAATTTTATTTATTAAAAATATTTACTAAAGTATTTCCATTAGTATAATATATATGAAACAAATAAAATAGAAAATTATGAGGTTTAGAATGTTGAATAATTTGTAGCATCTCACAAAATCATTATAAGTATAAACATGTAGATTGTCTAAAAAAAGTGATAGAGAAATGTACATGTAGTAGGGTGAATGCAAAGAGAGTTATTTGAAATTGTAGTCACCTAATAGTGTTATTTGAGTGATAATAGTGCTAATTGAGATAACATATCCCTATATTATCCCTAGACCTATCCTAGAGCCATTTATCACACTTTTCTATCCTTTGTGTAGACCATAGATGTCCCTAGTTAGCTAAAATATAGTCTCAAACCTTCATTTCCATATCCTAGCCCTTTGTGCCTAACAACCTACCAATTGGACATTAGCACCACATTAGTGACACTAGAAACATGTGGTTATAATCTCCCCAAAATGGCACTAATTTCATTTACCCTAACTTTCTTGAATGGATATATTTTCAAAAGTAAAACCCTTATAAGGTTGGTCTAAGTATATTTTATTTTATGCACAAGCTATAGAACATTATAAATAAATTAATTTAATACCTCTTTCCACTATATGAAAATTATATGAAAAAAACATATTCAAACATGAAACAATTTGAGAAAAATCAAGGTTATTAATCCTTAGTATGCCCCACTTCTACATAATACCATCTACAGTCACCCTAAGCCTAGATTTTCTAGATTTTTTATTTCAAAAACACTTAAGGCATTCAAGATCACTATCATTATAGCATAAATTTCACTTGTACGAACACTTACATAGGGAGAAATACATTGGGATTTATCCCTACTAAAATATTGGTATTTAAGTAGCTCTGTTCACATCAGGGTGTTGAGGATGTCTAGCCTATCCTACTAATAAACACACATTTTTACCTCATGCCCTAGTTTCAAGGAGGATTAGGGTTTGTATCATAAATAATGTATTACATGAAAAATAAAAAGTTTCAAAATTTCTACATGTAGGAATAGAATTCAAAATAATAGGTGTAGTTACACCCAAAATTTAGGAGCATTTTTACATAGAGGACGTTAGTGCCATTTTTAGGACACTAGAGCCATATGGCACTACTATCCAAGTGTGTAATTAATATTTAGGATAGGATATAAGATAACTATCCAATTGATGAAAATCAAAACTATTCATATCTCAATTTATGGAACTTATATCTTTTGAATCAAGTGTTTTCTATATAAGTTTTTATTTGCACATATTCACTACTATTTTTAGAAATTTAAATCAAGTCAAAATATATAACAAATCAGTGGTTATTTATTTCATATTATTTCAATAATTTAGACTACTCAACCCTTTATTCAAACATATGATTTACATATCTAAACCCTAAAAGGATAAAACATTTGGTGAACCTGACTTAATTTAAATATTGCTTAAAACCCTATTTTTACATAGATTTTACCTTCCCCATATTTTTGTTCACTAAATTAAGGTTACAAACATCTATTTTTCTATTTTTTGGTATAATCTAGCTCACTTAATTAATCTCACATTAGGGTTTTGTTTATTTAAATATAATTTATTTATTTTGAAAAACAATACAAATTAAAATAAACCTAATCCTAAATGTTCTTTGTGATTGTATCCTTATTTTTACTATAGTCGTTAATAGCTTTAAATTTATTAAATTATATATATTCTATTTTATTATCTTTATTCCATTTTGTTTGTTATATGCCATCTAAAAAATATATCTCTCTTCCATTAATAATAAGTGTTAAATTAGGTATCAATCTTATAGATCTAATTGATATTTGTACTATCTGAGCCTATAACATGGATAAGGTACCTATCATAACTCCAACTATTCATATTTCACACCCTAATTATGTGGATTTCAATGATAATGCATATGAAGATAATTGATAAAATTAATAACAAGATGATATACACATTGAAAATTGGGACACACCACCTCTATTTAACAATGTTGACATGATTATCAACAAAGATGAGATATTATAGATCTTCCAAGATAGAATTTTGGAACAACCCCTTAATCATGCACAAATCCTACAAGACATATTGGAAATCAAGAATTAAAAAACCAATGGCCAATCTTCAACTCCCCCAACTAATAACATTATTAAACCAATATTGAGTCCAACTCAACTAGGATAACCTAAGATTATAATTCAACAACATTCAATCACAACTACACATATTATGGCTGTTTCCTCCACTCTAGAGGTACAATACCTTACACACAAGATTCATACTATATAAGTTAAAGTGTTACATCTCAAGAAGGGAGCCACTAGTCCATTACATGCATTGGATTCTAATATTGTCTTACATACACCTTTGGCACATCACATAGCAGAAAATCCCTTTCCATCCAATTTCATATCACCTAATCTTACATTATATGATGGAAAGGGTGACCTAAAGCACCATCTCATAGATTTTCACATAGCATGTTTTGACTACATGTCCAATTATTGACTTCTCATGAAGTAGTTTCCATGTAGTTTAAATTATTATGCCATAAATTGAATTTGACTTACCAAATCAATTTATCACCACATTCAATTATTTGGATGAAAAAACATCATATTCACAAGTCACATAGTTCATAAAAAGTAAGATGAACATGTTAACCAAATTTTAGAAACTGTTACATCAGTTCACAAAAAACCTTGTTTGTCATGTCTTAATAACCTTATTCTTAACCATTTTATGCCTTGGGAGGTCTTCAAATCATCCTTATGAGGTTTTATTAAAAAAAGTTAATGTTGTTTTGGAAAAATTAAGGTAATGTCTTATAATAGTGTTATACTAGTCTAGTCATTCCATGATGTGAAAAAGGTTAATAAAATGATGTCAAAGGTCCTTAGTTGTCTATAAAAATCATATCACGCTTTGATCACCTTTCATGAACACTTTCTACTTGTTTGGAGAGATTAAGGTTTTTTGTTAAGTTTAACGTAATGTTTCATGTAAGAGAAAGGAGTTTTTATTCAAGTTAAATTCATGTCATAGCCCATGAAGATCAAATATGTGTAGATATAACTTATCCAATATTTTAAAGGAGTTATCTAGATTGTACATATGTCAGGTTTACCATATTATGTCAGTTTTATAGGTACAATACCCAAATGAGAGAGAATCATGATTTTCTAAGCAATTATAGGCACTTGTACAGAATTTGACGATCCAATTTCATGTGAAAATGTATACAAAGTGTCTCTTCACCTTATTAAGGTCATATACATTGATATAAATCTTGTACATGTTCTAAAAGTCCAAAACTTGCATCAAAACCTCCATCAACCTCTTGGTAGACTAACAAAGGATAATTACATGTACTTGGTATGGATAGAGGAGAGATATTCAAGGACTAATTTTTTGTTCAAGTGAAGGGTTTCTAATGTAATTTATGTTTATGCCATTGGTTCTCAGATTGGTGCCCTCACCTTTATGAACAATCATTAAGACCATCAAGTGGTCTTAAACCCTTGCAAAACCCTAATGTATCTATTTTGAAGCATGTTTCATGAATTTATGAGTTAGTTAATGTAAATTGAGTGATTTAAGATTGTAAATAGGCCCAAATAAACCTTTTCACACTTTAATCTTCCATCTTTATGGCATATGTGGCATTGTAAATTGAGCAAAAGACCTTCATAGGGTGAAAATATAGGTTTTCACTTGAGGTTTTAAAGTTATTGTAGGGTTAAATTCATATAGGTGATAATAAAAAAAAATTAATTATATAATGAACTTCATTCATATCCATCTAACCATCTAGATACTCTAACATTAGGCCTCTAAGTAGCACTCATGGTTATAGACTTGAGGATTGTGTGTAGGCTAGTTGCACAAATATGGTTTGAAAGGTCTAATACTACATTAAAAAGATTTTTAGAGGTTATGACCTAATAATAAGTTTAATAAAGAAATGGAGAGTGATATAAATATTTTAAAATATCAATAAAATACTCATGTAAGGCTTAATGTATGAAAATATAGACCTACATGTCTGCAGACTTGTAGGTTTGCATTTATGTAATATACATACTTATAAGGAGAGATTGGTGTAGGATTTAATATTAAATTGAAGGAATAAAGTAATGAAATATTTTTATAGTATTGGAATAGGTATACATAGAAATAAAGAGACCCTTGGAGAGGCTCAAAACTCTGTCACAGCTCTATACACACCTAAAAATATACTTACAGGTCAACCTAAGCCTAAGTGAGAAGAACATTATTTGTATGGTTTGAATGAATGTTAATAAAAATTATAAAGTTTAAAAGATATGTACATTAGGTATATAAATAAAAATACACCAATATACTTCATTTTCAATACTTAATATTAAAAAACTCATCCCATCATCCATAATCCTATTTCAAGGTAATAAGAAGAAAGAGGCATATGATGAAACAAAATGAAGATGGGAATCATGGAGAGAAGCCGTGGGAGGTATAATAAAGATTATGAAACATTGAAAATACACCCATATAATGATAAAATAAACTCCTAGGATAACTTATGAGAGTAACCCATTCAATCTTAACAAGCCTAAACATGTACCTTACAAGCCTATGCATCAATAGATGAAAAATATTTACTTGTTGAAGGAAAAAGAGATCATGAAGGCCCTTAATAAAGATTGGAAAACTGGAAACAAGTGTAACAATGATAAAACCATGAAAAATAGAGGTCATATATATCAGGTCATTTAAGATAATAATCTCAATTAGGAACCTTGTAGGTAACTTAGCACAGGGTGTGTGAAACATAGAAGTCCTATTTATGTGGAGATAAAATAAGATCCAAAGGTTTAGAAGGAACATTGAGGAGGTTTTTAGATTTTAGTAAACCGATAATTTGATTTTCAGTATTTAATTAAATTTAAAATGTGGACCTATAGGAATGTAGACCTATTGGTCCACATTAATGATCAAAAGAGTGAAAACATCATGTTGTAAGGGACTTGATTATCCTTTGGTTGTCCTTATACCATCCAAGGCTTCTAAGAGTACATGGAAACATTGTAATCAATGTGTGTGTAAAATAGAGAAGTCCTAATTATGTGGAGATAAAATAAGATCCATTGGTTTATAGGGGATATTGAGGAGGTTTTCATAGTTTAGTAAACTAATAATTTGCTTTTCATGGTTTAAATAAAGTATAAATGTGGACCTACATGTCTGCAAACTTGTAGGACTGCATTCATGACAAAAAGAGTAAAACTTCATGTTGGAAGGTAATTGAATAGCCTTGGTAGTCTTGACACCATACAAGACATATAAGATTACTTGGAAACATTTTAATCAATAGACTAAAGGTTCTACAAGATTTTCTTAGACCTCAAAGTAGAGAAAAAGGGGCAAACATGATAGCTAGGGTGAAGAGTGCATGTATGCTCGTAAACTATAGTATCAACCAATGATGTTTTAGGAGGTATAATAAATAGAATGGAAAGTAAAACCATGTTAATAGGTTAATTTAGATGATAAAAACCTTGACGAGGTTTCCAAAACTCAAACCAAACATAATTACTCCTTTTTGCAAACTCATCTCTCTCTTTACTTCACAATTCTAGGATTACCAACCCAAGAAGCATATTATTACAATCATAAAATTATGGAAAAGTTACATGGGATCTTAATATATTTGGTAATTCTAAATACACTTATATTCTTGTGATTTTTAACATTAGTTCATTGATTAAAGACTTATGCTTTATGAATAATCGTTAAGATGATAAGCATGTTTGAGGTTGCCTTGAAAACTAGAAATGACCCGATGGAAAGAATTGGAGTAATTAGTGTTTTAAATGAGTTTTAATGATATTAAAACCAATTTAAAATTGTTCCTCACTCTAGGAAGACCCTCACCATGAAGTTTTCTTTTACTTTTACCTACATGGATGAATTAAATGTTATGTTTTCATGAGGTTTTAGATTTGAAATAAGGTTTCTGACTTCATGTATAGATGAAAAATGTTTGTAAATATGGATTTATATGTCTTTTATATCATAAAGTACAAAAATACATACATTTGACCCTGTAAGTGCTCCTACAAGTCTAGTACTTGAAGGCAATATGAGAAGGATTATGAAAGACTATGTTCTTTTTACCATTTCTTGGTTCACCAACCTAAATAAGGTTTAAAAATCCTAAATTTGACATAGATAATGGTAAATGTGTCCTAATAGTTAATCAAACACTTTATTGGGGTTTCATGTGTGTGGGATAATTATGGATAAAAAATTTAGTTTATAGGCCTAGAGACCTAGTTGAGGCCTAGTTGGAGAGAGATACAAGGTGAAAAAGTGTACTTACACTTGACGGTTTGCCATGAAATTTGTCACAAATATGTAAAGTAATATTGGGTACTCAAAATTAATTTTATTTTTCTAATATCATCTATATATTATCCTACACAAGGAGCTTTATGTGTTTTGAGGGCTACAACAAATTAAAGATAAATATGAGATTTAGGTGAAAAATGAGGCCTTTGGGAGTGTTTAATGTATCAAAATGGGTTGATTCATGTTTTATAAGGTTGGTATATGCCTTTCATGAAGATATGTTTCCATAATATATATGGAACCAAGATTTAATGCTTGTAAGTAAAAAGAGGCATAGTGAAACCAAATGGATTTCAAGACACCTTAGAAGTTATGGTCATCATTGTAACATAAATATAGAAGATTCATAAGTAGATGAAATGTATCAATAAAAAGGGTAGAATTTAACTAAGTATGAATTCATGATTAGGTAGTGCCACTTTTCAATTTCCAAGCCAAGAAGAGGGAAGTCTAAAGAAGAAACAAGAGGTGTCAGGTAAATATTGAAACACTTATGCCATTTCCAAGATGATACATCTTCAAGAGAGAAACACATGTCCTTTGAAACCTTATGAAAATTTTATTAAACCTCTTTCTTTGATGTAACTCTTGATTGACACTTGTGAATCTCCTTCATCTATACCTCTCTCTCTCTTCTAATCTCATTCTCTATAAATTCAACCTTGTTTCGCTTTGTATTAATCCTTCACCTAGGTATGTTGAAGCCCTACCCATTTATATGCCTTTTATAAATGAGAAAATACTGGTATTACCTACTTATATCACTTTAATTAGTATGTGTGTGTGAATAGTTGATATTTTCAAGTTCTTTGACTAGTCTTCCTTGGCATGTTATTCATTTCTAACACCTTTACGAAGTTTAAAAGATTATTTTATAAGTCATGTGAATTGTATGTGTAGTGAAATAGTTGAATGAGTTTGTATCTTCATTAATTTAATTTCATGACCTCTTTATTAGTCCTCCTAGATAAAGTATATATGATAAAATATAAACTAAAGTGCTTATGTCAAAGATTTAGATTAGGATTAGTGTATGTTAAGGTTAGTCTCTTGGTCCACATGTGCACATGCAACTTGTTTGTAGTGATCAAGTTATTTAGTGTATCACCACATTAATTAATTTGATTTAATGTTATCCTTATCCATTTCCATCTAAATTTAGTAGTGTATTGGAACCTAATTGACACATCAAGGGAGCTATCCATATAATGTAGAGGTTTCATCCATGTAAAGGTCACCCATAGCCTAAGATCAATCCCATTACATAAATCAAGTTAGAGGGACTAAATAACACTCTCAAGGGTGAGAATTTGAGATATAAAAGTTTTAGAATTCTTGGTGGGACCAGATTTCAATAAATTGAAGATATTTTTCTTTTGCTCTTCAATGTACTAGTGTTTTGAGGTAGTTCAACAAACATTAATGGTGACTTTGAATGTATTCATCTAGTTACAAAAAGCAAGGTACTATTTTAAGAAAGTGTTATTTCATTTTTACCTTTCTCATAAGGTCTTATGGTAGATTTTAATGTTGATTTATATTTTACATAAGTTCGTGAGCCATATAAAACTCATGTTGATTATTGTCAATAGTATATTTGTAGACATCCAATTCTGGACACAACTGGATTCTGACTAGACTTTAGAATAATTCCTACCAAATATTTAAAACTAAACCTATAATCACTAAATGTCCCAATTTATTTTGTACATCATTATTCAATGCTTGTAATCATGTTGAGGGATCCCTATTTGGGGTACTATATATTACATAATAATAACCTCTCATAGATTCATCCCCAATCACCTTGCAACATAATTGGCAGTTTGGCCTTTAGACCTATTAATTGGGACACTTGATCAAATCATAAATGATAAAAATGATGATAAAATGAATCATATAATTAAATGAGATTAAATAAATAGTTTAATTATCCATTTATAATTAATGAATATCTAAGAATGGATATTTAAAAAATCAAAATATCAAACCTTTTCATCATTGCCTTTATGAGTTATCAATCTCTTCCAAAATATTTAATTTGAGATCCATGCCTATTAATTTAAAATCATAATTACATGATAAATTTTAACTCAACTGGAGTTAGCCTCAACCCACCTAGGGTTAGTTTGAACCCATTTCATGTTTAAACTCAACCTTAACTCACCTTGGGTGAGAGTTAACATTGGAGAATATAAATAAAAGGCCATACCTATGGATTTATAAGATATTTTTATGTAATGTTATTATTCCCAAATATATTGAAAGCCTTTGATAGTATAGTGTTACCATGTTAGAGCTGTTAGGTGTGTAATGTGTTATTTTGATTTTGTTTTATTGGATCAACACAAGACTAACATCCCCTCAACATATTCCTTATTCACATCATAGCAGGCCTGATGGGACATTTACCCCAAAAAAAAATTCTAAAGAAATTTTAGGACATAGTCCTAACAATTTTCATGTCAAAATCCGAACTTGCTAAGTGAAAAGAGTGTAAATTAAAGGCTCACAAATGTTTTACTATAAATCATCAATTTGTTCTACATAGTCATGTTTTTACTCTTTATAATCATACTTTTATAGTAATATCATGAATTTATAGTCAATATATCACCTTAATTCTCATTATATTATGCTAACTATCATTATTATGCTGTTAACCATCATAGTTTAGCACTAACTATTCTATTTTTTAAAGAATTATGATATTGTTAATATTACAACTTTGCAGTCATGGTATTGAATTGATAGTTATGATATTGAAAATATCACAAATTTGTAGTGTTGGAAGAAAAATGATTGAGAGGGGGGGTGAATTAGTATTCAAATCTTTTTAATCAGTTACACTTAATCAATCATGAATCGTTCAAATAAACATATAGATCTAGAAAGCATTAAAAACTATCCATATAAGGATGAAACACAATAGCACATAACATATGTGTGAAACCTCAAGGGGAAGAAAACCCATTGATATATACACATGGAATACAATCCTATAAGATAAAAACCAAATTTATTGAATCACCAACTCCACATGGAGCACCAATCACAAATAACCAAGCACCCACTTGCAATGAGGCACCAACACCCTAGATGACTTAGCCACTTCATTGTTTTATCACCTTAATAAAAATATGATTATCATAAAATGTATGATGACCACCTATTTTTATCTTCACACTCTTATCCCTCTCAAACTGTCTTTTAGGCCTCTTCACTCAACTAGGTCTCTTTAAGACTGATTAGGTCATATTACCTTGATTTTCATATGAATAATACCTATGTGATCATCATGAAATGCCTCCCTAATATATTCTTATGGTTTAAACCATGTTAGCTAAACTCTTAAGTCTAATTTATTTCTCACTTCATTTTCATCCTCTTTACTTGTTCAAATAGGCCTAAAACTATCTTGTATATATATCTTTCATTGTTCATATACCACTTGGTAAGCCATACACCCTTAGCCTCTTAGGTTGGCCATATAATATGTCTTAGAATATATTTTTAAAATTATTCAATCATAATTTTGAATCATATTGGTTATCCATAACTCAATTAGGCGTTATTTCTCTATTAAGACTCATGGAGACCTAATTGCATTAGGTATGTCCTCTTAATGACAAATATTGATCTTATTAGGCCCATATGGACTTATCTAAGACTTAAAAAAAATTACAAAACTTATTAAAGTAACTCTTAAAACTTACTCCATGATTTTTTATATATCTATCCTTCATTCATACCTTTAAACCTTCTTTAGGAAAATTTTCCCTATTAGGCCTATGTGCCTTAAGAATAATGTCTTGCAAGAATGAAGCTAAAACATACTTAAGACTCTAAAATATGATAAAATAAGTATATATACATAGTATACATGACCTTATGGTAATCATTAAATTAATTAGAAACTTCCACTTAGAAGATAAGGCTTGAAGAACACTTTTGCAACTCACTCACTTAGAGTTGTCAGATTACCTCAAGACACAATCATGCTGACTTAGACCTCCAACACCTATATATAAATTTTAAATGACATATGATGAATATAGATGATCCTATGATATATTTATACCATTATCAAATATAAATATCATATGGTCAAATGGTAAATATTGGCCTTGCAGACCATTATTATGACCTTCTATCTCACTATCTTATCCAAACTAGACATGTCAACTTGTAACTTTTTCGCCACACATGTCCTCCAATGGCTATAAAAAAAGTTAACATGTCTTAAAATTCATGAAAAAAATATTTGTGTACTTTGCTTCATCATTATATCATGAAAACATATTCCAATTCATCTTCTTACTATTTCTTGGGTTTTTCACTATTTACACCATTAGGCCTATTAACGACTAGATAAATTGGATGACCAATTTAGCACAATTAAAGACTATAAACTATACATAAACCTTCATGGAAATGGAAAATGAGTCTCTACCTTATTTTTACATCTATTTCTTTACTATGTCCAATGTAAATTTTGTCTTTTACATTAACTTCTTTAGAAACAAGCTTGTAACTCAACATTTTCTCTCTCCTCTCTCTAACCAATACCACCTAGAGGTACTTGGGAGAGACAAATACAAAATCCAATAGATTAATTAATAAAGGAATCCATCTTGATCACTTTTGAGCATCATCTTCAACATTAAATCTTCATTAGTGTTTTAAGAGGGTTTAAACAAGTTTCTATTCTTAATGATCATTCACAAAGCATAGCTCCTCAATCCAAAAAATAATGCCTAGAATTATTAGCTAGGACACTTCCACATATACTATGAACTATTTAGGCTCCCATGAAAAGGTTTGATGAGATAATGCACATAATAAAATCCTTCTTAGGTTGAGAAATCTTCATTTTGAGCACTTGAGAGATGTCCAAACAAATTTCCATGCCTTATCCTTCAAACTAGAACCTCAAACTTCATGCACATGACTAAAAAAATTTAATCACCTTTTTAAATGCTAACCTACTCATAATTTCCTTGTAAACTAATCTTGATACCCCATTAGGCTACACTCTCTCTTTTTGCTATCTAGACCTTAACCTACAGACCACATTAGGCCTTGAAACTAACCTTCATGCCTCTTTCCATGTAATCTCCACCTCACTCACATACTCAATAAACCTCTCTCATTCTTAAACATTGAAATACATCCTTCACATGTTGTGACTATAGATCATGATACCTCATTAGGCTAGGTAGGTTCTACGAGATGTGTAGATGTAGACATAAGATGAAGGTCCTACCCCTCTAGGCTCACCCTGATACTCTCATAAGTGTTTCAATGACCCACATACATACTCAAATATCCTTCACAACTTATCACATGCCTAAGTTCATTCACCTCATCACGCCACTAGCTCATACATATACCATGCCATGAATAGACTTTAACTTTTAATGAACTTGGTAGCTATACCTATTCCTTCTATTTTATGACCTAAATAAAACACCAAATAAGCATATATAATACATTACACCACACTCATATCACTTCACCATTAACTTTGTGATGACAAAAATCTTCCATAACCTCATAAAGACCTAAAACCACATGACCAATTATCACATGACTTGACATCTCTTTTACATGAACCTAAACACATTTTACACCTTAATCGATGCCTTGATGTAACCATAAGACATTAGTTTCCTTCAAATTATCTCTTTCCTTCAAATTATATTTTTCCTTAATGTTTTATTTTGCCTTCAAATACATCTTGTCACATGGATTTCTATGCAGATGTTAGTTATTTTCAAACATCTTCCATGACCTATACCTTCTATAATTCCACCACTTATTAAAATTGTCACCAATGAAACACTCTTATGTACCTTAACATATCACATACTACCATCTATTCTTAGTTACCTTTGACATCAACCTTGATAATACAATATTGACATGATACATATTTGACATTAATGAATATTATTAATTTTCATGATGTAGCATTTTGACATCAATGACAACAACATGCCAATAAACTACCCCTTTGTCATTGATGATAAATACATTGATGGAAAACATACTATAAAAATCAAGTCACTTCAAAATGGTACTTTTACCATCTGATCATTCTCACCATTTTAACATGAAGGAAAAATGGTTTTATATAACTACCATCTAATCTCTAGACTTAAATTTCAATGAAAAACATAGAGAAATGCTGAAAAACTCACCTTAAGCTCATACTATTTTTATTAGAAAACTGTTAGAACATTTGAACTATACCTCAACAAACCATGCTTATTATCATTGTCTTGACACTTCTCAACATAAAGATACAAAGCTCCCCCTAACTCCATACTCTCCTTTTAAGTCATAAGATGGAAATCATTCTTAGAAACATCTGGAAACAAGCTAATTTTCTTATTTAACTTTCTCCCTTTTTGATATTTCTCCCATTTTTCGTAATATGATCATAGAGTTTATTAAGAATTATACAAATATGCTACCCATTTTCATCACAAATTGTGTTCATCATATGAGTCATCAGGAATCAAAAACCTTTCTCAACATGCTTCAAGCATATCCCATATACCAATTATTTACACATGATATCATCACACTTCTAGCATTGCCAAAAACATTCAACTTGTATCTATGGTAATATTAGTCTTGCATACCACTCCATATTCCATATGTCTTTATACATAATCATGTGCTCATACTTGCATTCCATATCATGACTCTTTATTAACTGATCTGTAGAGTTAGTGCCAAAACTTCTTTAACATTGTCATATACATACAAGCTATAGAGAAAACAACTTATATCTTGCAACATAGACATCCTAAAATTTTCTTAATATGAGTCCTAATTTGAGTACAACCTCATGTTTATAAGTTTAGAAGAGTGTCTCCATGAGGCCTAATAAATTTTCCCCTTTCTATAGAGCTCTCAAAACTCCATGAACTCAAGAGATTCCCAGATCTCCAAAACACTTTTCTTAGCTATCTTGCAAACATGAGACTGATAATTCCTCCTTAGAATCCTCTTAAGCTTGACTGAAGCATTCAACTCATATAACTTGTCATATTTCTTCTTCTCTTTAAATGCCTTATCAAAAAATGTAGATAACAAGTGTTATTGACCTTCCTCCACTTTTGATTCTTTCTCCATTTTAGAAGATAATACATCTTGACCATTGGGCTTAATATGACTAGTCTTGACTTTCTTTGGCTTCCATACCAATGTTTGACCCTTCTCATGTACTCTAAGATATCCATATACATTTTTAAGTCTTGAAGGCCTTCTATCTTCATTCTGACAAATTTTTTTAATGTGTCCCATATTATGACAACTGTAATAAATAGCATTTATATACATACCTCATTACTGATCAATCCTTCTCCTATGTTCCCATGATAACTCATTCTTTGAGACCATTCTAAAATCACTTTATCTATGAGTAAAGTTATCACAAGAAAAATAATAACCATTGAAATGATTAAATTACCTCATTACATTGGGCTTACTAATTTGTCTCTTCATGTTGGTATTTGTTACTTGTTGATGCTCACTATGAGTATCATATTTGAGAGTTTTTACATAGGTCTTTGAGGTTTGACTATTTTTGTTCTCCTATTATTCTTCTTTGAACCCAAAACCTATCTTGTCATGTAAATATATTTAAATAATTAAAATATTACCAATAAATTTTTTACTCTTCTTAAATATCTGATGTTTCTTTAACTTGATTGCTACCTAATCTAGTTATACATTCAAGGACTCCATTTCTATTCCAAAACTGATGCATTTTTCTTCCTTGGTCTTAAGATTTGTAGTGAAATTTTAAATCTATGTTTCCAAATGTTTATTGATATCCTCATGTTAATTAGCTTTGATGCTTAATATCTCTTCAAAGAGATTGATTTAATCCTCATAATGCTTAACTAATGATTTTAGTTTCTGATTATTCCTTCTTTGGAACTTCAATTCTTTTAGAACACTCACCAATTCTACCTTAAGATTCACTTTAACCTCTTCTTCATCTAATTATTCATCATCCATAAGACTTTTCCATTTAGAGAAACACTCATAATCTATTTATATAACCATGAATAAGGTTTAATTATTTCCATGCTTATTATTATCATCATCACTATCATATATACTTTTGTCACATCAAATGAGCTATTATCTTCTTTGGTATAGAAAATTATCTTATTCTTGAATGACCCTTTCCTACCTTCATACTTCTTGAGATACTTCTTGATGTTTTAAGGCTTATATACCTTCTTGTTAATACTATGATGTTCACCATGTTCTTCATCATGCTCATTATTATCCTTATTAGGACACTTCTATGAAAAATGACCAATATTACAACAATGAAAACATTTCAAAGTAAACTTACCCTTTTACTTACTATTTATAAACCACAATTTACTATCAAACATGGCTATGAATTCATCATCATCAATATCTAAACATAACTCATCCTTGACCTTCTTGACTTTTGACTTCTTCTCAGATTTGAATGTTGTTTCCTTCTTGGGAGTTCTTCCTTAATTTATTTTCATCTCATAGGCAATCAAGATGCCATAAAGCCCATCCATCTAAAGTGTGTTTAGATATTTCATTTATTCTACTACAAACACTTTTGAATACAATTTAGATGTTAGATATCTCAATACTTTTTATGCAAGTGTAGACTCTTTCGCTTCTTCTTCGATACCTCTAATGACATTGTTAACTTCATCAACCCTTAATAAGTAGGATGAAATGCTTTCATCCTCCTCCATTCTCAAACTTTCAAACTACATATGGTGATTCTATAACTCTACCAACTTAATTTTGGTGTCTCCTTCATACATGGTCTAAAAATCGCATAGGATGACATTCATTGCCTTAGAGTTGTTCTCACTTGTCTTCTTACCTACTACATAGTTGGTGGTGTATAAGGTGGAAATAATCCATAAAAAATAGATTTACATATGTCATAGACTAAATAAATGAGATAGGTCTTCATTATAATGATCCAAAATGCATAGTTAGTTCCATTGAATATAGGAGCTTTATTGTTTGAGAAACCTCCTTTAATTTGTTGACTAGACATGCTTATGTTTTAAAGATCTACTTCAAGTTGTTATACCTACTTAAAAGGACAAAGATTTGATAAAAATTATTATAAAAACAATTAATAAGAAGGGGTTGAATTAATATTCAAAACCTTTCAATCAATTACACTTAAGCAATCATGAACCATTCAAATAAACATATAGATCTAACAAGCATAAACAACTATCCACATAATCATAAAACATAAGAGCACATCACATATATGGGAAACCATCAAGGTAAATAAAACACACTAATATATACAAGTATGATATATTCATATAATATAAAAACCAAATTTATTGAAGCACCAACTCCACATGGAGCACCAATCCCAACTAGCCAAGCACCCACTTGACTAGGCTTAAGCAAGCACCCACTTACAAGGAGGTACCAACCCCCTAGATGACTCAATAATAACTCAACCAAATGATTATTTTGATTACCTTTATAACATTATGTTTTTCATATAGCATATTATTACAGCATCTTTAGCTCTTCACACTCTTGTCCCTCTCAAACTGCCTTCTAGGCCTCTTCACTCAACTAGGTCTCTTTAAGACTCATTAGGTCATATGATGTTGATTTTAATATGTAGAATACTTTGGTGATCAATATTAAATTCCTATCTACTCTCTTATTATTTTTTACACCATGATACCCAACTTCCTTGATCTCATTGATTTATTAATTCATTTACATCCTCTTTATTTACTCAAATAGGCCTAAAATTGCTTTGTATATATACCATTCCTTGTTCTTATACCACTTATTTGGACATACACCCATTTACTCTTAGTTAATCCATATAATATGTCCTGTAAAATCTTGTGAACATGATTAAATCATAATTTGGATCCATCTTGGTATTCCATAACTAAATTAGGTCTTATTTCTCTATTAAGATTCATGGAGACCTAATTGTGTTAGGTATATCCTCTTAATGCCTAATATTGATCTTATTGGACCTAGATGGATTATTATAGGTGGCTTTCCATAGGTTAGGTACATATGAACAAGATAAAAATACATGTTTAATAGTTTTAATCTAACTAAAAAAAAGAACCAAAAGTTTGAGCATAACCATATATACTCAAAATAGAACCAACAACCAATTTATTATACATTAACAACCACCAAAAAAATGAATTTTTTAGTTCAAGGAAAAAAGACCAAATAACATCAAATCTAAAATACCAAGTACTTATAAGATGATAAACTAACCAAATGCAGTTAAGGGTGATGTAGGGGACTTTGGAAAATGATAGATAGTTCTATAAAATTTAAGTAGAGAACTAAAATAGAGTGGGGCCCTTTATCCAATTCATATTGTCCTAGAAATATTCCTCCTAATCCATGAAAACCACATTATTCTTCTCCTATTATCCTTTTTAAAGAAGAGTGAATGTTCTACACTGGGTGGTAGGAATTTGAAATATAGCTCTAATTTTTTACCAAGAAGCCCAGCCAAAATGAGAATAGAGAATGTTGAACTCCCTCAACCCCTTAGTGAACCATTAAAAGGTAGAGTATCCCCTAGTGAGGGTAAATGATCTATTTTTTATAGACAAGTTAGACCATATAGATATGTACCCCTGACAACATGTCATAAATTAATTAGAAATGTGCTTAGCTATGATGAAGGGTTTAACACCATCCCAAGCTGACTAAATGAAATCAAAGATAGGTGAACTAGCCACTTTGATAGAAAAGGAACCAATGAGTATATCTTCAATGTTTTATCTTTTCCAAAAAAATTCATTTATGAATGCACCTCAAGATATTATTCTTGACTAATACTTTCCAAGGTTTATCCCCTTTGAATGCTCTTATGATCCATTTCACTACTAGGGTTATACCTTGCATATTAAAATATTTTATACCCAAGCCCTCAATATTTTTTGGCTTCAATCAAAATTACAAAGATACTGCATGTCTATTCTTCCCTCCTTTCCCATCAGACCATAGGAAGTCTCTTATGATCTTATGGAGTATACTAATTTGATATTTTTTACGTAACTAACAAGAGGCATAATAAATACTATATGATGAGAGGATATTTTGATAGAATTGAATCCAGCTAGGTAAGGAATGTAAGTGTCCCTATCAGTTTACAATTTTTTTGTTGTTTTTGTCAAATATCCATTCCCACATGAGTTTGAAAGAACCTATAAGTGTAAAAGGGATGCCCAAAAATCTAACCATTTCATTTTGTCCTTTCCAAGTCCAACCAAATTTTTATAACCAATTAGTATGGTTCTATTTCCATCCCAAAATATGTGATTTATGCATTTCCACCTTGGACCCAAAGGTAGAACAATAAATATCCAATCTAGATGCAACCTGTATCATGTTATTTTTCTCTAGTAAGACAAACAATGTAGTGTCATCAACAAATAGGACATGAATAATGAATTCATCATTAGGTAGAGAAATTCCTTTGACTAGTGGTCTAATATTAGATAATCTGAGAATAAAATGCAATGCTTCAGCAGCCAAAACAAAAATTGAAGGAGTAAGAGGACATCCTTATCTAATGGAGCATTGAAGATCTAGGGATTTAATCAATTCCATATTAAATTCAATGATAGATAAATCATATTTAAAGAGGAAATTAATCATTATGTATAACTTATCCTAGAAAATAAAGGCTCTAAGTACTCTCTCAATGAAGGGACATTCAATTCTATCATATGCTTTCTCAATGTCAAGCAAAATCATGCCTATATCATGATTAGAATCATAAACCTAGTACATCCCTTCCTATATTTTGATCAAGTTATCCAAAATGTATCAACCTTTGATGAAGCTATTTTGAGTCTCTAAAATAATAATAGGTATTAGAGAGGAGAGTCTCTTTTCTAGAATCTTTATCATAATCTTGTAGGAAACATTGATGAGGGTGATTGTTCTCTAGTTTTTAACTGAAGAAATGTTACCATCCTTAGGAATGACTCTAATTTACATTCTATTAATTTTTGGGTCAAGATTTTTAGCATCAATATCTTCATTAAAGACCTCAAGGTAGCCTTTAGCCAACCACTCCTTATTGGATTTGTAGAATTCAATAGGGAAACCATCCATTCCAGGTGTTTTATCATTATTAAGTGAGTTCATGGTAGTTAATATTTAATCCAACATAATATTGGCATTAAGGAAAATAAAATTCACTCATGACACCTTTTTAATAATGCAAGAATCATAGATCTCCTTATTCTTCTCAATGAGATCATTAGAGCCATTCAAAAAGAATAGACTAGAGTAGAAATCATATAAGGCTTCTTTTATGCTGGAGGAATCCTATGTAATCTATCCATGAACCTCAATACCATTTACATTTAATCTTTTATGCTTATCTTTCAAGGATCTCAATAAAAACATAAAATCTCTATCACCGAGTTTCAACCAAGTTAGTTTTGAGTAGATCTACACCCCTTGGCAAGATAGTTTTGGGACCTTATAACTTGATGTTTTAAGAGATTAAGATCTTTAAGAATTTTACCATTAGATGGGTCAAGTTGTAAAGATATTTGATCATGTATTAGCATTTCTTGAGTATACCTTCTAGTTTTTTTACGCATTTTGTTTATAATATATCCATATGTTATAGAAAGGCTTTTGGAGAATTCCTTACAATAACTCCACTGATCAATCTTAGAGCTAGAGATATAGGCAAATTCCCAATATTCTAGGAAGATTGAAGACCCACTAAACATAATTGATCATCCAAGTGTGACACATTAAACTTATAGAGTCCTTTTAAAGATGGGGTGTCTTTAATCTCCTCAAAATTCAAAGGGAATGCCATTTCAATGGGATGGTGATCAGAAATTGTATAGGAAAAAATAGTCACCACATTTCCATCCCAATTAGGGATCACAGTGAGTAAGTCCATATTTAAGTAGAACCTATCCAGTTTGGAATAATGTATTATATTTTAAATCTAACTAATACACCAAGTAAACCAAATTCCTCTACTTACATTTTTCCCTTTTTGGAGCAAGTCTAAAATTCTATGGATTTTCTTTAATTTAGACTAGAAAAAATCCTCATTACCTATCCAACCCTGATGGTCACCACCTATTTTATCCTCTTTTTATTCTAGCATGTTAAAATCTACTCCAAATATCCAAAGTAATTTTTTTAGATTGGTAACCAACCAACTCCACATATCTGAATGGTCTTTATAATCATTAGGAACATAAATGTTATACAGTCCAAAACACTAATTTTGGATTTCTAGCAAGACCCAAACAACTCTTTTACAAGGGGAAACACTATGGTTAATGATATATTCCTTTAGGTCAAGGTTGAACAAGATAAAAGTCCCTCCTTTTCCTCTTTGATGGATAGTGGAGAATTGGGAAGAACTAGGCCAAATGAAATTTAATACTAAGGAAAGTTGGGATCTCATAGCTTTAGTTTCTTGAAGACATAGAAAGTCCAACTTCTCTCTTGAATAACTTAACTATCTCACAATTGGTTTTTTATCAAGGGATTCCAACCCCCTAACATTCTAACTTAAAATACACATAAAAAAAATGTGGGGCATAAAGGGGGGTTAATTAGATTGACCATGGTGATTACCCTCACTATTAATTAGTCTTTTGAAACAATCCATAGCTTTATTTTCTTTAGACTATTTTTGAAAGAAGGGTGATGGCTACTAGGAGGGGGGATATTTTGATTTTTTATTCTCTGTGACCAAAGATATCTTCATCAAAGAGGATCCTAAGTCTATTCTTATTATTTATCCACCCCATTTAGACATCTAATTCTAAATAGCATTTATGTCCTTATGAGTCAAGGGAACACTCAAAATTACATCCATCTCACAACTAGACTTATTAGGTCTTTCTTTCTCTAGATAAATAACCATGGTCCAATTTAAAATTTACTAAGATTCTCTAGGGTCACACTATAAGGGTTAAAATTTTAAACAATAGGTGTTTTATCTAGTAGAACCACATATTCCTTGGAGGGAAATTTTGAAAAGGCTCTCTATTAAAAAACAAATATCATCCAAGCTGTCAGGTAGATAATGGATCACATCTAGCAAGGATGTCAAGATACCAACATAAGGAGGTGAAGATCTATGAATTTGAAGAGCAAGAATAGACTCATCTTGTCCTAGATCATTTTTAGCCTCTTATTTGACATTCCAAATAGCCTCTTTAGGTGGCACTATCTTTTAGTGGTTCACTATTAAACAAGGGGTTTTCAAAGACCTGTAAATCATCCATCATTGAATCATTTTTCAAGGCATCCTTCTCTTTTTTGTTTTTTGTATATATTTTACCTTTTTACCAACATTAGGTAGTATTTGTTTATATGGCCATCTTTTTTACAAAATGACAAGCATTCAAGCCACCCAACCCTTTGAGAGCATAAGTATGGGAATTTCCTTTAATTTTTAAATTAAAAGAATCTATAAATAAGTCCAAGGTTTATAGAGATATTAAAACCCTAGAATTCATATGGCTTAGTGACCTCCTATTATCCTCAATTCCTATGAATTCCTTGAGGGGTTTCAACACCTATGGAAAAAAATCCATAATTGTATCAGTATTTCTTTAATATCTACCCATCTGGGAGTAGTTTTAAAGATAAGGTCATTGTAGTCCATATTTGGCCTCCATGGGATAACATTAAAAATAGATTATATAGTATTTAAAAAGGGTTTTATAATATCCATATGCTACATATTAGAAGTTGAGCCAATTATTAAAAAAATCTTAGAAGGGAGAGAATTATTGATTAAATAAATAAAAAATATCCCATGATTTTTTAAACTAATTTCTTCCTACTAAAAGTCAATTTCCATGAAAGCATTTGACATAATAGTCAAGGTTTTTACATGGCTAAGATGTTTAACAATTTAGCCTTCATCATGCTCCTATTATACATTATCTTCATAGCTTGCCACAAATTCAGATGCATTTGAATGCTTCAACACTTCTTCCTAGCATAGGATTTCACTAAATAATATTTTTGGTGAACTAGATGCTTATTATTCTACTTGATATGTGATAGATATACCACCCTTATTAATAAACATCTTATCACTCCCTATAGAATCCACCGGCATATCAAAGCCACCATTTTTACCTTCTCTACATTTTTGAGGCCATAAATTCTAAATATTTCCATAAGAAACTACAATTAATTCATGCCCATTCAAAAAAACCAAAGGCTTCGAGATGGGTGATTAGGAAGGGACACACATACATGCATGGTCAGCATAACTCAATCATAAAACAGACTTAAATGCCAATCAAGACTTAAAAAAAACAAAAAATGAAAAAAAAAAATTAATTAAAACATGTTAAAGAGAGGATCAAATTAAAATACCACCATATGCACATGGGAGAGAAGAACATGAAGCACAAAGGAAATAAAGGTAACTAAAGCACATCACTTAGAGAAATATTGAATCATCTTTATCCAACACTTTAAAAAAATTAAAACAATTATTAAAGTAACTATTCTAACTTTATCCTTGATTTTTTCGGTTTTTATCCATCATTCATAGCTTGAAACCTTCTTTAGGAAAAATTTCCATATTAGTCCTATGTGCCTCATAAAAAATGTTTAGCAAGAAAAAAAGCTCAAACATAATTAAGACACTAAAATATTATCAAATAAGTATATAGATAGAGCATGCATGACCTCAGGGTCATCACAAAATTAATTATACACTTACACTTAGAATATAAGGGTTTAAGAACATTTTTTCAACTCACTCACTCAGAACTTCCAAATTACCTCAATTCAAATTCATGGTGACTTAGACCTCCAACACCTGTATAAACATTTTATATAAATTTTGAAGAATTTAAATGATCCTATGAGGTCATTAAACAGCTATAAGATATAAACATCACATCATCAAATGGAAAATATCAATCTTGTGGACTAATCTCATGACCTTATATCTCACTATCTTATTTGAACTAGACATGTCAACTTATGAGCAATTTTTTTACCACACACATGACCTCTAAAGCTTATACTAAAATTAAAATGTATTTAAAATCCTTAAAAACATCTATATGAACTTGGTTTCATCATTATATCATGAAAACAAATTCCTATTCATCATCTCACTAATGTCTAGGTTTTTCACTATTTACACTATTAGGCCTGTTAGTAACTAGCTAACTTGGATGATTGGTTTAGTACACTTAAATAATATAACCTATAAAAAAACATTAATTTATATATAACATGAGTCTCTAACTTATTGTTCCATCCATTTTATTACAAATTTTAATGAATTTTTTGACTTCTAAAATATCTTGTTCAAAAACAAGCTTGTAACTAAACATTTTCTCTCTCCTATGTCTAACTAATACCACTTGGAAGTACTTGGGATATTCCAATACAATATACAATATATTACCTAATAAATTCAATCCATCATAATCAATTTTGAGCAACATCTTCAACATCATGTCTTCATTAGTGTTTTAAAAGTGTTTGAAGTAGTTTCTACTCCTAACAATCATTCATAAAGCATAATCCCTCAATCAAAAAAATAATGCCTAGAATTTTTGTCTAAGAACCTTACCCATATACCATTAACTACTTATGTTCCCATTAAAATTTTTAATTATCTAATTAGCACAATAAAATCCTTCTTGGGTTGAGAACTCTTCATTATAAGCACTTGATAGACCTCCAAATGAATTTTCATGCCTTATCCTTCAAACTAAAACCTAAGATTTCATACACATGTCTAAAAAAGACCTTAATAACCTTTTTCAATTAAAAAATACTCACATATTCCTTAGAAACTGATCTTAATACCCCATTATTCTACACACTCTCTCTCTCTTTACCTTTTAGACCTTGACCTACAAACCATATTAGGCCTTAAAACTGATCTTCATTCCTCTTTCCATGCACTCTCCATGTCACTCACATACTAAAGCAACCTATCTCATGATTAAATAATACCATACATCCTTCAAATTCCTTGAATATAAATCATGATACCTCATTAGGCTAGGTAGGGTATAAGAGAGGTCTAAATGCAGACCTAGACTAAATGTCCTACCCCTTTAGGCTCACTCTGAAACTCTCATGAGTGTTCAAATGCATCACATACATGCTCAAATATCCTTCATAAATTATCACTTTCCTAAGTTCATTCACCTCATCATGACACCAAATCATACCTCTAACATGCCATAACTAGACTTAAGCTTCTAATGCACTTAATGCCTTAACCTATTCCTTCCATGTTATAACCTCAACAAAACACGAACCAAATAGATAGAAGACATTACACCACACTCATATCAATACATCATTCACTTTCTGATGTAAATAATCTTTCATATCCTCAAACAAACCTAAAACCACATGACCAAGCATCATATGACTTGAACATATCTTTTCCATCCACCTAAAAACCTTTGTGACCTTCACCTATGCCTTCATGTAACCATACAACATTAATTACCTTTAAATTCTCTATTTACTTAAAATTATCTTTTTCCTTCAAATGAATCTTTTTACATGGCTTCCTATGTAGACATTATTTGTCTTCAAGAATCTTCCATGACCTATACCTTATATGTTTACACCACTAATTCTCATCAATGAAACACTCTTATGTGCCTTGACATATCACACACTACCATCTATCATGAGTCACCTTTGACATCATCCTTGACATCAACATTGATAGTACAATATTGGCATGATACATATTTGACATCAATGACCATTATGTCTTTTCATGATGAATCCTTTTGACATCAATGACAACAACATGATAACATGTAGTCATGGTATTGCACTAATAGTCATGATATTGCCTTTAACCATGATAGTCTATTACTAATTAATTTCTTTTATAGGTAAAGTTATGTTATTGTATTAAGTTATGTGGTATCGTATTAAGTTCTATGATATTGATATAATATTCATGATCTTATGCTAACCATTTTATTTTGTAGAAACTTGATGTTTTGTGCTAATAGTTGTTGTTTTGTAGTAAAAGTGATGATATTGCTCTATGCTTCTATAGTTTTTCACTCTATGTAAAATTTTGCAAACTAGAGATCTAAAACTTAAAATTCATTTGCCAACTTATATTTTTCTTCTAAGCACAAGTAACCCCTAACATATTTTGTAGGACCCAAAGTCCAAGAAAAGATGATTTTAAACACTTTAAGCTACAAAACTCACATTTGAATTTGGTGTTTTCAAATATTATCACTTGAGTTATTTTCATTTTTTTAAAAGTTTCCAACACAACTCCAAGGTGCTAAAATTCAAGTGATATTTAGTTTGGTGCTATAAAATTGAATCCACACTTTAATTAAATACTCAAAAAAAAATTCATTTTTATGTTTGTTGCTTGAGTGTTTGTTTAGAAAAATGAGTGTCATATGTATGTTCCTCCCCTATCCCCTTTAGGGAACTTGGGTGATAAAAACATATCACTGTTTTGATTTTTCACTTTGGTCTAAAAGTGTGGAAGGAAATATTATAAGGCCCTCCCCAAAATTTGAACAACATGGGTGATGAAAAAATGACCCTAAAGTCCTTCCACTTGTTTTATTTCATACATTTTTTCTTTTGGGTGGGAGTTCATTGCCTCCCCATAAGTTCTATAGGTAAGAATTGACATGGGAACGAATATCTCAGCATCATTTCACCCCACTCCATAGTTGGGTATATAAATTGAGGGTGACTTTTTGGAATGCTCATTTGAGTGGTTAAATAATCTTTATCAGTAGAGCTTGGACTTAGACCATAGGGGTAACTTGGACAGTGTACTACAATGAAAAATTTATAGATTTAACAGTTATGAAAAGGAAAATATATTTTCACAATAAGCTAGTTAATTTGGATCCAAATGATGTGATGTGCTTTAGTATTTTCCACACATATGGGACCATTTATAAAAAAAAATTAAAATTGATAGTTTAGATAACCCCACTTATCGTGGACATTCTGTTAATGTAGGGAAAGTAACCCAAAGCTCTATATCATCATATGAAATTTGGAGAGATAAGGGGGCCTAAAAATCCTAATTTTCATGTGATTTTACTTTTTGGATTAATAATTTAAAATACTCTCAAGATTAAGTATATGGATGGAATTTGACATTATGATACCACCTTGTTAGTTCTATGATTTAGGACAATACACTTAGGTGTTTTTATCATTTTATCCATTTTAATTGCATGGTATTATATCCAAACTATTTTATTATCATTCCAAGTCCAAAAAAAGTCTTGTATGTGCATAAATATTTTATTTGAAGAGGTGTCATACCATCTATTTGACATCCCACTTTTGAAATAGCCATTTATCAAACATTTATGATTGTGTGTGACTTGTTTGATAGGGGCATCATTACACTATCCATTTCATCTTACATATTATGCCTTAGAGTCTTAAAACAAACCACTTATCATATCTTTGGAAAATTATAACATCATTATGCTACTTGAATTATTTCAAATACTTGTTCCATTGTGTCTAAATTTTAAAATTAAAACCAAGTGTGCTTTCTCGGTGTATGCCTAGTATCATCATGTCATTTATTTTTATCTATCTTGTTGTATATTTGATGAGATTAGACTTATAAATTGAATTCAATTTTTTTCCTACAAAGTTTAAATCCAAACATTGATTGGTTTATGCTATGCATCATGTAATTTTGGCCTAGCCATTTACCTTTCACTTTTGGGTTGTGTAATTTAGACCATTTCCTTGATTGATTTAAATAATATTTTTGCACCTAAATTTGGGGAAGTTGTCTATATTACACATGCGTAAGGTAAAATTTATTTATTTAAAATGATCAACTATATGTTTAATTATAAATGACTAGTTTAAGTTAAAGTGTTTCAAAATTTGTTAGCCTAGCCTTTTATCTTTTTATACCTAGTTTGTTTAAAAGACTAGTTTTTGTGCCTTGTTTCAAAAAGACCAAGAAATTTACCTTTAGAAGTCTAGCTCTTGTGTCATGTTTCTAATATTCATATGAATTACCTATTTTTTTAAGATCTATCTATTTTCATCATATCTTTGTTCCTTATTTCCAAAGACCTCGTAAAATTTTTAGTTTTTAGACCTAGTTTAACATTGTTTGAAATACTTTTTACCTAAGTTTAGAATTTGGTTTTATCCATCCTATTAAACATTTTTATAATAAATTTTACATTAGAGTATTTTATACCAATTTTATCATAGAACCTTTTGGAAAAATATCTCTATTCCTAGATCAAGTTTTTAGACCAAGTTAGATCAAGTTTGGACCATTTGTCATTTAGACATTGTTTGATAAATTTTTCATAAATATAGGCCTTATTCATGAAGTTTTATTCACTTATTTTTATATGTCTCATTTCACTCATAGTGTATCAATGTACAATCTAGGTTATTGTAATGTGGTAAAAAATAATGACTTTATCCAAGACCCCTACAATGATGATGTGGTTTGTGAGACTTATACTTATCCTCCTTACACTACTCAATTTGAGGAGTAAAGACAAATATGATATCCCATTATTTAGTTAACACACCTCCATATTCAAAGAAAGACCAAGAGTAAACCACATAATACCTTGCTAGTGTACCATCAGTTATAAAACAAGTTCAATATTAACTATATTAAATTACTATGCCATTGATATATGATCCTTAATTTTTTTATCATCACTTAATTATAAATAAGGACAAGGTTTTAATTAGAGCCACAAAGGTAGGGGCCAAGTTTTTAGCAAACTTCCTCCATGAAAATTTAGCAATTCTAGTTATATTTCTTTTAAACATGCCTTATAACTAAACCATTGAACATGCCTCTACTATCCATCCTCAAACACTCATGTCAATGTCATATGAAGACCCAAATATGCTTTTAAAAGGAAAAGGCCTCATGTAAGATCACTTTATATAAACTCAACAAGCATATTAAACCTATTAAAATATCACAGATAATTTTAATACCATGGGCATGCTAAACACACTACTCATAAAGGTAGCTTTTCTAATAGGAGTATTAATTTAATTGAAAAGTTAAGATAATTCAAGTATAGACCCATTTGTTAAAATCACTTTATTTGGTGGCATGTATAATTTTACATCTATTGAATAAGTGACTACTAATTTTACATACAACAATCTGTTAAACATAATGGATAATATGCAAGTGTCTCCCAATACAGGCCAAAGTGAATTAACTACACCAATAAATAGTCCACAACAACAAGTGCCTTTACTTAATACAATAAGTGGTTGTCAATAATAGGGGGTAGGAACTCCTATATCCTAACCATAATAAGTTACCTCTAATCCTCAACTAATTTATTCTCTAAGAATTCAATCATAGGGATTAAGTAATCAATAGCCAACTAGTGGTTTGCCTCAACAAAAGGTGAAAAATGTTATTATACCTCAACATGTGATGACAAATTTTTTTAAAAAATAGGCATACTCTAGTATACCACTACAACAAAGGATAAACATTATGCCACCTAAATTGAGGGAAATAAATGTTTTTCCTCAATAGATAATGGCTAATATACCCCTCTAGTCATAGACCAATATACCTTTACAATCACAAACATTGTCTAATAAACAATGTATGTCTATTGGCTGACAATACATTACAAACATCCAACTAGCATATACTTCACAAATGGTGTTCATGCAAGAAAGAGGTACCCATGTCCAATAATTATTGATTAGGTAACAATTAAATTTTTCTCAACATGTGACATATATTCAACTATACGGACTTGTTCAATAAGCTCCCCTTATTTATTCAAGTTTTAATAGTTGGAAACAAGTCCCTAATCAAAATTAGTAGGCATAATACCTAAATCCATATCCTTCCATCACAACTATAATTACCTCAAAACCAAGGCTATATACTAAATCTAAACTAGATTACAGAACCATATTGCATTTAATTTCAACCATCACATCCCAGTTTGTAGATGAATATTATTGGAAGGTTCCCTCATAAAACTAACACTCCATAATAAACCATACATATATTATACCTAGGTCAAGGTAATCTACCTTTGACCACCTAATCCCATCTCAACAAAATATTCCATCCAGTTTCTTGGCAAAATAATTGAAATAAAGGATGTAATTGTCACCATCCAAATAGGGAAGTAGACTAAGAAATTCAATTTATATGATGTGTGTTCATACCCATTCAAAATGAAGTATCTATAAATACCATTTCCTCTAGGGTATGAACCACCAAAATTTGATAAATATAAGGGTAAAAGAGACCCTAAGGCCCATTTGAAATAATTAATTATTTATTTCCAACTAGTGTCTTAAAATGGCATTACTTTATCCTTTTATTTCCTCAAAGTCTTGTAGGATAAGCTTTGCAGTGTTTCTTAAAATTGCCAAAGAATTATAGATCTAATTTTGATGACCTCTTAGACAAATTTGTATAGCATTTCTCCTATAATATTAAACATGATATTTCATTAGTATATTTTATTACATCCAAAAAATATTAGTGAAAGCCTTGAAATATATTTAAAATGATGGAGAGGAATTTATATTGATTTCACCCACAACTCACTAGATAAATAATTAGCCATTGTGTTCACTAAAATTTTGCACAACAAGATATCTTATTATCTAGAGCTGTAGTGTGTGCATACTTTCAAAGACATCATTGACAAAGGTTTTATAATTATAAAATTCTCTTATTAACAAAATGATTTTAAAATTTACCTCATCAAACTAAAATAATAACTAAAACCAAAGCATAGGCCAAAATAAGCAACATAACTAAGTCCAAGTGAAAGCATCGACACCAGCCCAAGCTAGTAACTATGATAAATCCAAGTAATTAAATAATAAAAATATTATTTTTTGAAATTAGTAACTAAGTCACATTATGTCTAAATGGTGCAAAGATCATTTTCTCAGCCTACACCATAAATGTATCTTACTCGTTAAAAACCTATTCTATAAATTAAGCCTTCACAACAACCTAGTCTATCACAACAAATACAACAACCATTACCTTTGAAAACCCCTCCTCTAATAAGAAATATCCCTACTCATAGATTATTGAGTGACACTGGAGAACATATAGAATAATTGTTTTAAAAGCTATCTGTAACTAATAAAATTACTTTGCCAACTTTGAAGCATTACCTTAAGGGTATTCCATATCTCGATTAGTATGTGAATACCATCATGTTCATGGAAATAATTTATGTCATTATTTGTAGATAACACACCTCATCAAATATATGTTAGAAAATGGGGATATTAAAATTGATAATAGATTACCTGTATCTGATCAAAACATGTGTCTCTACCAAAACCATTTTCCACAACATAACAATAAAAATAAATAATGGTAAAAATGAAGGACATAAAAAAATAACAATAATAATATCAACATAGAAAATAACAACAAAAACAACAATAATAATAACATCAATTGAATAGGAGGAATCAAGGCTAGAATTATTTCAACAACTAATAGATTTACCACATAGTTACACATGACTACACAAAAGTTGTGGTTCATCTTGTGGGAGGTCAAATTATAACCATTACCATTAATCTTAGACCTAGTGCTAATAGAACAGGACCATTGCTAAGTAATTCTAATCAACCCATTTATGCCTATAATGATTCCTTAACCTAGGACCAAAAATAAGCATAATAATAATGAGTTAGTATTTTTGGACCTTTTACTAATAAATTATCACTACCTCATGACCACAACTAAGTGCACCAATAATTAAGACTTATCCTATCTAGACCACCTCCATCATCATTTTCTAGAAACAACAATCCTATACACAATCTCAATGGTGTAAACACAACTTAGTTAAATATTATGATCCTAAGCCCATAACCTCCTACCAAAAAACTTATCTAACCCACTATCATATCTATGAATAAGACATATACCATTGTTAATAAAAAGCTATATGACATTGTTGAATAAATGTAGAAGTTGCCCATACGGATATCAATTATATATTTTTTACATATGTCTACTATCCATAAGAACATATTAACACAACTCCTAGGTCAATCCTAAGTTCCCAATGACATAACCCCTAAAAAATTTCAAGATTTGGTTGGATGTTTAGACTTAGGTCAATAGTTGACCATCAACTAGAGTGATATGTCATCTCTTATCCCTCTTCATAACAATCCATTATACATTAAAGTTGTCATTAAGCGGAAAAAGTGAAGCATGTCCTCATAGATAATGGATTAGGCTTAAATATTATGTTTTTTAATCTTATCAAGCATTATAGATATATAATAGTTGAACTACAACTAGAAATAGTAACTATCAAGGCCTATAATAATGAATAATGGGAATCACAAGGCACCATAAGCTTGTCATTTATCATTGGTCCCTTCACCCATGATATACTTTTCCACATGTTAAGCCTAGACCTATCTTACAATTTACTCTTGGGTAGACATTAGATACATTATATTATTGCAATACTATTGACATTTCTCTAGTGTCTCAAGTTATTGTACTCATACATGGAGGTTACCATCAATGGATAGTTACATCCCTATGAACATTACAAAAATTTGGAGGATCATTAAAATTTTTATAAAAACCACATTGGATTATATTTTGTTCCTAAAAAAGACAAATATAAAGTAATACTCATTGCATTAATAAAGGACAATTGTATAGACCCATATATCCTTGATTCATCTTCTCATATGCCACCTCTATAAATTTATAATATTTTTATGATCTTTTCCAATTGTCTAAGAGATTATTTGAACCATGACACATTTCACATTATCAATATTACACATAACTCAAAGTCTTATGGAATACCTAAATCTAAGCCACCTCGCATAGAACGACAATGAAAGGGAAAGTGAAAACTTCATAGTCTAGTTCTTAACATCTTCGTACTGACTACTAGCCAGGAAGAGGACCCACTTTCCAATCATGAATCCTAGTTATGAAATGACAAATTAGTTTATTTATACAAAAATGACAAATATCCCATCCCTATTAGGATCATGGAGAACCAAGCCTATGAAGGAGGAGGCCTTAGTCCAAATCAACATAGTAGTCTTAAGATAGATTTTATTACATGATACAAAGTAACTTGTGGTCTTGGATTTGAACCACCTAAGGGTGACCCCATGTACATTATTCATGTTCCAATTCCATTGTATAGTGATAATGATGATGGTAGCAAAGCAGAGTCTAATCATAACTTTTATGAAGACCTTGTCAATACCAACCTATTTGACTCACATGCAATTTATATCCTTACCTCAATTATCTAGCATAATTTGATTCCTATATATCACCCTTAAATTATATCCTTTAACCAAAAATAATCCATAATGCCTATATATGAGTTTAATAATTATGAGGACATTTACAATTTTCTAAGCCTAATAGACGATGTTCCATTGGGAGACCACAAATAAGGATTCTCTATCAAATAGTATTCTATAGAATATTTTCGAGAATGAGTAGACACCCTTAGCCCTATAAAAAATTTAAAAACATTAATGTCCCAAAGTAAAAAACTCTTTGAGGTACTTTTAGATCAAGGTAAAAGTAAAGAGAAAGGCTAGTCATCTAGTGAAAAATTATTATAAGCACCATTTGACAAAGGTGTTTGATTTTCCTCAAATGAAGCTTAAGAGACCACCATTAATGAAATTTCCTATGAGTTGAAGTTAAGTTCAGTAAAATAGTATGCCATTGATCAAATTTACCTAGAATTTATAATAGTGTTTGTAATATGGCCATCCCTACCATTGGCACATTTTTATTCATCTTGTTTAGGCAATCTTAAAGAACCAATTGAAATAGAAGAATTCATATTTTTAAGCTAATTAAAGTCATTAAAAATTATTTGAGAATATGGATTCACTCTCCTTATATAATATACTATAGAAGTCAACATCGAGACTATAGATGACCTGAAATGGATAAAATTAGACACATCCCAAACCAAAGAGAAGTGTGATGTTTTTACATCCCTTTTGAGGGAATTTGTTAACATATTTTCTTATGCCTATTTAGACATGCTAGGTTTGAACCCAACCTTGTATATACACCACATTTTTATACATCCTAATACTAGACTTACGAAGTATAACTTTCTCAAGATACATCCTCATATTCTTTTTAGTAAATAAAGACTTGAAAAAACTCTTATAAGTGAGATGCATCTGACCAATTGACTACTTAGAGTATATCTTAAATGTTGTGCTTATAGATCTTAAATTTTGTGCATGTTATTAAGAATTAAGAAGGAATTAGAATCTACATTGTTTATAGAGATATAAATAAGGCCCACCCCAAGGATGACTTTCCTCTTATTGACATGATAGTTGATTTGATAATAGGGTATGAAATGCTTTCACTTATGGATGGATTTTTAATATATAACTAGATCCATATTAATCTCTAAGACCAATGTAATATAGCATTCACCACTCCATAGGGAGTCTTTTGTTATCAGGTTATGTCACTTGGTGTCAAGAATGCTGGGGCTAGATACCAAAGAGCCATGAACATCATATTTCATGATATGATGCATGGCATTCTTGAAGACTATGCCAACAACATATTGGGTGAATCAAAGACCCATGCTGATCATCTAGCTATATTACAGAGAATATTTGAGAGGCTTCATTAATACAAGGTCAAAATCAATCCCAAGAAGTGTCTTTAGTGTTACTTCAATAAAATTATTAGGATTCATCAACTCTCATTAAGACATTCATGTTGATCATGCCAAAGTAAAATATATTACCAAGATGATTCCACCTTCTAATTTGAAGCAACTCCATAATTTATAGGGAAAAAAATCAATCTATCAGATGATTCATCTCATAATTCGCTGATAAATTCCATCTATTTACACCCTTACTAAAAAAAGGTGTCACCTTTCATTGGGATGATGATTATAAAAAATCCTTCTGAAACCTAAATTAATATCTTACCAATATAACTATTTTGTTACCATGAATTTGTGGAAATTCATTCCTATTGTATATATCTACCATTGATAAAGCCTTAGGGGTACTTCTAGATCATCATAGAAATAATAGAAAAGAACATATCATGTACTATCTAATTCATAAATTGGTCTCATATGAACACAATTATATGCCTATAGAAAAAGCTTATTTAGTTATGGTCTTTGTGGTGTAGAAGCTACAACATTACATGCTTAATAATAAGACCATGGTTATTTCAAAATTAGATCTACCAAAGTAGTTGCTATCTAAGAGAACATTAGAATGCCACATGGATACATGGATCATGCTTCTGATTGAAATCAAATATGTTAACTAGAATGCCTTAAAGGGATAAGTACATTCAAATCAATTTATTGAAGCTCCCCTTATAGATACTAAACCAATGATTTTTCAAATCCCATATGATTCCATCATGACCATTATTGAAACACCCCCAAAGGAGCAACACTAAAATCTATATCTTGATGACTCATTCACATCAAATGGATTGGGATCAAGCATATTATTTATTACACCATAGGGAGATCTTATCCCTAAATCATTTGTATTATATTTCCTTGTAATAAAAACATGGATAAATATGAATCACTTGTTTTAGGTCTTCATCAAGTAGTATAATGTAATATTCAACATCTCATAGTTTAATATAATTCTCAATTAACCACCAATAAGGTTACAAACCAATTTTAGACCAAAGATGACAAGATTGTAACATACAAGGCCATGGTAAACATTTTTAAATAATGAATTACCAACATATGATTTTAACACATACATAGTTCCAATAACATGATAGTGTATACCATGGCCACAATTGGATCTTTGATCCACCACAAAAACAATGAAAAATAATATCAATCCCTCATTGAAAATCTTCTAGCACCTGTACATGAACCTTTAACCATTATATTGATCTTATAGATTATTGGTCCTAATTCAATATGTTATTCAAAACTTTTAACTACCTTCATTACTATATCATGCCACAAGAACTATCATGAAAAAAAGTAAAGCCATCTATAAACCAAGCCTCACATTATACTTTGCATAGTCTGATGCTTTATAACTATAACTTTGATATAACTCTGATTCATTACTTAAATTTTATATAAGTAACATTAGTGTCACAATAATTTTATGACAAAGTATATGGATCCCCCACTATTGGGGTCATCCAAGCCAAAAAATTCCTACATACTAGTTATTAATGCCCAAATATGGATGCAAATATAACTTATTATCTCAATAGGTGTGATAAAAGTCAAAGGCATGCCAATATGACTCATAAAATCTACCAAAACACTAAAACCAATTCTTACACCCTAGCTATTTGAAATATGGGGCATCGATCTCATTGGGAAGATTAACCCTACCTCATCAATTGGCCATAAATACATCCTTACCTCTTCAAAATATTTTACTAAGTGGGGTGAAGCTATACCCCTCACTTATGTGATTGGAAAATATATTTTTAAATTAATCTTCAACCACCTCATCTACTGCTATAGTATCTCATCCAATAATATATCTAATAATGGTAGATAATTTAAGAACAAGGATGTCAAAATGTTTTGTGTCTAGTATAGTATTACCCAACATTTTACTATTGAATATTACCCTCAAGGTAATGGCCAGGTAGAGGCATCCAATAAAACCATTATGGACATCCTTAAAAAGATTGTCAATGATGCTAGACATGATTTGCACCTAAAATTATTTCATGTAATATGGGCATATCATACTCTAATAAGATCTTCTCCACATTACATATTCTATAGCACTGAGGCCATTATTCACATTGAGTTTGATTTAATTTATCTGTTCATCTCATTGAATCACATCCTAGATGATGAATATTATCAAGTAGCTTGCCTATAAGAGATATATTTAATTAATAAAAATTACATGGCCACTATAAAAAACTTTCAAGCATACCAAAATAAACTCTATGGCCACTAAAACTAGAGGGCCAAACATAGAGAGTTCAAACTTGGGGATCTTGTGCTCAAATAAAACCATGATAGAGAAGAATGAAAAAGGCAAGTTCAAACCCAATTGGATAGGCCCATATAACATTATTGTAAATTATGGATCTATAGAATATAAACTCACTGCACTAGATGGGGATGAACTAGATGTGCTGATGAACATCATACACCTCAAGTGTTACTATGTATGAGACAACTAAATTATTTTCTATGATGCATGTTTACGTTGTACCCTATTTTAATCTTATTTGTACCATATGTATACCATTATACCATGCCTTCCCTATTGAAAAAAATTGTTTTAAAACTCCCTCCCAAATCTATAAACTTAGTTTTGTTTGGTTGGTTCTTCAACCACCTTCAGCGAATGGATTCAGATAGTTTTTGACAATTGATTCATTATTCTAGATAGAGGAAGTATCTTAGACTAGTATGATAGTGGTTTGGCAATTTCATCATTCATTTGTTTTTTCATTTCAGTTTTATTACTCTTGATTATAACTGCCTATGGTAAAATTAGTGTCCCAGTCCATGTTACTTATTATAACCACCTTTGGGAAAATTAGTATCATTGACGTATGTCATTGTTTACTAATCATAACCTCCTATGTGAAAATTAGGAGCAACACCTTTACCATTTATTATCATATCACCTTTCCATTCCTATGATATATTTTACCATTTGCCTGCATTCACAAACTTGATGCTACTTACTTAGATTCATCCACTGATAGGTGGAACTATAGTGACTTGAAGTCCTAATGAGGCTATGTAAGCAATACTCAATTCATGTTGAGGTCATCTCAATCACCTTTCATCCATGCTCTCATTATTTTGCAAGCAATTTAAAGATTAAAAATTCTCACCATTTTCCAATTTGGACTATTATGTGTCTCATAATTCTTGATCAAGTTGAGATGCCTAGAAATTTTCAAAAACATTTGTAAAAGACCAAGAAAATAATAAAAAATCATAACATCATGTAAATTAGCTTATAATCTCCATGTGAAATATAAAGACATCAAATTTTTGGGTTGGGTCAATTTATTTTTTCAATTTATTTCTATAAAACCTTGGCATTATTAATCCCATTTCTAGGAGAACTATATTAGCCTGAGGTTTGTACAGATTATATACATAACACCTAGATACATGTTGTATCTCAAAATGGCTTAGTCATATCTTCCTTTAATTTTCAACCACTTATTTGCATTAAGAATTCTAGGACTTATATTTATCTCATTCATAACCAATTTTCATTTAGTTCTCCCATCTTTATGGGCCTTTGATTTATAATCTTACCATTTTTGAGTTTCTATTTTGTACATTATGTATTTGAATTTGATACATTGGTGATTGGTATGCATCATCTTACGCTCTCTCCATTTTGTGAGACCATTACCATATTCCTCTACATCATCAATCCTATTTTATTACCATTTTTTTATTCTATCCCATATCTTAGGAGAACTACATTTGTCCTAAAGTTCATATTCGACCCTATGCCCATGGAAATATGTAGGTAGTGTCCACTTACCTAGTGCATCTAGAGTTAGTTGACTACCCCTTCCTTTTCTTCTATTCCCCCATTTTGTTTTTCACTATCTCTTATAGCCTATGGGAAATATTTTTTGTATTGTGTGTCCTTGTTTCCCTATCACTTAGGGGAAACCTTGTCTTGTTTTTGTCTTTTGTTTGTGCTAACATTGTGGTTAATCATTATTTATGTTTGTTTCATGTTGTTTTGAGTGTTTTATTCAAATTTTGTTTTATCTTCATGTTTGTTTATTTGTCTATTTATTTCATTTCATTATTTTTACTTGACTTAGTATATATGCATTCATTAGGTGATTCCTTGTGTATTATAATAATGTCCAATAATATTCATATGCCAACATTATCATCATGGTTTTTGTCATTGGTGCATTATTTTAGATTATTTATTAGATCATGTTTTAGTCCTTATGAATATTTAAGCTAAGTTATCATGGTTTTTTATATCATGATGCATATCATTACCTACTACAACAAAAATCATCTTGGTAAATCTTACAAGAAATGAGGTCATGACACTTCTCCTTGGTCACATGAAAAATTCTAGATACATCCAAATCATTACCAAAATATAGAGTAATTAAATCATGAAATAATTTTAATCCTTACTATTTAATATGTGCATATCCATACTAATTAGTTTTCCAAATTTATCTTTCTCTTTTGTACCATTTTAATCTTACTCCATGAGTACGGTTTCAATACATAAGCTCCATTTTTCCAATTTTCCATATTGTCCCACCTACAGTACCAATAATTCTAACCAGCTTTGGGAAAATCACTATGATTCAATCCAAATTTTTATGCCAATGATTATAATTTACTTTAGGTAAATCATTGTATTTTTAATCTACCTAGGTGTTGATGATTATAACCACATTTTGGTAAATCATTATCTATATCCACCCAACCGGGGCATGATTTCATTTAGCTAATGATTATTACCACCTTTGGGAAAATAATTATCTCTATCTGCCCAATTGGGGTATGTTTTCATTTGGCCACTGATTCTAACCACATTTTAGGAAATCATGTTTTTCCTTTTGATAATGATTATAAATACCTTTAGCAAAATCATCATTTTTATCTACCCAACTGGGGTAACTCACTATGACATTGATTATAACTACCTGTGGTCAAATTAATCTTTTCCATCCCCTTTACCTTTTGGTCCCATCATTTTCTTTCTTTTGAGGGACTGCTTACCAACCTTATTTGTTGACTACTCCCTTGAGTAGGTATCTAAGGCTCATCCATCACTTGTTAGGGAATTATGCATATAGGAAAATTTCAATCTATGATAATATGTTACTATGTCTATAGCTTGCAATGCCTTCCCAAATAGGGGGAAAATATATACACCTAATTCTAGCCACATTTGGCTTTCGATTGGACTTTAGACCAATTCCTACCAAACATTACAAATTAAGCCTAAGAATCACTGAACATCCCAATTTCTATTGTGCATCATTTAACATGCTCAAAATCATGTTGACACATCCCTATTTGGGGTACTATCATATACATAACAATAACCTCTCATAGATTCATCCCCAATTACCTTGAAATATAATAAGTGGTAGTTTGGCCTATGGACCCATTAAGTGGGGCGCTTGATCAAATCTTTAAAAATAAAAAATGCTAATCAAAATGAATCATATAATTAAACAAAATTAAATTCTTATTATAATTATGTATTTGAAATTAATGAATACCTAAAATTGGAAATTTCAAAAATCAAAATATCAAGCCTTTTTATCATTACCTTTTTGAGTTATCAAGATCTTCCAAAATATCTCAAAATATCTAATTTTAGATCTATGTGTAGTAACTAAAAATCATAATTACATGACAAATTTTAACTCAACTTGAGTTAGTCTCAACCCATCTAGGGTTAGTTTGAACCCATTATATGTCTAAACTCAACCTTAACTCACCTTGGGTAAGAGTTAACTTTGATGGCTATAAATACAAAGCAATACCTATTGATTTATAAATTATTATCTTTTAATGTTATTAATCCCAAATATCTTCATAGACTTTGATAGTGTAGTGTTTCCATTACAAATTCATAAGCCAGTCAACCAAGCCAAGGTGCCAAGGAGAGAAGGAGCAAATGGAGCTTCATTGTTAAAGATTTTTTGATGCACAAACTGAGAAAACAACTTTAATAAGCTATTTAGATTTCCAAGGAATGTAAAATAATGGTTTATTTTGTATTTTAGTTGTGTTTTAATTTGTATGATTATTACCTATGCTCCCCCTAGTGTCTAGGCTAGAGGTGTTAGGTGTTTAGTGTGTTATTTTCATTTTGTTTTAATATACTTAAACAAGACTAACCTCCACTCTTTATATTTATTGTTCATAATATTAACCCTTATAATTATTATAATGAGCCATATCCATCCTATAATTAGGCTATATATCCTACACATGATTTTAATTATCCATGTGACCGACCCTGCTATCAAGAATACTACCTTCCTTCTTTGTCTCAGTAGGAATACCAAGATAGTTCACCTATTTGGCAGCCCTTTGATCCTTCTAATCAAACTTCTCAAGACCATATTACCCCTATTCAACATACCAACATTTTAAATCACTCAATCTCTAGTTTCAAGAAAAATATCTTAGGATATGATATGTATATGTTAGGGCTTAACACACAAAGGGAGTATGGTCAAAGTGTTCTTAGTCATCTCATTCATAATGTGAGAGGCTCATTGCAAATGAAAATAAGGGAGTGGGAAAATATTGAATGAGAAAATGGTCAAAGAATTACAAGTGGCATACTTGACATATATGGCCTGATTAGATGCATATAGGATAAGCTAATAGTTCATGAAAGATAATAAGTCCAATTTTATCGACCTTATCTACCTTCATCTATACCAAATTATCACTCTTATGTACCACCCATTCTTCCTCAAAGGATAAAGTAAAATGAGCTTCATATTTTCATAATGTTTTTACATACCCTTCATGATTTTCCATCATGGAAATCAATCCAAGAGAACATCCACAATAAGAAATAGTTTGTTATTGAGGAGCCTATAATTGAGAATAAAAAAATTAGAGTTCGAGAGCTTGAGTTCTAGTTTGAAGGATGTTGATGAAGATATATTGTCATAAAACTCTACTCCTCTTCCTGAAGAACCCCATAAGAAGTATTTTAATATTCCAAGTTGGAATCAAGTGGTGAATTTAAGGGATAAACAAAATGGAAAAATCATAGATTGGAGAGTTGAGATCAAGGAAAAATTAAAACCTATTCAAGAGTCTCCCATCCCTTTTAAAGATCCTAAATCCTTCCCATATTTAAATTCAATTCAATAAGGAATCCAAAGTGAAAAACCTAAGAATATTCCATCTTAGAAATCCATTCAAGAGAGAATTAAAATAAAGAAGCAATCCCTTGTAGATAAAGTTGAAATCGAACACATTCCAAAAATGGAGGGATTCATTAACGAATGAAGAGAACATAAGGACAAACTCATTGAGCATGAGAGCCAAAAACTCATTGTGAGGTTGAGCATCCTCTCCTTGAGAAATAAATTCAAGTTACAATTGTAGAACACTTCAAATAAGGTCATGAGGATGGTGTTTCAAGTGAACAATAATAAGAGCTCATCATTAGAACACCACTTGGTGAATATAGATGCAAATCAACCTTGGAATTGGAAGAGAAAGGTGATTTTAATGGAGTAAAAGTAGATCTACTTCCTAAAATAGAAACTAAAGCTTCAAGGATCCATTATAGGTGGAAAAATGTTGTTTTGGATCCCATGAGAATGATCAAAGAGGTAAAAATTCTAATTCATTCTGAATTCATGTTATAACTAGCTCTATATCATCTTTTATCAAGCTTGAAGAAGATTTAAGTTAACTAGAACTAAGTGAATATCAATTAAAGGACTTATTTAAGGTCATAAGATTAGATTACATTTATCTAGAGACATGTCATGGTCTAATTCAAATTTAAGAAGGTAGTTTTGTTAAGAAATGCATCAGGCAAGAGGAAGGAAACTCTCCAATCTTGTCACTTCATGAGGTTATAGAAGTTGAAGAGAAAGGCTAGCATATGGTTACACCTCTTCAAAAGATATGCCAATAGAATGATAAAGACTTGTGGTACTAGTATATAAATACATGTAATGAATTTAAAACTCTATAAGGGTCTATATATTCTATTAGAAAGAATGAAGATGATTAAGAATTTGTTCCTCTTGTTAGTGAGTCACTAGTTCATGAGAATTCAAGTAAACAAGAGGAATATATCAAGAAAGTAGTAGCTGATAGGCATGAATAAGTCATAGATAATCAAGAATAGCCTATGGATGAGGTATAAATGGGATTGTTTGTGCGAAGAAAATAAGTTCAAAATAAGTATGATTTATTACATGACTCATATAGTTATCCTATGTATGAGGTAATGATGCAACAAGGTCTAGTTGCTATTCAAAGAGGCTCTGAGCATGTTAGCATCTCTAAATTCAAGAGAAAGCCTCCTCTCAATGAACGATGGTTAGTTGGAATCCACTCAGCATGTTGTAATCTAATTCCATGGTGTCATGATTATCTCAAGAGATTCCCTTTTGATCCTAAAGGAAAAATAAATGTTGATGTTAGTTGTGTAAATTTTTTTATGCTTTGTGTTCCTAAAGTTCCTTGGCATAAGTGTGCATGTGTTTTGTCTTATTTTATGTGTTGTATTATTTTTTATCTTGTCCTCTTTTTTTGTGTGTTTGGATGTTATGTCAGATATCTTATCTTGTTTTAAGGTCATTTTAGGTTTAAATTTGAGTAGTGATGACTCCATTTCCTAATGGATGGACTAGGTAACTCATCTATATGATTAGAAAACAACCATCCCTATGAGACTACCAAAGATGATAGCCAAATTTTAGCTACCACTATGTAGGTTCATAAAAAAAACTTGATTTTCATGTTTTAATAACCTTGTTCTTAACCATTTTATTCCATATGATGTCTTCAAATGGTCTTTTTGAGGTTTTATTAGTAAAAGTTAAGGTTGTTTTGACAAAATTAAGGTAATGTCTTATATTTATATTATGCTTGTCTAGTCATTCCATGATGTGAATAAGACTAGAAAAATTATGTCAAATGTCCTTAATTATCTATAAAAATCATCTCATGCTTTGATCACCTTGCATGAACACTTTATACTTCTTTGGAGAGAATAAGGTTTTTGTGAACTTTAAGTTAATGTTTCATGCAAGAGAAAGGTGATTTTGGTCAAGTTCAATGCATGTTAAAGCACAAAAAGATAAAATATCAATACATCACACTTATCCAAGCTTGTGAATTATTTATATAAGTTTCACATATGTCAATAATGTCATATTATGTTAGTTTTCTAGGCTCAATGTCCAAATGAGAGAGAATCACTCTTCTATAGGCAATTATAAGCACTTGTAGAGACCTATATGATCCAATTTTAATTTAAAAATGAATCCAAATTTTATCTTCACCTTATTGAGTTCATATACATGGATATCAAGTTTTTACATATCCTAAAAATCAAGAACTTGTATTAGAACCTCCATTGGCCTCTTGGTAGACTAACAAAGGATAATTTCATGTACTTGGTATGGTTAGAGGATAGAGATTATTGGCATAAGATTGTGGGAAAACAAATGGGGCTTAATTTAATTTATTTTCATGTCATTGGTTCTCATATTAGTGCCCTCATATTTATGAATCATTGTTAAGATAATTAGGTGGCCTTAAACACTTGTAAAACCCCAAGGTCTCAATTTTGAGCATGTTTAATGCATGAATGAGATATTGAAGGTAAATTTAGTGATTTAAAGTAATCCTAACTACCAATAAACCTTATAAAACTTTCATCTTCCATCCTTGTTGCATGTGCAACATTAAAAATTGAGCTAATGACCTTCATATGGTATAACTATAGGTTTACACTACAGGTTTTGGAGTTACTATAGGGTTCAATTCACATAGGTGATAATAAAATGTTTTTAATTATCTTTTAAAAATAATTTATATCCCTTGAGCCATATATTTACTATAATAATATCCATCCAAGTATCACTTATGGTTATAGCCTTGAGGACTGTGTGGAGGATATTTACACAAATATGGTTTAAAAGGTTTAATATTGCACTACCAAAGGTTTTTATAGGTAATAAAATAATAAAAAGTGTAATTAAGTAATTTATGGTGATATAAAATATTTAAAATATCAATATAAGTCTCACTAAAGGATTAAAGCATGGAAATGTAGACCTTTAGATCTACAGACCTATATGTTTTCATTCATGTAAGATGCATACTTAAAAGGTGAGATTATTGTAGGATTTAGTATTTAAGTGAATGTATAAAGTAATTAAAGATATTTTTATTATTTTTATAGGCTTAAATATTAATAAATCCTTGGAGAGGCTCGAGACTCAGTCAATACTCTATAAAGCCTGTAAGGACACCTACAAGTCAGCCCAAGCCTATGTGAGAAGAAAACTATTCCTATGGTTTGAATGAATCCTAAGAAAGAATAAAAGGTTGAGATGATATGTAAAATAGTTTTATAACTAAAAATTCCACTAAGATACTTCATTTTCAATACTTAATATTTAAAAACACATCCCATCATCCATATGTTTATTTCGAGGTAGTAAGAAGAAAGAGGCATATGATGAAACAAAATGAAGATGGGAGTCATGGAGAGAGGTATTGAGAGTTATCGTAAATATATTTAAAAATTTAAAACACAACCATATATTGATAAAATAATCTCATAATATGATTGATTATAGTATCCCATTCAAGCTTATAAGATCTAAACATGTACCCTACAACCCTTTGCATAATGAGATGAAGATGTTTTTTTTTGTTAAAAGAAAAATATATCATTAATGACATAAAGGAATGTTTTAAAAATTTAAACATGTTTATTAATGATAAAAACATGAAAAATAGAGGTAATATATATTAGGTCATTGAATATAGTAAGCTCAATCAAGCACCTAGTAGTCATACTTACCATTGTGTGTCTAAAAAAGAGAACTCCTAACTATATTGATATAAAATAAGATACAAATGTTTATATGTTAAAATTATTAGGTTTTAAGAGTTTATAAAACATATGAATTTATTTTCATGGTTTAAATAAATTCTAAATGTTAACCTACAGGTTTGTAGATCTATAGGTCTACACTCACGAGCAAAAGAGTTTAAACCTCATGTTGGATGGGACTTGCCTAGCCTTGGGTAGTCCTAATACCATAAATTAATTATAAGAGTAATAATAAACATTTTAATCAATATAATAAAGGTTTCATAAGCTTTTCGTAGACCTTGAAGTAGAGAAAATAGGGGCAAACACACTAACCAGGGTCAAGAGTGCATGTATGCTCATAAACCCTAGTATCAACCAATGATGTTACATGAGGTATAATTAGTATAATTTAAAATAAATCCATGATAATATGAAAATGTAAATGATAAATACCTTTTTTAGGTATTCAAATCTCAAAATAAATATTGAAACTCCTTTTTTGCAAACTCATGTCTCTATTGAGTTCAAATTTACAAGATTACCATCCTAAGAAGCATCTTATTAAGCTCATAAATATATGGATAATTTGAATTTGATAAAAATATATTTTTTAATTTTATATATAGTTATGTATTTATTATTTTTTCATTATTTCATTTATTAGAGCCTTAAGCTTTATGAATCATCGTTAAGATGATAAGCATGTTTCAGGTTATCTAGAAGACTAGAAATGACCTGATTAAAATAATTGTCTACCCATGTGATTAAAATGAGTTATATTGATCTTTAAACCACCTATAAATCACTCCTCACTCAAATAATACCCTCACAATGAAGTTTTCTTGTAATTTCACCTTTACGGATGTAATGTTATGTTTTTGTGAGGTTTTAGATCTAAAATAGGGTGCTTAACCTCATGGACATATGTAAACCATTATTAAAATGGATTTAGATGTATTATATCATTTCATGTAAATGAATAAATACTTTTTTCCTTGTAAGTGATCCTACAGATCTATTTTTTGAATGCAATATGAGAAGGATTGTGAAAGACTAGTTTTTTTGGCCATTTCTTGGTTCATACACCTACACAAGGTTTCAAAAGCCCAAATTTGAAATGGATAATGGTGAAGAGGTCATAAAAGTTAAGCAAACACTTATTTTGGATTTCACATGTGTGGGATAAGTATAAAGTAAAATTTCAATTTCTAGGCCTAGAGACCTAATTGAGGCTTAATTAGAGAGAGAAAAAGGTGAATAAGTGTACTTGCACTTGATGGATGTTCATTAAATTTTTCAAAAATATATAAGGGATTAAATGGTACTAAAAAATATCATTAATTTTGAAATATCATTTGTAAAATATCCTACATAGGGAGCTTTGTGTGTTGTGAGGGCTATAAGAAACAAAAGTTAAATCTGAGCTTTGGGTGAAAATTAAGGCCTTTAGGAGTGTTTAATGGATAAAAATGGGTTTATTTAGGTTTTTTAAGGTTGTTATATAAATTTAATGAAGATATGTTTCACGCATAGATAAGGAAGTAATATTTGATGCTTACAAGTAAGGAGAGGCATAATGAGACCAAATAGATGTCAAGATACCTAAGAAGGTGTGATCATCATTATAACATCAATACACAAGATTAATAATAATATTAAAGGTGTCAATAATAGGGGTAGAATGTAATTTAATATGACTTGATGACCAGGGAGTGTTATTTGTCACTTTCTAAGATAAGAAGAGGGTAGTTTGAATAATAAGAAAGAGGTGTCAAGCAGAGATTAAAACTCCTATGCCATTTCCAAGATGATGCATCTTCAAAAGAAAAAAACATGTCCTTTAAGACCTTATGAGACTATCCTTAAACTTAGTTCGTATGTGTAACTCTTTATTGACACTTGTTAATCTATCTCTTATACGCCTCTCTCTCACATACTCTCATTCTCTATAAATTCAGTCTTGTTTGGCTGTGTATTCATCCTCCACATTGGTATGGAAAATCTCTACCAATTTTTATGTCTTTGATCCATGAGATACTACTAATTATACCTCATTCCATGATTTTGCTTAGTGTATGTGTATGAATAGTTGATCTTGTCAAGTGATTTGACTAGTATTCCTTCGGATGTTGTACTATTATAACACTTATTTATAGTTTAAAATCTTCTTTTATAGGCCATATGAAGTGTATAAGGTAAATTTTAAGTGAGATTGTTTCTTAATTATTTTCATTTCAAGACCTCTTGATTAGTCATCTTAGATAAAGAATCTATCACAACCCCCACATTGAAGTTATTATATGAGAGATTTAGATTAGGAGTAGTGTATGTTAAGGTCCATATCTTAGTCCACATGTTCACATGCATCTAGTTGGTAGTGATAAACATATTTGGTGTATCATCCCCTTAATTAGTTTTCTTTAATATTATAATTCTCTCTTTTCCTTCCAAGTTATTAGTGCAGTGGAACCTAGTTGATAAATCAAAGGCATATAGCCCTATAATCTAGAGGTTTTATCCATCTAAAGGTCACCCATAGCCTAGGGTAAATCCCATTTCATAACTTAAGTTGAGAGGGCTTGAATCACCATCTCAATGGTGAAAATTTCATCAATAACAAGACATATTATAGAACACATCTTACGATACAATACTATCTTATCCAAGTTGACTATCCCCATGGAAGAAAAATAACTTTAGGGAATATTTTAACAAATTATTTTACTAGAATTACACAAATATATATTTTTTAAGAAGTTTACTACATTCATATATTTGTGCCACATAATAAAATAAAGAGAGCTCAAGCTTTTATCAATAAGAAATATTGAATATACCAATGGATTAGATCAACTATTAAGAGTTAAAATAAGACTTCATATAAGGTAAGGGCCACCAAGAATAAGAGTGTTCAAAAGGCCATAGTTAACATAACTTTTGATCCATCTCCTAGATAGTTTTATCCACTCCTCAATGTTAAAACTTCACCAACCTTCCAGAGTCACTAGCACAGGTTTCACAAAAGCTCTTAGAATTCAATTTCATATCTCTCAATCCCATTAAAAAGGTTTATATGATATGATCTCTTCTAAAGAACCATGATTATAATTCATTATGTGAGTATCATAGGGCACCAAGACATACAAAAAATAGATGCATAATTTAAAGAATAAAAATACAAGATTTGACTGTGGCTAATATTATTTATGTGGTCACACCCATATAGGCATAGAAATCAAAATAAACATAAGTTAATACATTAAATATAATATTATATCCATTTCAAAATCACACAATGAATGAGGTAGGGAGCACATCAGGTGTTCACTACACATATTAGGCACATCCACCACTAGATTCATATCACACTATTACAGAGGAGGCACACCAATTACATAATATCATTAATAATTACCATACTAAAATTCCACCCAAACCACTCATAACATTCTTATAGAAGGATATTGTTAAAGATGATACAAATTTACATGCATGCTTTATATTATCATACATAGATCATCATCTTATCTACATTGTTATGGTTGACAACGGGTCAAGCATTATCATGTGCACTATGACACTTTTGTAATATTTGGGGTACTCATAGTAAGATATATTACCCAGAGACACAATAATTAGTGCTTTCAATGGTCATGCATAGAGATCTCTTGGACAAATTATGCTTTCATTATAGGTTGGACTAGCACATATAGCCACTCAGTTCCTAGTAGTACCTAGTGCACATATGCTTGATATGTTATTAGGTAGGCCATGGATATAATAAATTTCATAAATTACATATATAGTGTAAAAATTCCTAAAATATGTACTTATATATTAGGTGGTCAAAGTCTAGGGTCTCCCATATGAGCATCCTCTACCTATCCCATAGGTAGTTAAACAATAGTTACTAGTTATAGTTCTAGCACCATTACCATATATAACACAATTATTAGTTACAACTCAAATTATACTTCTAATTGATACAACATATATTTGAGTAGATCCACTAGTGAAGGTGAGGTTTACTCATACTATATCGATACATACATATAATCTCTCATAAAGACCATTATTAGAGAGACCCCTATGTCAAAGATATGTCACATATTATAAAGGGACTTCCTCCACTCATTTTATGTTGAGATCAATATTATTTAGATCTCAATATTTTTCAAACATCTATGTCACTTCCATCTTCTTCTACCATATGGGTTTCTAAGACCATTATAATTTAGTGGACTCCATGATCAGTGCTGTAGATTCCTAACACCACTCCATAGGTAGATAAAAATATAGATTACTAAGTAAAACATATAATGGGATCACAATTTCCCTTTGACATAGAACACATGATCACAATTACCTTATTTCACATAGGTCATAGTGATAGTGAGTCTCTTATGAGAATCATTAGTCAGTATGGTTTCTACCCTCTTGTACATACTTTGTTTTCTCTTACTCCTTTTACATAGTTTATTTTCATTTTCATATTCATAGATTATATACAGAACATACAAAAATAATATAACATGACAAAACACAAAAACATTCAAATATTACTTAGAAAACACAAAATTTAAATATTGTATGCATTTGTATGTTTACACTTCTTAGATTTTATAGAGACTACATATGTTATCTATCTTAATATAGTTAGTGTTATCATACTACATGCTTCAATTGTTCTTATCGAGTGCTTATATATTGCATATAAGAATTACATTAACTACATTAATCCAGACTTGTTATCATCTACCAACTAAGGCCATATACATTGATTCAAGTTTATTCATTTGATACATCCACCCACTTTGGGTCATCTTCTACATAATTTCTGTCACCAAGTTCTATCCTTACATTCCTGACATTCTAGTTTATGCATTGATATACCTTGATATTGGTCATCGCTACTCATACTTAGATTTTTCGTGCTCAAATTTTGCTCATATTCACACTAGTTTATCTCAGATTCATATCATTTGCTCAAAATGGGAGCATTATGCATGACATTATCATTCCCATATTCAGTTAAAATACTTAAATATAGTCATTACAACTCAATCCAAATTTAGTATACTTAGATATCATATTGGGGGAATGTACATGACATGTTATCTCCATATTCTTAGTTACATGTAGGTTGATTAGATGGAATGATAAAATCCATTCCATTCTCTATGTTATATCCACTAGACATCATATTCTAGGTTTTCACCAGTTTCATGTCTTACTCCATCTATAGTGGTTGGCATTATTGAGTGGCCTAGAGATTCCTAATGTACACTAGTGGTCATGAAACTCACATACAAGGTTAGATATACCTAGTTATATATTTATATCACTTTGAAAAGTTTAATTTTAATTGCATCTACTACACACATGTGGAAAATGATGGATTCAAACCCTACTTGAGTTTTTAAGCCACCCACATGAGAGGTTTAGACACACTTGCAGTCTAATCCAAGTTATTCATAGGTCATGATCCACCAAGTAGGGGTCGATAATGATGGAGTCAAAACTAGATTGAGTTCTTGATCCACACACATATCATGATTTAGAAACATATCATCTTAGTCTAAGTTATTCAATGATTTGGTTACTATATACATAGCAACACAAAGTTTATGACTAGGTTCATGTATTATTTCACATATCTAATGAGGTGTATTCATTAATTTCCTCTTTCCTAGCTCTTTACTTAGATTTACTCAGTTATTTATTTGTTCAACATAATCTTTTAATTTTGATATCTCTTATGTTAGGCATAATTTATGCCTATTTCATCCCAAGTCATGCTTTAGATCATGCTTCACATATTCCTAACCAACTTCACATACATAGACTTGGCTACACGGGCTTTAATTCCTAGGTAAGTCTAAGAATGCTTCTTTTTCCTTAATACTATTCATTTTGTTTGTTGTATTTATAACATAGGGGGAGCAAATGTAATCACCTAAAAGTGGTATTTTAGTGATAAGAGTGATAATTGAGATAATCTATCCCTAGATTATCCCTATACCTATACTAGGTCCTTTTATCACACTTATATAACCTTTGTGTAGACCACAAGAATCCCTAATCATCTAAAATATAGTCTTTAACCTTAATTTATAGATCCTAGCTCTTCATGCCTAGTATCTATCCAATTGGACATTAGCACCATATTAAGGACACTAGAGCCATGAAATTTGAGTGTATCCAAAATGGTTCTAATGTCCTTTACCCTAATTTTCTTGAAAGGATATATTTTAAAAATTAAAACCCTCCTAAGGTTAACCTAGAAGCATATTTTAATTTTCACACAAGCTACATAACACTATAAATATATGAATTTTAGACCTCTATCAACTAGATGGAAATTAGATGTAAAAGACCTATTCAAACAAGAAAAAATTGAGTAAACTCAAGGTTATTAATGCTTATTCAACCCTAATATTCCACACTACTATCTACAACTACCCTAATCTTAGACTTTTTAGATTTCCATTCTCAAGAACAATCAAGGAATTAAAGACCACTACTATTATAACATCACTTGCACTTACACCAGCACTTAGGTGGGGATAGCTAAATCAGGATTGATCCCTCCTATGAGTATTGGTATGTGAGAAAATTTCTTCAAAATAGTATGTTGATGATGTGTAGTCTATCTAAATATTGAACACACATTTTCAACCCATACCGTAATTGAAAGGAAGATTAGGGTTTTCATAATAAATAAACTATTAAAGGCATAATATAGAGTTTTAAACTTCATGCATGCAAAAATATAACGTATAAGCATAGGCACAGGTGTACAAAAAAATTAGGATAAGTTCTATAAAGAGGACACTAGTGTCATTTTTAGGACACTAGAGCCACATGGTGCTACTATCCAAGTGTGGATCTACTATCCAGGTAAGAATTTGACATAGGGATATAACTTATGACACTCAGAGTTATTCATATATTAGGTTTTAACACTCAGATCTTCTATATCAGGTGTTTTCCAAACAAGTCTCTATTTGCACATGTTTATTACTATATTTAAAAATTAAAATAAATTCCAAATATATAACAAATCAATGGTTATTTATTTCATATTGTTTCATTGATTTTACTACTCAACCTTTTAATCAAACATAGGATTTACATAGCTAAACCCTAAAAGGTTGAAATAAAAATAATAACATAGATAGGAGAAAGGTACTATCCCTAACAGAGATAAAATAGAGTACAAAGATAATAACTAAGCACATTAACATATGAAAAACATTATATATGAGGAATATGACTTTTTATATTATCAAATTGAGGGTTAAAATGTCTTGAAAGGATGATAACATATATAGAGTGAGGTGTTTAAGAAGAAAAGATAATTTAACATGTAAATATATAAAGAATGCACCAATAGTGCCAAGAGAAAAGGAATGATGCATAAAGGAGTGTTTTTTGAGGTGGATAACAATGAAGTATGTTTTTCGAAAGATATTTTAATAAAACACAAAAAAATCCCTTGATACACTCATAATTAAATACTAGAACAAAAAAGGAAACCCATAGAGAATGAAAGGCAAAATGCTAAGCAAGACTTAGAAATTGTAGAAAAGAGGGAAAACAAATATTATATAGAATTAATTTAATTAATAAAATAATAATCATAAATAGATGAACTATAAACAACAAATGAGATACCTAAGAATTGGAAAAAAACATATAATTTACCACACAAAAGGAAATAAATAACAGGAAGATCTATACATTGTGAAGGCAAATAAGAAGGTTAAAATTTCCAATTATTAATGAAGAATTTTTTTAAAGGTAATATGCAACATGAAACTCAAATTAATAATTTAACAAAATAAATCAAAGTTATTAAATTAAAACTAGTTAGAAGTATGTAGATATTGAAAAAATAGCTGAAAATGAAAAATGATTCTTTTTTTCTTATTAAAATATTCACAAAAATCAATAATAAATATGAAAAAAGTAATATAAATAATAACATTATATTATTTACCAATATTTATATTAAATAAAATTTAATATATTAAAAATAATGTGAAAAGCAACAATGTTACCTCAAGAGAAAATCAAGCCACAAAAAGGAAGATGAGAGTTGACAAGTGGGGAAGCTGTCAAATGGAGAAAAACACAAAAAATATATTATAATGCTTAAAAATATTTAAATAAAACTATAATACCAAGTGAAATCAAAGATAAAGAGATAAGAGTGGCCTCAAGCTAAAACATTCATCACAATATTGAAAGAGACAAATTCTGAAAAAGAGAGGAGAAGAGGGATCTTTAAACAGAGCAAGAGGAAGGATGAGGGAGTTATAACTATTCCATAATTAGCTTAAAATTGCCCCTTAGTGTTTTCCAAGTGTCCTATTCCCAATAAATAGGAGGGAAATGTTTGACATGTGGGGAGAGGGGACTTACATGTGCAAGTAACTCTCAAAATCCTACAAGAGGACACAAGATGTGAGAGATACCTCACATATCCAAGATAAAGTGAATTTATAATAACAATAGATTCATTGATAAAAAGGACTTAGGATAATCCTAAATATCCTCAATGACTACAGTGAATCTAAATAAGATTAATCCCTAACATTTATATATTACTATTAATGGTTTTTTAATATTATGATATTAGATTCTAATATTGATATTATTAGTTTTAAGTACCATGATATTAGATTATAGTTTTTCTATTATTGGACTCCAATTTGTGTAAAATCAAGTTCCAATTATATTCTAACTAGTCCTAATCACATAATTCCCCATAATTATCACAGTACCACCTAATGGTTATAATATTACTATCTAATATTTATCAAAAAATTACTCATATTAACAAACTACATCATGACGTGTAAGATTCAAAAATACTAGTGCACCAATATAAAACATATTTACACCATGTACAAGTATTTGACAACACTTTTTATTGAGTAAAAAATAGTCCCATTGTAACTTTTTAAAATAAAATTTGTTTGCGCATAAATTATCTAAATCTAAAAAGTTTGCATTTAATGTACTATTGTGAAATAATTAATGATTTCATAGCCGCATTTTATATCTTAAATCAAGGTTCATATTTTTGCATACCAAGTATATACCTTCATGACTAATGGACTTAGTTTTAGTTTAAGGTCAAATACATAAATTTACATGTCAATGGAGGTCCTTTAAAAATTTAATTTAATGTCATTTATTCAAGAGTGTCTATGTATTTATTACCTTGTAATCCCATCCTACTCACCACATGTATTAACTTTGATATATCAAGTTTGTTTAAACCATTATATGTGATTTATTGGATTTCTATATAGGCTAATAGTACTTTGTTATATTTTGTGACTGAAAATGTCCACATATGGAGAGATAAATTGGAAATAAATTTTCAATGGATCCACAAAATTTTTTGAGGCCACCTCAACAAGAAAATAAAAGACCTCCACAACTCCATTCCTTTTTGGTCTCATGATTATTTACACATTCTATCTTCTAATTTTTTATAATTATGAAAAGTAATGTGTTTACTTTATTATTATTCTAACTATTGTACATTTATTTATTCTATGCATGCAAGCCACATATGTGAATGAAATTTAAAGAAAATATAAAAGTTTAATGGTATCTGAACATTTAATAAACTCACTTAAATATTATGGGAGTTCATGAATTTAATATAGTGAACATTTCACATCCAAATCCATCTATACATTTCTCCTTTAAATTAATCCTCTCTTTCCTTTATCAAATCCACTTGGAGTAATTTCACATCAATAGAAATCTTGCACTCTACTAAGGGATGAATTTTAAAAATATGGAAAAAATCACCTGTACCTAAAATACATATAATTTTCATGTGGATAAACGCTTTATATTCATCCTCTTTTTCAATGACCATAATTTTTTTTTCTGCTTAAAATACACATCAAAAAATGTAAATTATAAAAATTAGGGTGTACTTTTACTTGTGCATATTACATAATCATAAGTAGAATAATGTTAGTTGTAGTTTGAAAAATGTTTTGATTGCATAATTAAACATTAATAATAATATATTATTAGTTCAAAAGTCATTTTTTCAAATAAATAAATATTAGTTAAATACTCATATATAATAAACAATAATACAATATTAATATATTTTGTGACCAACACACCTCATTTTTAAAATTTCAAATGAGGACCCACTTTGTCCTAGATATTTCATGTTCATATCCTATTTTGATAAAATGAACCTAGATTCAAGATGATTCATAATCTTAGGTTTAAGTCAAAATTGATATTTCCATTGAATTATTTTAATGGATCTTTAGATTTCAAATCTAGGTATTTATCAAAATTGGGGTTTGATTTAATTTAGGACTAACTTACCTAAATAAGTTATTTTTCAATATTATTTTGTCATTTTATAGGTTATATAAAATTTTCAAGTCACCATTAATATTTACTCATGTATCTTATGATTAGCAATTTCCAAATCAAATATGGAAAAGTATTATGAATTTTAATACATCTTGAGATAGTTATATTAATCCACACATCTTTATTTTGATTACTCAGAAACAAACACAAAAGTAACAAAGATCCCGTAGGAAGTGGATAAGTGAGAGTTATCCACATGCCAGCTTTATAATCATATGTGATTTTAAATATATAATAATTAAATTGACTTAGTGACCATTAAACAAGAGAGAGCCATCCACTTGTCATAATAGCACCAAGTTACAACTAACATTCATAGACAGAGTATAGAGTTGCTTGAACAAGTTGATAAGTTATATCCAATCACATGTAATCATCTATCTAAGTCACAAGTGATAGGCATAGACACATATTCTAAATCCATGTAGCATGCATGATTAGTAATACCTACATGTCATCATCCCTCTCATCTATGACCTATACAAGAAAGAACTAAGGCACAAGACTACCTAAATATCTAAGTTGACAAGATCCAGTCATCTTGATTACTCACTCCATGCGTAGTAAACACAAAACTCACATATCTCCCTAATAAAGTGGATAAGTTAGATATATCCATGTGTCACCATCCCAATCATACAAAACTTGTACATAAAGAGTATGTACATTGACCCTGATGACCACTTGGAGAAGCAAGATTTATCCACATGTTAGCATCTTACCTTGTCATAACTAATATCCAATTTCATAGAGATCAAATCCTTCAAAATAATCATATAAATATAACAATCCATATTCCATCTTATAGAAAATTGAATGTGAATAAAGAAATAAAAACCATAGTTACATGATCTAATGCCATGTGTCACATTTTATGACTCAAAAAAGTGAATAAGTAGTAAAACACCATGACAAAGTGCCACATAAAAAATAATTCATAAAAAATAATTCCATGAAATCTAACATCATAAAATTGAATCCAAAATAGAATATATAGGTAACAAAACTATTATCTATAGTTAATTTCCATGAACATATGATTTAGGGTGATTAATTATTTATCCCAATGAAATCAACTATATATTCAATCATAAAAGACCAAAGGATATTATATTTGATACTTTCCATATTCATAAATTACTATCAAATCTCTCCCAAAACTAAAGGCCTTACATTTTCAGACTTTAATAATAATTATCTAGAAGACTTAAATGGTATATTTGGGAAGTAATCATGCTCCATCTATGATCAAATACAATGTAATCATCGAGTATAAAAATAATGTGTTCAAATCATATTTATTGAACCACAAATTTTTAATTTATTTTAGGATATGGATGTTGGTAGATGTAATAGATACATATGAGGTTGATAGGTTTATATCATTCCATAATATATTGATGACATGTTGGCTATTATGGTTGTAAGTCTACATAACAAAACTTACAAACAAGAGGTATTCCCATATATAGACCCTGTATTTAATTTATTTGTTATTGGTGACTTAAAATAAAAAAATTCACCATATACATATCCATACACCTATTTATTATGTATATGGATAATCTTTTGAAAAATATTATCGACTCCCAATATTGGACATAACCTATAATAAAATAGCTTTTGATACTTGGTTGGATGATAATAATTTTAGAGGCATGTTAAATACATGGGAAATATACCCAAATAATTTTATATTGATAATCCTGTGATATAGGAATTTAATTCAAGAGAGGATGGTTAGTATGGTGTTAGTTCCAAAATTAAAACAAAATAAAAGAAACACACTAACTAGCATAACATCTCTAGGCCTAGAAATTAGGGAGAGCTTAGTTAAACATTAATAAATCACACAAATAAAATGCAAAATAAACCTCTTTTACCTTTCTTGGATGCTCCAAAACATTTTTTGTAGTGGCTTGCTTGGCTTGTGCTCATGAAGTCCTTGGCAATGGAAGCTTGGCTACCTCCACCTCTCATTAGCACCTTTGGCATGTGGCTTGGCTTGGCTTGGCTTGGAATCAACTTGTCATGGTAACACTAGTTGCTTGAATCTTTGTAATTAATTTTTCATTATAACTTTTCATAATCATGTCTTAAAATTCATGTGGTGAGGCCTCCTATTTATATATTTTTGAGAATGACTATAATGAACTCGAACCATCCATCTCAGGCTTGAGATGTGTGGTTAAGGATTAATTAAATTTTTGGAACTAAGTTTATAATTATCCTCATAATGACATTGGAATAAGGGGAAATTAAGAGGCATGAAGAGAATCATGGAAGGCATTGATGAGGCATGCAGGGCATGAATCTTGATATTGTGGCATTTATGGCCTAGAGATGTCTTCCCAAGAAATGAGGTCACTTGATGATGCATATATTCAATATTCATTTCCAAAACAAAGTATTTAACAAGTTTCCATGGAACTCTTAAGTATTCCTTGATTTTGATTAATTATATCTTAAGCATGATTAAGCATTTTATTCATAAATTACTAAAATTAATCAGAATGCCTTATTATTAGTCCATAATTGGACTGGATTAGAATTAGAAGGCAATGTCAGATGCATTGGAACCATATTCCCATTTAAGATGTTGCCAATATAAAATAACAAAGGCATGTGTATTGTGTATTATATTTGATAGGAAAGATCAATCTAGAGCACCTAAGTACAAAATGACATTTTGACTCAAAATGATCTGATCAAAGTTAACTGGCTGATAAATTGTATTACCCCATTTAGGGATACGCTAGCCAAAATTGCCACTTGAATACGTTAGTTTCAAATCATTTATCATGTTTTAGTGTTTTTTGGCCAAATTGTACATTTTGGGGGAAATTAGTCAAAATCTTGGTTGAAGGTTATTGATGACCAAATTTAGGTGTCTATAATTTGCCCCTACTTGGGAAGGAATTATAAGATATAATAATATTAACATCTTCACAAATAATGAAAACGTATTATATGCATACAACTAAAATTATGATAAAATAATTGTATGATACCTCCTTGAGGGAATGGTTGGCACAAGTATTTCAACAAACGATCACTCAAAAAGAATCAAAATGAGGGGACCAAAGAAAGGAAATATGGTGGGGTGAAAACAAAATGATATTGAAAAATAAGTGAAAATCATTGATAATTTAACCGGGATGGTATGCAATGGTTTTCCCAAATGTGGTTATAAGCATCATACCTCAATAATGGCAATGTCATATGATAACACAATGATTTGCCCAAATGTGGTTATAATCATTGAGAAGATAGAGCTGACCTAGTTAGGATAGACAAACAAGAAAATGGCATGCCCTTGTATAGGCAATAAAATTAAAGTGGTGAAAACATAATGATTTAACCAAAGGTGGTTATAATTATTTAGAATTGTAGGTGGGATGGTGTACAATTATTTGACCATATGTGGTTTAATCATTAGACCTCGATAATGGAAAACATGATAAACTTGGTTGAGGAGGATGATAAATTAACATAGAGAGAAATGATGAATTGGAACAACCTAATAGTAGGGAGATGTTCATCCAAACTAATAAATATTAAATTTCTTTCATGTTTAATTACTTTGTTTGGGATATGATTAGGATGGAATCAAGATATTAGTGTTGAATATATGTTACCATTGATGAATAGACTTATTGAAGATTAGGTTTGTTTTAAAATGTGTCAATAGGCATCATGGTATAACATCATGATGACTTGACTAAAATATACATAAGGAATGACTCCCATAATCCAATACTCAATAGAAAACAATGTACCAATGATAGAAACCATTATGACAATGTAAACACATGAATATAGATGGATTTAAGTATAACTGTGGGCAAGGAATCACCTCATTAACACACATAATTTGAATCAAGGAAACAATGATGAAAGTAAAAAAATAGGTAGAAAAACAAACAAAATAAGAAGAAACAAACAAACAATGTAATAGAAACCCTACAAACATTGCCCCTATAAAATAGGTGACAACTTAACAAATGAACAAAATGGGGGAATAAAAGAAAAGGAAGCAGGTGTCCAAGCTATCTCCATATGCACTAGGCAAGTGGACACTACCTACATAGTTTCATGGATGTAATAGCCAATAAAAAATTTAGGTCAAATGTAGTTCTCTTAGGGAATGTGAAGAATGTGATAACTAAGGGAAAAAATAGAATATAGGTGATAAAAGAAGAGGAATGGTCTTTCAAAATGGAAAGTGTGTGAGAGAAAAGGCCAAAAAGGATGGGGAAACTAAATGGCAAGTGATTTGCTTGTAACCTAGTAAGGGTTCCTAGAATCCTTAAGGCAAAGAAGTGGTCAATATTTTTGTTCCTTTCTAATTATTTTTTAAATGTTTTTGGAATTTTAGAAGTATCTCAACTAGATAAATAATGATGAGACACCAAATGGTTCAAGCTCATAAAATAGTGAGAGCTTTCAAACTTAGGTTGCTCACAAAATGGTGAGAGTGTGCCTTAGGTTTCTCACAAAATGGTGAGAGCATGGCTTAGGTTGCTTGAAAAATGATGAGAGTGTGGCTTAGGTTACTCTCAAAATGGCAAGAGTGTGGTGGAAATGGTGACTAAGCTAACCTCAACAAGTATCAAGCATTGCCTACATATTCCTAGAGTAAGACCCCACATCACTATAGTTCTACCCTTACAGTGGAGGAATTTGATTAGTGTAGCAGTCAATTCAAATAAAATAGGCACAATTGGTAACAAGGAAAAGTATGGCATATGAAGTGGTAAGTTGGTACATTAAGGCTTAATGTGGCCCCTAGTTTACCCATAGGTGGTTCTAACTAAGACACAATGGCATAGATCAATGGTACTATTCCCAAAGGTGGTTATAATTATTAGTAAGATTGGTGGTAAGAAAGGAATAACAAATGAAGGATGCAACTATTGAAACTTCTATCACACTATCCCAAGATACAATTTATATCCAAAGTACTTGAATGGACTAATAAAACTAATAAAATACCTTGATGCTAAAATGTATAATGAATGACAAAAAACCAAGGTCAAATGGGCTAGGTTTTAGAATACACTGGGCTAATAGGTGGGAATCAGAAAGTGGATGTGGTGAAGAGGATGGATAAGGGTGGTATTTGTACAAATAAGAATAGTGATAAAATGACATAACTAAAATGATCCTTATAGATAATACACCTTAGCTCTCAAGTATAGTACCGCTTGAGATTAATAATATTCATCAACTCAAGAAGTTCATCTTTTTCTAGTGTGGTAAGCCTATATTCTCCTAATCGATAATTTTTAGTAATGATGATAGGCCCTATCTAGTTTGGTTTGAATTTCCCTTTATATTTATTCTTAGCCATGGTATTTTTTTGATTTTTTTAAAAACAAGATCACCAAGTTCAAATGTTTTATATGTAACATGTTGATTATAGTGGCCTTTGAGCTAGTTCTAATACACTTGAAGATTATTGATTATAGCTATGTGTTTCTCATCAAGTAGTTCTAGCTCTTGTAGGTGAGCTACTCGATAGTCATGATCATCTAGGGCATGCTTGAAAGAGATGTGTAGTGAAGACAATTTGACCTTAATGCGAAGGATTGCTTTGATACCATAAAAAAGTGAGTATAGAGTGGCCCATATAGGAATAAAATGATTGGTATGGTATGCCTAAAGGGTAGGGGATATCTTTAAGTGAAAATCATGGCTGACATCATTGATAACTTTTTTGAGAATATTGGCAATGGTTTTATTGGATGCCTCAGCTTGGCCATTACCTTGAGGGTAATATGCTATAGAAAAATGTTTTGTGATGTTATATTTAGTACATAACTAGTCTATATCTTTATTCTTTAATGATCCTCCATTAATAGATATAATGTCAAAGGGGATATCATAGTGGCAAATGAGATGGTTGAAAATAAATTTGGAAATTTGATTTCTAGTCATGTAAGTGAGGGGTATAGCTTCAACCCACTTAGTGAAATACTCAGTAGTGCTAAGGATATGTTTATGGACATTATATGAAGTGGGGTTAATCTTCATAATGAGGTCAAGTCCCTATATAGAAAATGGCCATAGTGTCAACATTGGTTTTAAAGTGTTTGTTAGGGCATCAATTAGATTAGCATGCCATTGACATTTGTCACACTTTTTTACATATGCAGTTGTGTCTACATGTATTATGGGATAATAATAACCAATACATACAATATTTTTGGATAGGACTACTCTACTATAATGAGTGCCACATACTCTATGAAATTCTTTTAATGTTAGTGTAGACTCTATAAAAGTTAAATAATGAAGCAGATTTCCATCAGAACTATGATGGTAAAGGGTGGATCCAAGTAGATTATAATGAGTATAATGATGAATGAAGGTTTTGTTTTGTTTTTGAGATAGTTTAGATGGTAGAAATTTGTCATGAAGGTAGTTTTAAAGGTTTTAGTAATAGATAGAATTAGGATCAATAATATCATAAATCATTGCAATAGTTGAAGGTTCATGAGCTTATGCTAAAACTAATTCTCTCTAGATTTATCTATTTGTTAGATCAGAGATCTAATAGTAACCATGGCATCTATAGTTCTATTAATATCCCTTGGTGTGTACTCAAACTAAATATTGGCAATTTGTTGCTTAAGAGTGTTGACCATGGCTTTATATGAAACTAGTCTGTCATCTTTGGTCTAAAAATAATTTGTGACCTGATTGATGATTAACTAAGAATCAACATAAAATTGTAGATGAGATATATTCCAATGCACTACTTGTTGAACTCCTACAAGTGCTTCATACTAAACCATGTTGTTTGTATAAGGAAAGCTAATTTTGAATGATTTAGGGATTAGATCCCCCTATGGTGTAATAAACAATAAACTTGGCCCTGATTCATGTGTAGTAAATGATCCATCAAAATAAGGTTTCTAGGGTAACTCCTCAAGGGGTGTGTCAATGATGATCATGATGGATTTATTAGGAAATTGAAATGTGAGTGGTTTTTGTCTTTGAGAGGTGCTTCAACAAGTTAATCTACAAGAACTTGTCCCTTGATTATCTTCTGATTGACATAATCTATGATAAAATAACTAAGAAGCATGATACATTTAGTCATTTTACCTTACAAAGCTATTTTATATAGTAGATAATTGAGCGCATAGAATTTTAAAATGACCATGGTCTTATTATTCAACAAGTAATGTTGTATTTTATGAGTTGTAAAGACCATGGCTAGATAAGTTTTTTCAATAAGCACATAGTTGTGTTCATATGTAATCAAGGTACATCCTCGATAATATACAACATGCTCTTTTCCATTGTCACCATGTTTAGCTAAAAGTTCCCCCAGAGCATGGTTGGTAGCTGATAGGTATAACAAGAATGTCTTTCCTAGCATAGGATGTAATAAAATAAGTGGATTAACAAGGTAGTCTTTGAGTTGTTGAAAATATATTTGGTAGTGATCATCCCAGTGAAATTCAACTCCCTTCTTCAAAAGGTGTGTAAAAATATGGCACTTGTTTTCTAATCGAGAGATGAAGCATCGAACTGACTAGCTCTTATCCTATAAACTACTAAGTTGTTATAAATTGGTTAGTGATGGCATCTTAGTAATAGCATGGACTTTAGCTGGATTGAATTCAATGCCTATATGTGATAGTATAAAGCCATGTAATTTGCCTAAATTTACACTGAACACACATTTCTTTGGATTGAGTTTGATTTTGTACTCTTGTAATGTTTTGAATATCTTACACAACACTACTGGATGGTTGGCCCTAGTTTTGGATTTTCCTAAAATGTCATCAATAATATCATACATCATATCAGGGAATATGATATTTATGGCCCTTTGATATGTATCTCTAGCATTATTAAGGCTAAATGACATTACCTAATGATAAAATATTCTCCATGGAGTGGTGAATGCTACTTTATGTTGGTCTTCTAGTGCTATTTTTATATCATTGTATCCTAAAAATCCATCCATGAGTGAAAGCATTTTATAACCTACCATTGAGTCAATGATCATGTAAATATTAGGTAAGGGAAAATCATCTTTAGGATAATCTTTATTGATGTCTTCAAAATTAGTACAAATTCTGATCCCTTCAAACTTTTTACTAATAAGTACCACATTAGAGATCCATTCTGAGTAGTCAATGGATCAGTTACATCCTACTTATAATATTTTTCTAACTCTTTCTTTACCAATACAAAAATGTGAGGATGTATCTTATGTAGCTTTTATTTTACTATTTTATCATCAAGATTAACCACAAGGTGATGTAGAACCAAGGTGGGGTCTAAACCTAGCATGTTAGAATAGGCCCATGTAAATATATCTACAAATTCTATCAATAGATCTTTAAAGATATCATGTTCCTCTTTAATGAGGAATGCTCTCAATTTTATCCATTTCAGGTCTGATGGAGTACCAATATTTACCTCTATTGTATATTTGACTAGAAGGGTTCAACCATCTTTTAGGATAGTAGGCAATGACTTGAAGTGTTGAATTATGTCAAGGTACTCTATTAGGACTTGCTCTTCAACTTCTCCTACGCATTATGAATCTAAGTCCCCCAATGGGAGATCTAGCCACATGACAAAAACAATTATAAATTCTTGAAAATTTTGACCAAATACTTGTTGCTCAAATCTGAACTCAACTCCACAAGCAAGTTCATCACTGGTGGTCTCCTAGTCTAAATTCAAAGAAGAATGAACACCCCCATCTAATGGTACTTGAAATAGGTTTTAACTACTAGATTGGTCTTTATCTTTACTCTTTCCCTAATCAAAAATAAACTCAAAGAGGATTTCTCTTTGGAACCTCAATGCTTTACTTATTGGTTTTTGGCTAAGGGTGTTCACTCACTCTCTAAAATAGGTAGTAGGATCCAATGTGATTAAGAATCATAATTTGTGATCACCCAATAAAACATTGTCTATAAGGCCTAAAAAGTCATAGAATGCCTCATCATTCTGGAACTCATCAATTGGTAGACTAGATTCTTGTTGTTCATAATCTATCATTTGGAGAAAATATGATGGCAATGGGTTGTGATGAATGGTCAGGACAAGGGTAAAAATGGCATTGTTATCAAATAGGTTAGTTTCAACTAGGTTATCAAAGATGAGACTATGATCAAACACTACTTCACTATCAACATCATCATCATTAGTTTTTAGTGATGGAGTTTGAATAAGATATGTGGGGTCATGCCTAGATGGTTTAAATCTAAGTCCATAAGGTTTTTCATACTTAGTCATGGAAACTGGTTCAATGGTTCCTTGATAATTTAGTTTGAGGCCTCTTCCTTCATAATTGTAATGCTCCATGATCCTATTGAGAATAGGATACTTTGCATTTTCATAACAATTATCTTGGTTTTCATTGTATAACCATGATTCATCCCCTTCAAGAGGGTCAGCTTCTAAGCTAGATCTTGGTACAAAGGTGATACGTCCCTTATCTTTGTTTTGTTATTACCAATGCATATGTGGGGTTTCTTTAGATTACCTAAAGGTTTTAAAATTCTAAGGAAGATTAGAAATATGAAATGTATCATGCATCACATATTCTCCTTATCCATTATCTGAAATGGTGAAATGATTGGAAGCTTAAGGAGGTGGCATGTGGAGAAGGGAATCCAAGGTATTAAGATCTATGCAATTATCTAATTAAGGATCAATGAGTATAGCCTTTCATTTATCCTCCTTGAAACTTTGATTCATGTTGTATTGATAATTATAGCTTTGAAATTTAGCCTCAAGATGATTGTAGTGTTCATATAGGTGTAAATCTCCTAGAATATTCACTTCCATCCCTGAGTGGGAAAACTTGATACATTGGTGCACTATTGATGGGATTGCACAAGTATCATGTAACCAAGGCTTGTCTAGAAGCATATTTTATGATAACCCAAGACCAAGCACATGAAAAAGTGTATCATAGGTTAAAGGCCCAATTATAAATATAAAACTAATGGTGACTTATGATTCTCTTTCCTGATTATCATAACCTTTGATAGTTATTGTTTCTAGATGGAGATCTGTCATTGTGTACCAAAAAAGCTTGATGAGATTTAGAGACACTATGTTGAAGCTGGATCCATTGTCTATAAGGACATGATTCACTTTATTCCATCTTATATAAAATTTTATGTATAATGGATTATTATGGAGAGGGCCAAGAGAAGACATATTGCTTTGGTTGAATGTGACTTATTGGACTAGAGCTAGGTGTCCAACCAAAGCTTGAAATCTATCAGGGGATATGTCACTATCAATAGTGGATTGGGTTAAAAACACATTAAATATGTTCTTATGGATTATTAACATTTGTGGCAAATCTAAAATATAAGTTTGTGATAGTGTCTTCTATAATTATTACATAATATCAAATTTCTTATCTTGGTAAGTAGAGAATGATTTATTTTGAGGTTGAATGGGTGGTTGAATGACAAGAAAAGTGGTGGATGGTTATGGGCCTAGGATAATAATCTTTGACCTCTAAGTTATCATTGCATAATTAAGATTAAATACTAGACCATTATTACTAACCAATGTTGGGAATGGTGTGGGACCAGACATGGTAAGTCTTGATTGCCGGTGCACTCACATGTGGTCACATGGTAAGGATAAGTTGTTGATATAAGGTACAAAATGGGAAGTCCTAGTTTGTTGGTTTACATGTATGCACTCCCAAGTCAAAGAAGGATTATCCATGTAATTTGGATGAATTTTATTATTTAATAGTGGTAAGATAAAAATGACCTTCAACCTTGTTATAGTCATGTGAAACTACATGGTAGGTTTCTTGGTTGTTACTATTTTGACCTTGGTTTTGTCTATTATTATGCCATTATGGGTTATACTATTGACTTTATTGATTCTGTTGGTTTAGTTTGTACTGCAATAGCCATTGTTGTTGTTGTTGATTATTTTGCCACTACTAATTTTTATGTTAGGGAAAGGGGTTTTTATTAATCCCAAGAGTTTGACTAGAAGTGAAAAAACCATTATCTAATGTTATCTCCCCATTCTCCAACATATTCTCAATTAAATTCTTTATTTGGACACATCTTCATAGATTATGCGCATTTACCTAATGATAGTCACATAATTCATTTTCATGGTACAAATTAAGATAAGGAATGCCTTGTGGATAATGCTTTTGTATAGGCCAACTAATTAGATTAGCAGTAGCAAGCTTGTGAAATACAAACTCAATATATTTTCCTAGGTCACTAAATAAATGATGTGCATGCATGATTCTCCTAAGAGGAAGGGTTTGAAATGGTAATGAATACTATATTTATTATGTGAGTTTTGGTTATTGTGCTTGTAGCATTAGTTGAAGAGGTTGTTAAGTAGGAGTAAGATAAAAATGTGTTGTAGATAATGTTTGCACCATTTGGACATGATGGGATTTAGATACTCCATTTTCCACAACATTCTTATTATGGTTGAATTACTATAGTCTATCATGGTTATTAGCCTATGTTAGTTGTGATACTGGTACTTGAATGAGATGTTGATCATTTCCTTGATTGGTACCTTGATTTTGATTAGTTGAATTAAGCTTGATAACTCCTTTATGAATGAGTGTTCACCCAATCAACAATCCTTTGTTGATGGTTTCCTTGAAAGTATGTGTACATTGTAGTTTCAAATGATAGGCTATCTCACTATGCAAATTTTTAATAATCATAATAGCTAATTATTTATCTGATAAACTATGGGTGAAATGGCTTGTAAGGGCTCTCTATCACTATAAATAACTTTCAAAACTCTTACCAAATTTTTCTTTGATTTTGTTAATTGTACTAATGAAATTTCATGCTCGATATCATAGGAAAAGTACTACATAAATTTATCAACAAGATCATCAAAATATGTTACTAAATTTTTGGGAAACATTAAAACCCACTCCAAGGCTTGTCTAGCCAAGCTCCTTAGAAAAAATAGTAAAAGGTATATGTAACTATATGCCACTGGTTGACATGTGACATAGAATTCAATCAAATGAGCCTTATGGTCACTTTTCTGATCGTATTTGTCAAATTTTGGTGGTTTGTATCCTAGAGGAAATGGTCTATACAAATACTCTATGTTGAATGGTTAGGAACACATGTCATCCAATTTTAACCTTTTATTTTATTTCCTATCTTGAATTGTAGTAATTGCATCCTTCATCTATTGCAGTTCTTGTGATAGGAAACTAGGAAGAACATTAGTTTAAGGGAGGATTTGGGTAGATGGTTAGGAAATCACAAGTGGAACACTTTGACTAGGGTATGATCGAGATATGTGTTGGGGTACATTGATTTGGTTGGGGAATGTACCAATAATACACATACATTAATTAGGATGTACTTTAAATTACATATATGGTTGTGTAATATTCTAGTTTGGGTTGGTGATAAATGTTTGACTTGGAGGATTTTATGGTTGGGATGGAGGGACATAACTATACTATGCTTATTGTGGTTGAAAAGGGACATGATACCAACTAATCAAACCTTGATATTTCATGGTAAATAGAGGTCCAAGACCTTATCTCTAAATTTGTGGAACATTTGGAACCAATGGTTATCTAGTAGTTATTTTTGAGAAACATGGGAACTTATTTGTTACTTGAATCCCTACGGAGAAGTGAAAATAAGTTGTACATTTAGCATCTATCACTAACCAATATTTGTACATTGTTGAATAGTCATTACTTGGTTTTGAATGGCATATTAGTATATGACTGAAGAGGTATGTTTGTTAGTATCTTACTAGGTGGAACATTTGTTACCCCTGATTGAGGTGGCAATGTATTTGTCCTCTATTTTGTTGATACACTATATTGTGTCTACTATTGTGGCATAATATTCATTACCTATTGAGGAGGAGTGGGGTTCATCATATTCTATCATTGAGGCATGACATTAGCCATTATTTGATTACCTAATCCTATAAGTTGTACACTCGAGGAAGTAGCTAGTTGAGGTTAGGGTGTGGAAACTCCTATTTCTTAGTATGATATCTATTCATAAGATTGACTATAGGCACATGTTGTTGGATAATTGTTTGTGAATTAATACCACTTTAATTGGGATTGGATGTTGTTTTCACATTATCCACTATGTTTGGCTCACTATTATATGTAGAGGATGAAGACATTTCCTTAATAACAAGCATATGCATCAAGTTATCTATTGAAGTATCTTGTATGAATGGGTCAGAATTCAAATTCTTTTGTCTAGTTAACTCTATCAACACTCCTATTGAAGTAACTACATTAATGAGAGGATTAATCACCATGTTCATCTTATTAAAATCACATGCTAGATTTAAATAGGTTTGATATGTTGTTTGTATTTGGTTAAAGTGATATTCCATGATGTTTTTGCCTTGATTAGATATATTAGGATCTTGGTACATTATTTGGACTAAAGCCATAGGATTTCTATAAGAATCCTATTGATCGTAAATGCTATTATGGGGCACTCTTAGTAAACTTGATAAATTTTCGTGGGTAAAGTATACTAGAAACATGGCCTCTAACTCTATGGCTCTAACTAAAATATTGTCTTTGTTCTCTAATAAATGTTTCTTAAACAAAAATGGATCATATGTGGAAGATTTATTAGTAGAATATGACTATTAAAGAACTAGCTCATCCACTATGGGTATTATAGTTAGGTATTGTGCATTTTATTCTTGGTCTTGTTCTAAGTAAGGTGGTGTGTTAACTAGATAGTTAGCTAACACATCTTGGCTTTGTGCCCTTGATTGAGTATTATAAGAGGGATGACAATCCATCTCATAAGTAGTTTTATTTGCATAGTGGTCTTGTACCATTTCTTCTTACACAACTACATTACTAATCCTTGGATTTCACACGAGTCCACTACGAGTGTAGGAATACATGTTGGGATCCATAGTCAATGTTTTGTGTTAAAAGGTCAAAGAGTTATACAAACTCAAAAAAGGATAATGCCGAAAATAGATGATGTTCCAACTTGGTCTAGATTCATCAAAAGGATCAAAATATTTATGAAACTATTTGTGAGAAAACAAGTTAGCATGAAATATCTCACATTTCACTATTCACATAAAGATAAGCTATTAAATGGACTAAAAATAAAAATGTCAAACTCTAAGGTTAGAGTGTTTCAAATCAGTCTAATCTAGGAATTTAAAATTTGTTAGGTATTTTGGCCAAACACAATGTCAAAATCTAGTCTCAAACAAGGCATGTGATCGCACTCTTGGCCAAATGGTGTCAAAAGCTAAACTTTTAAATAGATGAAATTTTTAGTCTAATGGATTAAAAACACTTATAACAAACACTAGGCATTTGATTTTTGGACATGAATTTGATCAACTAGGTATAAGGTATGAAACAAAAGGCACTTCAAAAATATTTTATTTTCTCAGAAAAATGGTATATAACTTGGTTCTTTTGTCAAACAAGCTAGACAAAAGTGAATAGCATAACTACTTTAGACAAAAGATCATAAAAATACACTTGGATTGGTCTGAAAATGTAAGAACAAATTTGAAATCTATGAAACAATATTTGAAATGTTTTAGGTAGCATATCAAAGCTACACCACCCAAAAGGTGTGACAAAAAAGTTTGTTTCAAAAACTCTTTAAGGCAAAGATATTTTCCCATAATTTTTACAGCATAACATTACTTTTCTTGACTGAAAATGTTGTGGTGCATAGACCCAAAGTGCAAGTGTTTAGCACAAAATGGATTAATTCTATCAAGTTATGATGATGATTATGAGTTTTAAATGGCCTCCAACCTAAATTAGAAATTACACGTAAGTTTCCTCAAGTTTAGTTTAAATGGTGAACCCACTTATAACATCAACCCTATGAACTTATAAATGTGTAATTTATAATTTAGATTATAAGTGAAGGACTTTAAACAACTTTGGTAAATGTCTAGACTCAATTGGGAAGCATAACCATGCCAAAGTGGATGATATTACTCTCAAGCTTTTGATGAACTTTGAACAAAGTAAATTGATGATCTCATATGGGAATTATAATGCCTCTTTATTTAAAGGAAAATTAGGACTATGTATTTGATTGGAATTTTTTTGTTTACACCATGTTTTGACTTTAAACAAGACTCTAATCTAGGCTAAGACCAACTAATTAATCACTCTTAGATCCTAAACTGACAAGGTTGCTTGGTACTATTAGAATCCATCAATATACATAATTTGAGAGGATTTTAGGTGTTCATCCAAAAGTAAATGCATATTATATAGTAGGTTTTTTACACCCCCCTCCTCTCAAATTACATTACTTTGACATGGACCTTGAGGCACACCTTACACCAACAATACTTTCATGGTAAGTGAGGATTTGTCTAAGATGTAAAAAGTTTTTGAATATTCTAGGGGAATCAATTACACAATGAATTCCACACCAAATAATGAAACAAAAAGCTTATATTTTGGGTACATATCACTTTTCTTATTGTAAAAATGTCTAGTCCTTTTCGAAACCATTACATCTTGCTATTAGCTCAGTGTAGTGCAATGTCCAAAGTGCCACTACATATTATATGCAACTCCAATTAGGATACAAATGAATTAAATGATGAGAGGTGAAACCCCAAGTCAAAGCTTCCCTAAAGAAATCATAGGAGGTGATGGCGTCCCCCTCATAAGCCAAGTTTTCATAAAAATAAAGAAATCTTGAAAGTAGAAAGACTTTAGGGTCATTTTCAAGGTCACCCAACCTTTAACAAGTTTTTAGGGAGCACATTAGATGAAATTATTTATAATCCTTGGAATAGGATATTTTAAATAGGAATGACACTTTTTATTCCAAGGTTTCCCTAAAGGGGACAAATGAAGGAGCATACATGCAACATTCCTCTTTTTTTCAAACAAAATCTGATTAAACAACTAAGCAAATATAAAAATCTTTGAAAAGGTGAGTTTATTTTTAAGTCTAAAGGGAAAGTGAGGTAGTGTTCATTTGACCCCTTGGTCTTAATTGTAACTTTGAAAACATTCACCATAAACATCTAATTTTTTTTTTAAACACCAAAACAAGATTCTTAATTGATTTTTAAGCATGCAAAAGGTGATCTAAAACATGTTTTTAGTAAATGTCAAGCTTGATCCTGCACCAAAATTTTTAGCATGTCCTTTAGCTTTCAAGCTCTTTTTAGTTTTAAATAATGAATTTTAGGAAAAGAGATCTTAGGTCTATGTTTTAAGAAAAACACCTTGACCAATATTGTTTTATATAATTTATGATGGTTACATTTTCTAACTAATGACAGTTATCTAACCGACATCAATTATATCAATGTTACCAATGGCAAGTATACAATCAATGCCAATTTTCAAAACTATCATCAGTTAAGATATGCAGCTAAAGTTAGTCTTATTTGCTGATGTCGGTTACTATGTAAACATATGGAAAACAAAAATGGCAAAATAAAGTTAGAAAATAATTTTCCAAGAGTTTTAAGGGTCCAAATAAATATTTTAAAGTTAAGAAATGATCTTCTTTAGGTGTGAGATGTATTTGGTCCCACTGAGCATACCATATGCGATCTATGAATTTGACCCAAGAGAGGATGGTTAGTATGGTGTTAGTTCCAAAATGAAAACAAAAGGAAAGAAACACACTAACTAGCATAACATCTCTAGGCCTAGACACTAGGGAGAGCTTAGTTAACAAACATGAATAAAACACAACTAAAATGCAAAAGAAACCTCTTTTACCTTCTTTAGATGCTCCAAAATGCTTTTTTTAGTGGCTTTCTTGACTTGTGCTCATGAATTCCTTGGCAATAGAAGCTTGGCTACCTCCATCTCTCCTTGGAACCTTTGGCTTGTGGCTTAGCTTGGCCTGGCTTGGAATTAGTTTGGCATAGTAACACTAGTTGATTGAATCTTTGTAATAAATTCTACATTACAAATTTTCATAATCATGTCTTAAAATCATGTGGTGAGGCCTCCTATTTATGGTTTTTTTAGAATGTCTAAAATCAATCTGATCTATCCATCTCAGGGTTGAGATGTGTGGTTGAGGATTAATTAAATTTTTTTAATTAATTTTATAATTATCCTCATCATGATAGTGGAAGAAGGGGAAATTAAGAGGCATTGATAGGATCATGGAATGTATTGATGAGGCATGGAGGGCATGAATCCTGATATTTATGGCATTTATTGCCTAGGGATGTCTTCTTAAGAAATGAGGTCACCTAATGATGTAGATATTGAATATTCATTTCCAAAATAAAGTATTTGAGAAGTTTCCATGGAATTCTTAATTAGGCCTTGATTTGGATTAATTATCTTTTAAGCATGATTAAGCACTTTGTGCACAAATTACTCAAATTGATCAGAATGCCTTGTTATTGGTCCAAAATTTGACTGGATTGGAATTAAAAGGAAATGTTAGATGCATTGAAACCATATTCCCATTTAGTATGTTACCAATAATAAATAACAAAGGCACATGTCTTGTGTATAAGATTTGATAGGAAAGAGCAATCTAGAGCACCCAGGTGCAAAATTAGTATTTTGACTCAAAATGATCTAATCAAGGTTAACTGGCCCATAAATTGTATTGCCCCATTTAAGGATACCCTGGCCAAAATTGGCACTTGAATACATCAGTTTCACATCATTTAGCATGTTTTAGTGTTTTTAAGATAAATTGTGCATTTTGGTCCAATTAATCTAGGATAAATCATTAGTTTTAATTAGTTTTAAGAGGATAATTAATCTAGGATAAATCATTAGTTTTAATGATTAACACTAAAACATGCTAAATGATGTGAAATTGATGTATTCAAGTGCCAATTTTGGCCAGGGTATGCTTAAATGGGGTAATACAATTTATGGGCCAGTTAACCTTGATTAGATCATTTTGAGTCAAAATACTAATTTTGTACCTGGGTAAATTCTTAATAAATGAGGTCACCTAATGATGAAGATATTGAATATTCATTTCTAAAACAAAGTATTTGAGAAGTTTCCATGGAATTATTAATTAGGCCTTGATTTGGATTAATTATCTTTTAAGCATGATTAAGCACTTTGTGCACAAATTACTCAAACTGATTAGAATGCCTTGTTATTGGTCCAAAATTTGACTGGATTGGAATTAAAAGGAAATGTTAGATGCATTGAAACCATATTCCCATTTAGGATGTTACCAATAATAAATAACAAAGGCACACGTCTTGTGTATAAGATTTGATAGGAAAGAGCAATCCAATTCACCCAGGTGCAAAATTAGTATTGTATTGCCCCATTTAAGGATACCCTGGCCAAAATTGGCACTTGAATACATCAATTTCACATCATTTAGCATGTTTTAGTGTTTTTAAGATAAATTGTGCATTTTGGGGGAAACTATTCAAAATCCTAATTGGAGGTTATTGGTGGAGAGATTTAGGTGTCTAAAAATCCAAATCAACACTACTCTAATTATTAGATTCAATATTATAATTCAAGCTATCATGACCTCATCAAGTAGATTGTATGGCTTCCCAAACATTACTTATATCATGGAAATTTAGGTCCCCTTTTTGGAAATCATTATATAGACTAAGAGGATAATTAATCTAGGATAAATCATTAGTTTTAATCTAAAACACCTAATCATCATGTCAAAGAACAGAAAAATGAATATTTCAATATGATGAGATGTTTACTAGATGTAGTAATTGTTATGGTCACCATTCATTTATAATAACCATGAGAGACTCAACACAAATACCCTAAAAATTAGATATTCCATGATCACAACATATTTCACATATATTGAATCCACAGACAGAACAAAACCAAAGTAACCTAGAAATCAACATACCCATCTTCACAAAAAGGGGGCTAAGAAATTTGTTATTGTATATAGTGATAGTGAAGAAGAGGTAGATGAATGTAATAAGAAGGATGACTCTAATTCTTATATGACCAATATAATAGATTTGGAAAACCAAAAGAAAAATAATCTCACTAAAATCATTGAGAAAGAAGTAGAGAAGCATTATTTAAAAGATGAAAACAAGGATTTCAATCAAATTGAAATTTTGCTCAAGAATAGGGAGAATACTAACATGGTGACTAAAGCACTTAAGTTAAAAAAATTCCCTCATATGATGGTTCATGTGTGATATTTTGAATTAATTTTAGATTTTAGGGCTTCTAGTAAAAATTGTAAGGGTTTTAAAGATATTAAAACCCTATTATTAATATGTGAAATATATCTTATGGTGTCCTCAAGTTTCAAAAATTCACTGGGTTTCAGTTCCTATAGAAGAAAATTCCATAACTGACGGCACTACCTCAATGTCAACCCATCTAGAGGAAGTTTTTTAAAAAAGGTCACTTTAGTCCATTTATGTATTCTAAGGGATAGCCCTGAAAATTAATTAGACAACATTCTACAAGGGCTTTTGATAGCCCTATGTTCCATATTAGAGTTTTTAAATAAAATCATGAAAACCCATGTCTATAATATCCTACAAAAACTAAAATATAGACCCAATTTTTTTTCCTCGTGTAGATTTTAGTTCTTTATCAAAGAAATTTATATAAGGAAGAGTATTTTTTTAATAAAACAAAATAATCCCTACATTTTCAACTAAGGGTTCCGATTGTTGTAAGTTGGATTCCATGGAAACATTCAAAGTGAAAGTCAGGGTTTTATATAGGATAAGAAACATACTAATTTGGTCTTCCCTATACTTGTACTGACCATAGTCCTCCCTACTTGCTACAAATTTTGTTCCCTTTGAGTGCCTATCTACTTCTTTCAAACATATAATTTATCTAAATAATTATTTTAGACTTCTAGTCACTTTAATTTCCACCTAAGTTGATGAAGCCACTACACATATTAACACCACCCTTATCACCCCTCATAACATCATTTGATTCATTAAAATCACCATGCTTCCCCTTCTCTACATGATCCATCAAATAAAATTTTAGGGTTTCCATAAACATCTAATTAATACATGCAAGCCATTTTGAGAATTTAAAGGTAGAGGGATTAATGGTAAAGGAAGGACATGCATGGTAGCCTTGCATTCTAGCTAAGATAACATAGGTAGCATTGATAGTAGCACAAACACAAAGTAAACAAACCACACAAAAGAAAAAAATGGGAAAACAAAAAATAAATACCACCTCTAACAGCTAGAAATTTAGCAACAAAGGGAACAAAGGAGGCAAAGATGACCAAGGTGAGCCATATGGAGAAATATTGAAGCACCATTAATGGAAGATGACTTCTTATCTCCCCATTTCATAGTTACAATATTCCCCTCTATTTTTATTCTCCCTATTTTCAAATCTTAAAAAATACTTCACCTTATTAGATGTTTTCTCTAACTCAAATCTCAGTGACTCATCTTTAATTACATACCTTGAACATTCATCTTATTTATCTTTCAAGCTTGTAGACAAGATTTCTAACTGACAACTGAGCTACTTGACTATATATTCATGTTATTTTGATAGGACCTAAGTTCCCGAAAGCTCTGACACAACTTGTCAGATTTAAGAGCACACATGATTACCTTTGTATAAGCAACTTAAACATGTAGAAATAACTAGAAGAACAAATAACTATCAATGAGAAAACACACAGAATATGAGAGGTAGCACACAATTGTATTCAACTCATTACAAAGGAAATTACAATAAAGAGATCACACTCTTATTCCACCTCTTTGAGACTTCCTCCTCAAGGGCTCCCAGTAATCTTCCCACCTAAGTAATCTTCTCTCATAGGTCACAACACATAGCTAACACAAGCTGTTGTTCACCTCATTGTACTCTCAATACAACCGAGTACAAACTGGTACTCCAAGTAGATATCACCATGATCTTACTCCTTGATGTATTGTTATCACCTTAGATCTTGCTCCCCCACCGATCTCCTTTTGACCCTCACACATACACACCCCTGTAGACCAACCTGATCTTACTTATCAGATGTAGATCTGTACCATAATCTTGCAACACCCTACATATCAAACTTGATCTTACATACATGAGGAATCCTACTTGATTCCACCATGGGAAGAACTCTCCAAGTTTTACACTTGGGTTCTACAAGTTCTACACTTAATAATACAGCCCATGAGTCTATTATATAGATCTCATGCATATAATAATTAGACAAGCAACTCAAAGACTCAAACTGGTCTTCATCATGCAAACTCTCCATTCACTTAACTGACTATTTTTCAACAATAATTCTGACTACCACAGGTGACCGATGTTAGTCCCTACCTTCCTGGAGTTGACTGACACTGGTTGATCCCTGCCGATGCCAGTTTCCTTTTGTGCTTCCCCTAACCGACGTTGGTTGTGGCCTACCAATTCCCGTGACTATCATGCTCAAAAACCTCTATGTTTGCCTTAAGGTGAAGCTTTTGGTTCCACACCCTAACAATCTCCCACTTGGAAATAAATAGCTGCACCTGTACCCATACCAGTACTCTATCTAATCTGCATCCTAGCTTGTATTCCTCTTCAAGCTCCCACTTGAAGACTACCCACCACACTCCTTGTGGTGTTAATCCTGTGCTTGAATTTCTTCATTCTTAGCTTACCTTCTTCTACCATTGCTATACTCCCACTCAATCAAAAACCCCTGTGAATAACCTGTAATCAACAAACCACTAACCAGATCTGGCCATCTATTAGTCAAACTCGCTCTGAGAACATCCAACCTCACTCTGATACCATTTGATAGGACCTAAGTTCCCCAAAGCTATGACACAACTTTTTAGATTTAAGAGCACACATGATTACCTTTGTATAAGCAACTTAAACATGCGGAAATAACCAGAAGAACAAATAACTATCAATGAGAAAACACACAGAATATGAGAGGCAACACACAATTGTATTCAACTCATTACAAAGAAAATTACAATAAAGAGATCACACTCTTCTTTCACCTCTATGAGGCTTCCTCCTCAAGGGCTCCTAGTAATCTTCCCACCTGAGTAATCTTTTCTCATAGGTCACAACACATAGCTAACACAAGCTATTGTTCACCTCATTGTACTCTCAGTACAATCGAGTATGAACCGGTACTCCAAGTAGATCTCACCATGATCCTGCTCCTTGATGTATTGTTGTCACCTTAGATCCCGCTCCCCTGTTGATCTCCTTTTGACCCTCACACATACACACCCCTATAGACCAACCTGATCTTACCTATCACATGTAGATCTCCACCATGATCCTGCAACACCCTGCATATCAAACCTAATCTTACATACATGTGGAATCCTACTTGATTCCACCATGGGAAGAACTCTCCAAGTTCTACACTTGGGTTCTACAAGTTCTACACTTAGCAATATAGCCCATGAGTCTATTATATAGATCTCATGCATACAATAATTAGATAAGTGGCTTAAAGACTCGAACTGTTCTTCATCATGCAAACTCTCCATTCACTTAACTGACTATTCGTCAACAGCAATTTTGACTGCCACAGGCAACCGACATCGGTCCCTACCTTCCTAGAGGTGACCAATGCTAGCCGATCCCTGCCGATGTCAGTTTCCTTTTGTGCTTCCCTTGACCGACGTCGGTTGTGGCCTGTTGACGCCGGTGACTGTCATGCTTAGAAACCTCCATGTTTGCCTTAAGGTAAAGCTTTTAGCTCCACACCCTAACAATTTTGTGTCTTCATCTATTATTTCCTCAAATGCAAAAAAATTATTCTCAAATTCCTTGAGTTTATATTTCATCTTCTTATGTATATTATTCTCAATCTTCAATTCTTCATGATAAGTTGTCAATGCAGTCTCATAGTCCACCTCATATTCATCATCATGTGAATCATACCAAGTAGAATCCTTTTAATGTGAGAAAATAACTTCCTCAACAATAAATAGATATTCATATTCAATAGTACCATAATCTTCATGATCATACTTTGAGTCACTCACTTCACTCACATCTAATAAGCTATAATCTTCTTTGGTGGAGAGACTCTTCTTGTCCTTGAAGTGCTTCTTATTGTCAAACTTTCTGAATCACTTTTTACTTTTATTAGACCTGAAATATCTTTTGCCATTATCATGTCCTTGATCATCCTATTCATCTTTATCCTTCTTATACATATAAGGGTATTTATTAGCAAAATGTCCTATATCACCATAATTAAAGCATTTGAGGGTTATTTTACCTTTATACATTCCTAAACCTATTCTTAATTTCCTTGAAATTAAAGCAATAAGTTCATCCTCATATCATAAATTTTATCCTCTTTTGATTGATTACATTTTAATTTATTCTTTGGCTACATTTTAGTCTTGAAAGTTTATTCCTTCTTTGGTGTTATATCATTATTTTTCCTCATCTTATAGGTAGTAACTACGTCATGTAGTTCATCTAACCTCAACTAAGTAAGATCATGAATTTGTTCTACAATAGACACTTTAGGATCAAACTCGAGGGATAAGTAAATTAATATATTTTGAAATAGAGTACCTTATTTAAGTTTCTCTCTAAGACCTCTAATAATGTTCAAAATCTCATCAACCCTCTGTAGAAAGGATGCCACAATAGCTTCTTCTTTTATATTGAGACTTTCAAATTGCTTTGTATGAGTATGGAACATAGCAAGCTTGACCTTTGAATCTCCTTCATAAATGATATGAATTTTGTCCCATATCTCTTTATTAGATTTACAATGGATTGCCTTAGTGTATTCAATCTATTAAAGACCATAAGTAATATCATTGGTTACCTTGAAATTACTCTCAAATAGTTTCTTGGCTATAAAACTATATGGAAGAATAGTAAGAGAAACATAACCATCCATAATAGATCTCCATACATCAAACCTTAGGGACATAATGTACTTCCTCATTCTTGTACTCAAAAAAAAAAAATTGGATCTATTGAACATTGGTGTTTGCTTAGTAGAGAAGCCTCCTTGATGACTACACATATTATACTTTGGATCACCTTCAAGCTGTCAAGCCTTTACCAAAGGACTTACTCTAGTACAAATTTTTAGAGGTACAATCACTGAGAGTAGTGGACATGAGTCAATAAGCCCAAATATTTTAATTTTAATTTTATTCCTTTCAAACTATTAAAAAACTAATATATCTCAAGTTGATTAAGCAACATTAACAAGAGAGCTCATTCATTCAATGCATACACAAGATCAAACACATAACACATAGTTCCTATGGGAAAACCTCATGGGGAATAAAACCCACTCTCAAGTATATAACACATGTACTAATATCCTATAATAAATTATTAATAAGATACTAATCAACTCCTTTAGACCATCAAAACTTGATCATGTCCTCTTGACCAAAGGCCTTTAGTGAAACACATGTTTCACAAGGAATAACTAACCCTAAGGAAGATTAAGTCCTTTAGACCCTCTTTTAAACTAGACACCTCCACCTTAGAACTAGTGTATTCATCACTTGATGATGGATCTCTCCTTTTATAACACTTTCACATACTTTTCTATCCCATACATGCCTCTCACATATGTATGCCATACTCTCTCTCCTTCACTCAAATTGTCCTTAAATACACACTTAGACCTCTTCACATATCCTAAAATTATAATATCATTTTAGAATAGATAAATATGACCTACAAGTCATACACATAGTCATAAATATACTCTACTCATCAATTTATCAATTGGGCACTCTACCTCTCCTTCTTTCCATAACTCTCACATACACCTTGCACTAATCTCCCTCACAAGTCTTCTACATGTCTCTCAAGTATATAAATCATCATCTTTGATTTTTATATATAAAAAAGATATCATGATTTATGAACATAAAAATATTTCCTATCATCCTAAAAAAAATGTCTTCACCCTTAAGGCATCTAACATGGGTCACACTTAAGAACAATCCACTTTCAAATAGGCCTAAGTCACTTTTTAGGTCCTATGAAGACCATTCATCTCTTTGACACTTATCTAAGAAAACTAAAAACATAAGAATATCTAAAAATGTATGGACCCAATACACATGATCTATAGGTTCCCCTTAAGTTTCCATATCCATTAAAGTACCCTTATGTTTAAGCATAATTTTCTCAAACAACATTTTGTGTACATAGTCACCATGAATGAAAATAGAGTAAACTTATAAACCCTTGTTCATACTACATATGACAATGTAAACCTTAATAATGCATATAAATCATACTTATGTATTATAAAACATGATCTAATAGATAATTCATCATTAAACATCAAAACAACATCAAAACAAGATCGAATAAACTTCTTGGGTTACTTTGTAAAACAAAAACAAACACATAGTCAACTTTGAACGTTCATAACTTTATCTATACACACTATCAGATATTAAAATATATATTTATATATGTACCTTGAAGTCCTATAATAGTTTGATTTTTACACCATCAACAAATTCATCCTTGATCAAATGATATGGTCCAAAAACCATAGACTAGTTTTCCCTTTATTAAATTCAAATATTCAAATGCAAATAGTCATAGCTAAACATCTAACATTTGAACTCATATCTAATAATATATAATTTTTTAATAAAATACTATGGACATATTCTATACATATATTAGTATTTAAAAGTTCTAAATATATTTCACTTTAACCTCTTGAATTTAAAGTGTACTATTGATCTTTATATGTATGAACTCCTGTGAAATGTTGATCCTTGGAAGAAGTTTGATCTTTATCTCTTCTCAATGTTAAACATTGAAAACTTGGAACTATCTCACATCTTATTTAAACATTATATAAACATGTTCCATTGATTTTTCTTAAACTTTAACTTGTGCAAAAATTATTAAGTATGGGAACCTAGCTTATGTACCTGGAAGGCCAACTTTTCATAGTCATATCTTTTGCTTCATTCACTTACATGTTATAAAATTTGGATCATGTGATATCCTAACATATGATAATATAAACACATATAAAACTATTCCTAAATACTTTATAAATGTAATATATAATTATATTAATCTTCTCACTCATAGTTTTGTATCATAGAGCCAACTATGTCAAAAACTAGTCTGGCAGGCCAAATTTGAATATGCATATCTTTTGTCATGATTTAGTGCTTGACCTAAAATTTATAAAAAAATAAACTAGGAAAAAAAAAACCCATATGATCACCTTATCATTACATTTCCACACATGCAAGTTATTCCACCGTCAATATGATTACTCTAATCTTCTTGCCATATTACAAATTTGGCTATGGATAACATTGTCAAACTACTTGAGAGCCCAAATTTGAACTCACATGTCTTTTAATATGTATATTTTCATGAGTTTAGATATATCTAATAGAAACTAGGGATTAATTTTATCACAACCATATGACCAACTCCCCCTAACTCATCCACATGTGGAAATGGTGATGTCAACAAACTACATACTCAAAATTTCTTCCACTAGACCTAAAATGCCTAGATGAAAACAATGAGCAACTAGATGATATAAATTAATACACATAATCACTAAAATAATATAAAACCTATTATATGACCACATGAGCATGATAAAAATTTCACACTCATCCCTAAACATCTCTATCCATGCCAAAATTGAATATCAACCAAGCCTCCTTTAAACATGCTAGTATGTGCACATTGCACACTATTTCATTGTCACATAGACTATCAAGGAACTTCATCCACTTAGTAGGAAACCTTCATTACATCACTATGACATCATTTACTACTTTCTAATAGAAGTTTGATCCATATTCAGAGTATTGGTATGTAGACAACACTCAACACATGGGGTGTTGAGGTCTCACCCAAATTCAATTATTGACCCCTTTGTAATGATTTATTTTTAGTGGTATTCACATGCCAAGTATTTAGGGTTTTAAAACCCATTCACATATTTTCCTCTATAGGTGATTATAGTCTTCTAAAATAAATATAGGTAATGCATATGAAGGTAAAAAGAACATAAAAACCTAATTTAGTCACTATAAGTGGACATGAGCACCCTACATTGGATACAAGTTCCACCCCTATAGTTTTCTATTCTTATAACTATTTTCAAGGCCTAGATACAATTCTATATTCCTAATTCCATTCATAAAACCTCTCTATACAACAAGTTTCAAACCTTGAATCCTTCTAGAGGCATAATTTCTAGCCAAGTATTTATTTTCTCTTTACACTATTATTTTTATTAAGTTTACATAATAAATTAGTTATAGTCAATAGATGTTATAATTTTTATAGTATTTTCCTATTTTTTCATAGTAGTGTTGTCATCTAGGGTTTTCACATTAATCCCAAAATTGACAAAACAACTATGTGTGATGTAGTTGATGCAATGTACCAATATATAATATTGAAGACTAGAATTAAAAATGAGATAATAATATAATTTACACATAAAAAATATTATTTAGTAACACACAATTATTTATTGGTTCATTATAGGGACATACATAACCTAATATATGTAATACAAATTGTAGAGAAAAAAGAAAAAAAATAAAATTAGAAGGTTACAAAATAGGGTCACCAAAATGTGATGATGTAAGATATGATATATGTTTCATTATTTTATATAAAAAATGATCATATCCATTGTCAAAAAAACTTTAAAAAATAAGTTTTACAAATGATATCTTATGTAAATAGATACAAATTTTGACAAATAAAATATGTGTAGGAAATGTTTGTAAAAGCATCCAGTTTAAGAATAGTGAAAACTTAAGTCAAAAAAAGGCAATCAAAAGAGTGTAATATAAGTGATATCTTAAATTTAACAAATGGGATTAAAATATTTTAAAATGAATATAAAAATATCTAATGTAATACAATTGAAAACATAAAATTAAATTAATATCTGTGAAAGCATATTGTAAAATGATTATAAAACCACCAAATGTAATACAAGTAAAAATTTAAATTAAACAAATATGTGTAACAATACAAATAAAAGGATATAATGAGTGAGAACTCAAAATCAATACTTGTTATAAATCTTAATGTACAAAGGCACAACATTTAGAGACATGAAAATGATGACATAGGTGGTGTATATATGAAAGGTGATGGATATTTTTATGGAATGTCTAGTTGTATTCCCCAAATGTCTAAAACTATAACTCAAAAATTGAAACATCCAAAAAGAAATACAAATGAAATCCATGATTCAAATTTAAAGCAGATACATATAAGATGGAAATATAAATAATAAGGATATATTCATCTAATATAGATTTATTTCAAAGGGATATTTTAAGTTAAAACATGGATAAATAAGGAATTAATGTGACATAAGGGTGATGTATAAATACTTATTTGAGACAAGATAATATAATCAATTAGGAAATGATAAAAACTTTCTACATGAAGGACCAAGAGAACCCCACCTAAAACACATAATAATTGGTTAGAAAATGAAGTATAAATATCATCCCATGAATGCTAAACTCATGAAAAATAAAAATGATCATAACTTCTCACAACACATTCCCTATTAATCAAGATTCCTTAGTAATTTCTTCATATAATGTGAGGATTAGGTACTCACATGAAGAAGTAGTTAGCACAATAATTTAATAGACATAAGTAATGAAAAACCTTCTACCCTATTCTATTTTTTTATTTCACCCTAATGGGCCTCATATATATCATGAGGAGAACTATGGAGTTTTATCTTAATCTATAATAGGGTTTCACCATAAAATATATCATTTATTTTCATGTGATATGACTTTTAAAGAGATATTATTCATTTTAATTGTAACTTGTTGTAAAAAAAGGTTTTTGTTTTTTCCTATTTTCCTCATCCATACATATTTTTAAGAGAAAACATGGCTAGTAAATATGACTAACATAATAGATATTACACTTAGCCATTAAATATGAGTACCTAATAATTAAAATTCTTAAAGACTCCTAAATTTCCACTTTAGAAAAGAGTGAAATATTGAAATTAACCCAAGTGTGCCTCAAGTGAAATGAAAGAGAAATATTAGGATCATAAAATATCCATAAATGTGAAAGTGGTTGATATAATGATTATATGCTATTAGCAAACCTTAAGAAGGGATAATTTTTATTTATAAGTGATTATGAAAAAATATCTAAAATTATATGTTGATGTCAGTTAAAAAAATGAAAACCCTAGGAAATAAAACTATATGAAAATTTGTAATCATGTCATTACGGAAGTTTAGACATTGTTTCTAAATTATATAACACCACATTTTTATACATTTGCAAAAATAAGACCTTGTTTGTTCCTCTCAATTCTTGACCTTTCCCATTTTTTGAAGTATTTCATCTACTATATATTATGTCATTTGGCCTATCTCTTAGTTTAAATAGTTTTATGTTGATGATATAGGCCTTATATCTTGCCTAGAATGCTTAAAACCTACTTATCTTTTCTTTTTTCAAGTTCTGATTTTGTACCTACTTTCTTTCTCTTTAGACAGTAATATTTAAGACAAACACCTATGTTAATGCTATTGTCTTGACTTGACATAAGTGTCTAATGGCCTAAAGTCATATAATTTTAAAATGAAATGTATCCTAATAGTTGGCATAAGTGATTTAATACAAGTTAATTCTCTAAAAGGATTGATATAAATAAAGTAACAACACTCATTCATTCCTCACCTAGGATACACCTAAATTCATACCAAAAAGTATTCAGAGAGCATACAATTAAGTAAATCTTCCCTATTCATTAATATTTCCATACCAATCATAAGGATAACACATCTAAAGGTTTGAAGTACTAAAGGATAATACCAAGAGATATATTTTCTAGGTTACAAGCTAGGTCATTGTTTTACTTTATTATCACATATTGCATGATTCAAACATAAGTGATCACAAAGGGGAAAATCATGTTAGTATGATGCCCTTTTCATAATATTACATGTGTAGGTAACACTCACTGATAGAGGCATATTTGGGTTAATCTTGACACTATATGCACATTAACCCATCCCCCCAAGGGTCATTATAAATATGAATAATGAGGGTTTTTAAAATGATTAGGAGAAATAGTCCACTATCAAGATCTAAATTCACCAGAGTGAAGGTGTAGTCAAATTTAGAAGAATCTAGGTGGTCAGATACTCTTATAGTATATATTCAATATAGGATACTTGGTTGAGTATTAATAATAACATAAACATAACCATCCCATGTTGAGTTAGTGTATGTGTCTCTAAAAACATCAAATATAAAATCTGATGACTATTCCAAAATCATTTTCTAGTCTACTTTCTACATATTCTAGATTTGGAATTACATTAGCATCATAACAAGATAATTAAGTTACTTATTTTTCTTTTATATATCTATCATATTTATACTTACTATTTTCAACCTTAATCAACATAAAAAATTCATTTTATGTTTATATGTATGTTTAACACCCAATTGGCTTGCTATAGATCTGATTATCACCCTTGTGCTTATAAATTTATATATACCCCTTTAATAATTTATCTTGGTAACCTCAACCTATACAAAAAAAAATAGGATTAAGCATTTCGTGCACCCAACTTTGAACATGAATCCCTAAGTCAATTAGGGTATTTTGGTTTTTATTTTATTGATACCTAATTGTTATAATTTTTACAATCATGTTTTCTATCGATCTATGTTAATTACTTAATGATTTAATCCTTTATAGTTACCATGGATTGTTAAATTATTTTCATTATACAATCTATTAAGTGAATTTGTGCCAATCATGAGAGGGTTTTAAATAAACAACACTTGATCTCTCTTCCAAATTACTTTTGTAATGTTATATATCTAGTATCTAGACAATGCCACGTATTATCCAAATGGTTTTATTCCCTAAATTTTATTCAAATTATATCTATCAACCCACCCCCATTATTATCCCATTTCTTATATTGGATTATATGGTCCATGTTATTACTATTCAAAGAGGTAATATTTCCCAAGCCATTCCACTACTTGTTAATATACAATAGATTCTTCTTAAACCTAAGATTCTACTAAAACATAAAGGATATCAACATTATTGACCAACTGAGTAATATTCATTCTAAAATTTCAATTCTTGAATTCTTAAGTAAATACCATGTTTATAAATATATTATATACAAACAATTATGTGACACATAAGTTCCAAGTGATATTGAGCCTACTTATTTTTTGGATGTCATGAAATATATCAATAATAATTCCAATATAATTACCTTTGACCCAATAGATTTACCATCCAAATATATTATTGACCAAAATTTGCCTTTGTTCATAAAAGTGACCATGCAAAATAAATCTACCAAAACGGTGTTCATTGGTAATGGATCAAGCCTAAACATCTATATCATAAAATTCCTAAACACCATGGGTATTATCACTAATATTATTCAAAAATAGTAATGCAAATGAAAGGTTTTAATAATTCACATATCCCTCTGGTTGGTGAAATCACATTCAATGTGACATTAGGATAAAAAATAATTTAAACTACTTTCCAAGTCATGTGTCAATTATTACATTATAATTTAATTTTGGGTTGACCTTCAATACAATCAATGGAAGCTATCCCATATACACTTTAATGATGTGTAAAATTCATACATCATGGGACCTTATTACCCATGCCTACTGATGATGAGCCTTTTAAATTCTATAAAAATTATACATTTTGAAATTGAAGTCATCTTTACATTGGTACAACCTAAAAAATGCATTCCTCTTGACCACATACACACTATGAAATAGTTGAGTTAATTACAATGGCTCATATATCTCCAGATATAAATAAGAAATTAAATATTGAGTTAATCATATATATACATCAATAAAATGAACCATTACTAAAGGATCTAAAAGAACCACAAGGCCCAAAAGTTGGAAGTGCTTGGAGGTGCTTGTGTTTCTATTAGATCCTTTAGTAAAGGTATCTCAAATACAAAAATGGATCTAGATAAGGGCAAAACAAAAATATTAGATCAACATGTAAATGTTTTTAATTCCATAAATCCCTCTTGGATGAAAACATTGAGTCAATCTTATAAGATTCAAATGCAGATTCATCATATGAACAATGTGGAGTCTTCTCAAAATTATTCTCAAAATAATTTACAAATAATGACACATCAAGATATTCTACATACCAGTTTAGCTATGTTATTTGAGCATAAAATGATTGATTTACCTTCTACTAGACACAAATCATGCAAAAGACTTCTAACCATAGAAGACATGGTACCAGAATGTAAATATCATCATAACATTGGTCATAATACCAATCGATATGAGACATTGAAGAACCAAATTCAAAAATATAAGAATGAAGGATGAATACACATTGTGCTTGACATGAGGAAAAGCTAAAATAGTTCCTATCTTTCAAAAAATATTTTTTTTTCAAAATGATCAAAGTGTGAATATTTAACTATTAATTCCAATATTGATGGGGTATATTACCACCATATCTAGTTTAATATTAAAAAGTGGGATATAAATTGTGGCACCAAATGTCTCTTAAAATTAGGAAATACTATAGATGCACTAATATAATCTTCATTAATGAAATGATATTGAGGATGCATTTGGTTACCTATATCCTATGGATTATTAGACCACAAAACAAAATTAAAACTAAAATTTTAACCAAATTGGCTAATAGAGTTGAATGCCAGCTAGATACCACAAACATGTGTGTTACATTTCTTGATATGGATACAAATATTTAAATACAACATTATGAACATCATTATTTAATCACACCATTGGCTTTAATTAAATCATTAAATAGAATCATTGAAGTGGTAGAAGTGTAACAATATAAATAAATTTTGATAAATTTTGTAGGTAGTCATATACCTTATAATGATGAGGATTTACTTGATTAGAACTTTTCAATCATAAAAAATTACCGAAAAAATAAAAAAACACTCAAAAATTAAAAAACATTTTTGGTACATATGTATTCTACTCGATAGTTATCATATATATGTTAATTTCATGTTAATGGATGGTATATCATTTAATTTTACATAAATATGTCATCCTTATAATTTATTATGATAAAGACATACAAAAATACATGATCACTTCCTATTTCAAATGTTGTGAATTCCATCTACTCATGTCATATGGACATCGAGGGCATCCACCTCTATGATCATATACTTCCAGGCTTTATTTTCTATGGTAAATCTACATTATCATGTTTTGAGCTCATTTATGTACTTAAACATGTCTTTATCCATGATTATATCTTTCACAAGGTACTTAATATGTTCTGCACTCAACATTTTTTACTAACAAATTTTATCCATTAGCTATTATGAAATGTTTATGCTAGTTATTTATTATTTCCTTTATGTACTTCCTTGAGTGTATTGCCTTGCTATTATCTTGTTTGTTCAAACATTTGAATATTTTAATTTCTTTGTGGCTTCCATGCCTATGTGTGATTCCTTTCAAATTTCAATATGTCATTTATTTTTTTATGGAAATATCAATATGTCATTCTTTCTTTTTAAGACATTTGATTAAATCATGTCGCTTTGATTGTGTGGTATTTGAACATGCCCCTTGTTTGCAGTCTCTTAGGACCATTGACTTTTAACTTACTTTTGAGTGATCTTGTGTGTTTTCTTGTTGAGTTTGTACTATTATTATTTATATATTGTCATGATCCTTAACATGAATCTTTATCCTTCATGTGATCACATTATTCTATACACTTTAATGATACATTTAAATAGACATGATTCTTCTATATGTTACATGGTTACATTCATAGACTATATAATTGTCTTATCCTTTTGGGGTGAGTTAACTACTAGTTTTTATTCATGCCTTATTTTAAAGGGAGGAATATTATTTGGGGCATGTCATATAAACATGTTCTTCACATTTGGCACATTTTTTAGATTTAGTGAGGTCATGCTTTGGAAGCAATTCTCTACATTTACTGATTATGTGGTACTTATATCATTTTTTAGATCTAGTGGGTCCATGTCATATGAGAATGGTTTCCACACATTTACATTTTTTAGATACAATGGGGGCATGTCCTATGGGCATGGCTTCCACATAATCATAATTTTCAGATTTAGTGGAAGAATGCTTTGGAAGTATGTTCTCAACATTACCACTTATTTAAATTTTTATATTTATCCATATATATTGGGGGCGTGATTTGGAAGCATATTATCCACATTTACATAGTTTTTAAATATTCCAAAGCACCCAATAATATAAATTTACATTCATAGTTGTGGTAAAATTCTATACATTGATACCATTGTCATACATAATTTCAACAATAGACATATCTGAGGTGCATATTATATGTAATTGTTCTTAATATTGTAAAATCCAAATCAATTTCATATTTCAAAACTCTTGTATGGTATATTACCATATCATAGGCTTTTATGTAATAATACCCAGGGTGGACTTTTATGGAAGATATTGAGCAAATATACTATAGAAATTGGTTTTATTTTGGTATGGTTGAGGTGGTTAAATCACTCAATTTTTAAAAATTTTCAATTTGGAATTAATTATACCATCCAAACTTATTAAATTATTAAATATCAATGGGTTGCATGGTTGTGCTAATCTCAATTGTCAATTAGAAACTCATCTTTTCACTAAGGTTGGGGGCATGTGTCATCCAATATATATATATATATATATATATATATATATATATATATATATATATATATATATATCCTTAGATATATGAAATTTCCATATGTATATATATTTATGTTGATATTAGTTTCATTGATTTTAAAATGAAACATATTTAAAAAACAAGCATGTTTCTAGGTAAGGTAGATACATTAATACATGCGTACTCATAAACCTTGCTCTTTCAATATTTTAAATTATAGGTTATATGCACTAAATATACACTATAACATGCTCTTAGTTGTAGTTTAGTCACCAAAAAATCACTCAAATTGGGCTCACATAAAGACAAAGTGTGTTATATACACCCAAGTATGCATTTATTTCCTTTAAACAAGAAATTTCATTACTAGATTAAAGGGGGGAAATGTATATGTTATTTTTGAATTATGTAATAGTTTAGTCTTGTACACTTTGAAAGCATAAACCTTGGTTGTTATTTTTATTTATATACCTTTCCCACTTTCCAAAGTCTCTTATATACACTATTTTGGGCTTATTGGCTTATCTCTTAGTCTAAACAATTTATGTTGATGACCCAAGCCTTCTATCTCACCCACAATGCTTAAAACCTAACTATCTTCCATCTTTAAATTTTTTGAGTTTATAACTAATTTATTTCTCCCTAGACACTAATACAAGATCAACCCTCATTCATTCCTCACGTAGACATAAATACAAGATCAAGCAACATTAATTCCTCACATAAATACAAGATCAACCCTCATTCATTCCTCACCTAATATAAAACTCAAATTCTTACCAAAGAGACTTCAAAGAGCATTAATTTGAGAAAATATTTCCTAATTATTCCTCTCTCCATATTAATCATAGAGACAACACATCTATAGGTTTGAAGTATTAAAGGAGCAACCTAAGAGCTATATTTTCCAAGTTATAAGCTAGGTCTCTATTGTACTTTCTTATCACATATTAGATGATTCAAACATAATAAAACATGTAGAAAAGAACTACATTAGTCTATGTCGATATTTAGACTATTGGGTATGTAGGTAAAAATCACTGGTATAGGTTTATCTAGGGTTAACTTGACACCATGTGTCGAATATTCCATTTTCCCAAAGGTCACTATGAAGTTAAAGAACTAGGGTTTAAAAAAATCATGAGGAGTGATAGTCAATGACATAGATATCAATGCATCTAGGTGGTCATATCCTTTTCCAGTAGATATTTCATACAATACACTTATGTCAAGTTTGGCCAGTAATGTTAACATAACCATACTATGCTGAAATTTATGTCTACATCTCTAAAATCATGAAGTCCAAAATCTGATGACTATTCCAAAATCATATTCCAGTCTACTTTCTACCTTTTCTAGATTCAAAATTGTGATATAATCATAACAAACAAAGTACATTAGTTCTTTTCCATTTATATATCTATCTTAATTTCACTTACTATTTTTATCATGGCTCATCATAAGAAATTTAGTGTATGTTTATATCTTATTTTAGCACCCAATTTCCCTATTATAGATTTGATTATAACCCTTGTGTTTATTAATTTTTATATACCCATTTAATAATTTATCTAGGTAACCTCAACCTTTAAAACAAAAAAATTTAGGGTAAAACAAGAAGCTATAAAAACATATAAAGGTTTTTTCATAATTAGTGACAAGAGGAGTCATCCAAATGATGGAGTGTGGAAAACTATACCATAGAACTAGAAAGGAAATAATGGCCAAAAATAAAATTGTATGAAAATAAATTATAAAGGCATCCCAAAAGGAAGGTGATGGAGTATTAAAAACTATAAGTTTTTATGAGAAATCATCAAGGGAAATTGAGGTTGATTGTAAGATGATAAATATATAAAATGTAAAGGCATCCCATAAGGAAGTTGATTGACTCTGAAATTCTAGAAGTGATATTGAATATCATAAAGGAGTTGAGGTCAGTTGTAAGTGAATTGAAGATATAAAATAAAATACCAAGGCATCCTATGTGGAATGTGGTGGAGTATGAAAAACCTAGAGATGCGAATAAAGATCCAAAAGGAAAACTAAGATTGACTGTAAATATGAATAAATATATGTAAAAAAATATGCTTATAAAGAAAAGTTTGAAAAATTAAACAACATGAAACAAAAATATAATGAGAAATATATTCTGAATATAATGAAACATCAAATTAGAGCTATGAATTGTATGTATATTTGTCTCCAAAGGTTTATTAAAGCCAATATTTTTTTCTTTTAAGGCATGGAAGAATCTTGATTATTTCATCATTGTAAGGATGAGGTATTAATAAGGTGAGGTAATGAGGATGAGCACCCAAACATTCCCTAAAGGTATGAATTAATTAAAGGATATCCATTAAAATATTCCCCAATATTTAAAATAGGAATAATGTAAGCATTACAAGATGCTCTAACATGTGCACAAATAAAATGGTGAGAAGTAAAAGATTCCCCAATTTATGTGATAATAAAATGATATGCATTAAAATATGCCCCAACTTTCGTGATGTATGTGGAAAGAATTTAACTTCAAGATCAACATGAATCATAGTGATGTCAATTTTTGTGTAGATTTGTATTAAAATAGGATTTTTTGTGTTTAAGGAAATATCGTGATGTTTGGAAGGTGTTAGTAAATTGTGCTATATAGTATCATCCTCAATTATACAATATATTTTGACAAAACTAAGCAAAACTATATTAGCTTGGCCAATACAACTAGGTAGGTGTGAATAGGTTTTAGTTGTATTAGCTAGGATAATATAGTTAGTTGAAATGAAAGGATGTCAATTTATGAAATTAGTTTTTTTACAACTAAACTAGAATTTATATTAATACAATAAGGGAAATCTGAGGTAAATATGATATTATCATCCAATATGGTACATTTTTAGATGATAAAAGTTGTTTGATTAATATAAATAAGTATCAAGATTTTATCATAATAGTCTATGTTTTCATGATACATTATGGCATGATATGGAAAATTATATTGACACATTATTGGTCATGATCAGTGTAACTAAGTATTAAAAATTATGAATTTACAAATGTATTGGCAGAATGATGTATTTATTCTATTTTGGAATAAAAATTCTAATTCTTTACATAAAATTTAAAACTACGGTTAAGAAAATTATTCAATTTAAATTAAATTTATTTAGAGTTAATGAAACATAATGTCTAGTATTATGTGGAGTAATATATATTATGTATTACCAAAATTATATAATTAATTATTATCATTCATAGTGTACAAAACTCAAATACTCCCTACTTTTTCTTCCTTTATTCATATACGCATACACTGAATACCCTTCAAAAATTCTACATGTCTTTACTATACATGTTTGATATATATTTTTATATTAACACTCTTATATAAACTATTACACATATTATCATACTTTTTAATGTTTTATATTAATCTACTCATCTGTCTTCAACGCTATCTATGTTATATATATCATATTACAATGTTAGATATAAATACTAACTACATAGCTTTATAATTCAATGGTCATGTTTATGTAAGTCATAAATTATATATATGGGTTGTATTTTATTATTAAATGGGTCCAATCAATATCATGTGGCCCAAGACATGAGAATCCTTTGACCTATCAGTCTGGTGATGTACCCTGATGTTGTGATAGAATTATATGTTTTGTGGTGATTCTATGTTAATCATATAACTTCTAAAAATATTGGTAGGTACCAAAACTATTAATATTACTTAATACCATAAACTTGTTACCAAAATTTAATTTTATGTTCTAGATCCTCCCTCCTTGGGTAAATGTTATTCATACATGTATACCATTGTATTATAGAAACTTTCCCACTTGAATAGGATTAATTTTACATCCAATATGTTGAGTTATAATGTGATATTATGTTTCTCCACCATCAACACATATTTTAGGGCTCATGAATTCTCAAATATTTGTAAATATGCCTCATGTTCTTTTATTTAAACCTCTATTTTATCCATTTGGGTATGCAAGAGAGTCCCATAGTATTCCATGTATTGATAAATAATTATGATTTATTTTTTATTATATTCCTCTTGCTGACTTATCAATTTCTCCCACTTTTCTTTGAAGGAATTTTCTGAGTAACAAAACTAGTAGAAGTAATGTTGAGCTACTTTTATATGTCCTCTAATTAATTTTTCTTGTCTTAGATACACATGGGATGACTACTAGTGTAAAATATTAGGTGTATATATCTACCATAGATTAAATTAGATTCTTTATGAATTATTTATACTAAGTCCTCTTTACCTAATTTCCCCCTAGTAGTGGACCCATCAATTTTTATTCATAATCTTTATAGCCTCTATTTTGATAAGGATTTTATCTAATGTAATCATAAATGGAAAATTATATATAATATAATATCATTATAATTTTTATCTATTAGATTTTTTACATCAATATCATATCATATTATAGTGGTGGTTAGGGCCATAAGAGATATTTTTGTAGGCATTAGTATTTTGTACAATAATATTTGTGTTAGCTAGGTATTAAGTCCCCTTTCTTATTCCATCACTATTTCACCCCATGTAATTAATTTTACTAGTTATTATTCTACCCTTACCTAAGGTAATTAGTTTTATTAATTACTCTTTCACTTAAGTAATTTATTTTAACCAATTACCTATAGTTAGAATCTAGATAAATATATCAAAGCATAATAAAAGTAAATACTTTTAACCCCCTAACAACTCCCTCACCATCCCAAATCCATTTTAAAAACTAAATACTAGTTTAAACTCATGGTTAGAACCATTTCAATAATCTCAAGTAAATATAGGTAAGAATCAATACTGATCCTCATGATTGATGTTGATTCTATTGAATCAACATCAATTTAACAAGAGGCCTCGCTTAAGCTAATTATGCATATGTAATTCTACACTAGAACACTAAAGGAATATCTCTAGAACATCTACTAGAAAATTGATCACCACTTAGAAAGCCATACTTATGTTATCCCCTTGGAATTCATCCAAAGGTTAAAAATATACTCTTCAACCTCCCAATTACTATAGATTTTAAATTTTGTGAAAGTAAGTACATTTACTTGTTTTAATCAATTCTATATTTTTACATTCTATTTTATAGTCTTATTTATCACCCTTATCATTCTTAGATCATATTAGGCTATCTTAAATCCCATAGAATCAATCATTAGGCTCTTATTTTTAGAACTTTATCTATATTATTATAATTTAAATTGATCCTTTAGGATTGGCATCAATCTCTATTTAAATCCTTTTTTCTATAATCCAAACTTGTTTCTACTGAAAATCCCTAAATTAATCTTAATCACCTATTTCAGAAGCTACTAGTTACACTTGTAGATGTCATTTACTATATTTGTGCATGATGTAATCACCATTTTTTGTTTTCCTATAATACAATATCCTTTCTTCTCTAATTAGAGTGACATCTCTTTTGGTTTTAAAATTTGTGCAATCCTATTTCACCCCACCATAGAAGTTTATTTCTATAAATTTTCACCTTTTTATTATTTTTTATGAGAAAAGATAGAAACACAAGATGAAGGGTGTGTAACTAGAAAAAAATCACTCTTTGATGACTGAACAAAGAGAGAAATCCTTTTCTTATTGGAAGGAATACTTCAATGTTTATAGATGTTTATTGATGGAGATGGTTTGTTGAAGATTGTTGATAAAGATGTGTTGAGGAAATTTTGGTAGATCTTCATTACTTTTAATTCTTTTCCTCCAAGATGTAGAATATTAATGACCTCCTTGAAATGGATGAACACCCACAATAAAATTTGGGAAACAATAATCTATCTTTTCAACCTCTTCCTTGGGTGAAGGAGAGGGGGAGTATTTGTAGTTTTTTTGTGAGGAAACATGCCAAATAAGGGAATATTGGAATTATGGTGAATTTTAACCCAAGTTCAAGGATGGGGTTGGTGAAATATTCCTATGTGGGTTTTTAGGTCACCGTACCTTGCATGCAAGTTTGAATTTGAAAGCAATTGTGCACATTATTTAAAAATGGGACCAAAGGCTTTGTTACAACCTTATTTATCCTCACTTATGACTTTTAACAATTATCCCACCAAATACGGCACCATTTTTCAATGGGAAATAGGTGATTTAAGGTGATGTGGGTGAATATTCCAATTTGGGCTAACAGGTCTCTTATTGGGGCTAAGAAGTCCAAAATGGGGGCACTTTGTCTCTCCCAAGGTGTGAAAAGGGTAGGTAAGTCAATTTTGAAGGATATTTTCATGTGAAAATGAAAAACCAAGTCAAATTACTTACCCTTATGGATAAATTAGACCCATTTCAAGTGGGGACCATTTTGATTCTTAAATGAGGTCATCAAGCATCTTGGAAAAAGGGGCTAAAGGTGGGGTACCAAGCCATGTGACTTTGCCACATCATTTTACCATGTCATTTTGTCATGTCACATGCCATGTCATTTGTCATGTCACATGCCATGTCACATGATATTTCATTTACCATGTCACCTTCCATGTCATATGCCATGTCATCATGAATAGTGAAAGTGGGTCCCATAGTGAATAGTGATTTCAAAAACTATTTTTGAATGGTGTTTTCAAATAATAATTTTTAAATATAAATGGATAGAATAAGGACTTTGGTTAATTTATGAGGGTGTAAAATGGGGTTAAGAAGGTTTAAGAAGGATTTAAGGTGGTCCTAAGGCATTCAAACACCTAGAACTGCAAGTGTGTAGTTTTTAAGTATCTACATTTTGCCCCCCTTTTTTAAAGTAGATTTGAATTAATAAGCTTCCAAATAGAAATTAATTATTTAGTTTAAGGTTAGGGTTTCCTAAGTATAAGAGAAGGTTTTCCCCCTCAAATTGAGAGTTGATGAAAAGAGGCCAAATTAGGTGTAGGTTTGATAAGTATTTAGTGGGGAAATAATAGGTGGTGCTGCAAGGTAGTGGGGCATGTGAGATGCCAATAGGTGCATAAAAGGTGAGTACATGTGGTAGTTAATATTGTTCAAAGATTAAAGTTTCTAAAATTAGTAAAATAAGTTTAGTGCTAAGAGGAAAGGTGACCAATAGACCATGTGACCATTATTGTGATAGTTGGGTACACTTGTTAGCCTTTATAACAAAATGGGTAGTGTTTTTGTGGGTGTCTAAATTTAGAAGTAATCCCATGTGTGGGTAAATAAAATTGGAATTGATCCCATGTAAAACACTAATGGTTAGGTCATGTACTATTTGGTGTAAAATATTAAATATTTAACATGGAAAAATAGGTTGGTAGGGTCAAAAAGACTACGATGAGGGCATCGTAAAACATGCAAATAGGTCAAGTTAAAAATAGTCAAAGTTAGGGTAGACATGGGAAAGGTGGTTGAGCATACTCCATATGCATTAGGCAAGTGGATTTTTCCTACATAGATCCATAGACATAATGTCTAAAATGAGCTTCAGGACTAATGTAGTTATTTTGAGGTTAGGAGTGTTGGGTAACTAGTTACCTCAATATAAAAAGGTGATGAGTTCACAAATAAAAATTAAGGTGGAAAAGGATGGGAGAGTCCAAGCATGGTTAGGACAAAAATAAGGTCATAATAAAATAAATGGGTAATAATTCTAAAATTTATACCACCAAAAAAATGGGAAAAATAGGGTATAGGAAATATGGTACTACTCAAATTATCACGGTGATCTAATGGGGTATTTCATCACCATATAAATAAGATGACATTTTGCATAATACACAATAATGTCACGAATAGGCTACAAAAGGAGTATAGTTCAATGATTCAGGGAAGCAAAATAGTAGAGTGGGTAAATGGGTCATGACAAATATTCAAACCCTTGATGCTTGAGCCATTGGGTCACCAAAATAAGCAAGCATTGAGTTTTGATATAATTCTAAGAATGAATTTGAGGGGGTTTATAATATGTAAAAATATTAATTAATTGAGGGAGCAGGTTGTGTTCCCATAAAAAAATACCAAATCTCCCATTAGCAGTGGTGAAAGAGCAAAGTAAAAGGGATATAAAATGAGCGAAATTGGGGGGATGGGGAAGTAAACTTCTTCCAAATAGTTGGTAGTGCTTGTGCATATTTTTTTGTCACATGACTTGAAAATGAGGCAAAAAGAGAAAGTGTTGAAAAGTGTCAAGCAAAAATCACTAAAGGGTTGAGCATGAGATGGATGAAAAGAGAAACATCAAGGTGACCAAGGGAGATGAAAGGATCCATGCATGGTCATATGGATGAAAAATAAGGAGTGATAGGTAATAATGAAGAGAAAAAGAAAATAAAAGGTAAAAGTGAAGAAATGAAAAGGATTGAGAATGAAGGATGCTGAACCTAATAGTCAAGTGGCCATGAAAGGCTTGAAAACAAGTCTAAAAAGACTAGGAAGAAGGATTTGGTGATGAAAATGAAAGACAAAGAAAAAGGAAATGCAAGGGGTGAAATAATGAGATGAAGGCAAGGGATGAAAATCAAGGATGACAAGAAAGAAGAATTGAATTAGGGATATAAATCATGGATACTCCTATAGATGCAAAATATAAGTAAGTACCATGATAGAAAGCAAAGGGGAATTACAGATAAGAAGAAAAGGGAAATTATGGAAGGATTCTCGAGGATAAGTACCTAGAGTGGGGGTAGAGGAGGAGGAAAGAAAAAGGATGATAGAAAGAGAAAATGGTGAGATAAGTAGGAATAAAGTGGAGGATATGATGAGAATAGGGGAAACAATTAGCAAGGAAGACATCCAAGACAAGGCAAAACTAGTGAGGAAATTAAAGGGAACAAAAGTAAGTAGGTGAATACTAAGAGTGTCAAGACACAAATCAGATGGAGAAGTGGAATGAAAGACATTCTTGGCTAAGTTGACAAAGAGTAGGTAGGGAGAAAAAGAGGATGCAACATGGTCTGGGGTGCAAGTAGTGGAGCAAAAGCATAGGCAGGTGATAGGGAAGCCAAAAAAATAGAGGAGATAGTGGCTAAATAGGAGAGAAGAGTGGGTAATTGGGAAAGCAATGAATCCTTACAGTAAAATGGATTGACAAGATAGAAAAAAATTGTAGACAAGGTGGGTGGCATTAAAACCCAAGGGTGCCAAGAAAGAATGTTCAAAGTGGTCTTAGTTTAAGATGCCATAGGCAAGGATCATGATTAGCAATAGAAGTTAGATATGAAATGGGAAGTTATTCATTAGTGTTGAGTTACCCATGATCTATGCCTAAATATTCAAAATGGACATCAATCCAATGTAGTTTAATGAAAAGGATGGCCGGTGGCTTGCAAATGGGATGCCCTAATTTGAATAACCACAAATTTTAGGTCAATTTGGTTGGATGCAAAATTAGCAAGAGGTGAAAATTGGTTAAGGTTGGTTTTAGTTTGTTGGTGGTTAATGGTGAAGGGAAGGAAAGGGAAATGTCAGTGGTGGAGCTACTTGTAAGTGGTGCCTACATAGTCTATGGACATCATACCAACGTAGTTTCAAATAAGGGTTAACTTCATGGTGTCTAAGTGGGTTTACCCAATTGGATGAACCACATGGGTTGGTTTGGGCTAATAGTAGAGGGTTTTGGTGAAAAAGTAGAGGTTTTTGGTTATAGTAAGTTTAAAGGTGAAAGTGAATGGGGTAGTTTGGTAAACCATTACCACAATCATCCCATATTTAGTAGGATGAGAGGTGTGGATGGTTAAGGTAGGGTAAATAGGAAGGGAATATTAGGCCTAGTAACACAAATGACCTTCAATAGAACTAATATAAATAAGAGGTGTATTTGTTAGGAGGCTATACCTTCTAAAATTATGTGAGGGTAAGAGTTTGGAGATAGTTTTTACCACTATGAGCTGATTTTTAGGAGGTGGGGATCTACCTATATCTACAAAGTTGTTGTGGCCAAGGTTTATCATTGCTATGAGCTGAGTTTTAAGGATAGTAGCAAAGTGATGACCTATAAATAATTTATTTGATGGTTAAGTATATTATACAAGTAAGTAAGCTAGAAATGTGGTGAGAAATAGAGGATGGACCTTACTTGACCCAAGAGCTACATGGTTAGGCTAAATTTTTTTTAGCCATGTCTACATCCTCTATCCCAACTCTGTGGAACTAATGACTTATTGGTTTCACTAGTTTGGGCCTATTCAACCAGAAGCTATATGGATAGGAGAAGATGGTGGTTCCCTTGCTATGAATGAACATTTAGCTAGGACAAAAGAAAAGACTACCATGTTTAAGTAGACACTACCCATGGTTGGGGTCTAATGTTAAGAGCATGTGGTAGTGGGCTGGTAGGAATAAGAGGAAAAAAGGGGAAAGAAGGTAATTGTATCATTGTAAAAGACCTAGAGTAGAGTAAGATTCTCACTCTATGGGGATGAATGTGGGAGAGGAGAACATATTATACCCTTTAATAGTTGTTTAGAGATGGAATGCTATGGATTAAGTAAGACGATGGTTGAACACAAATTTATAGTCACTAGATAATTGGTCTAATTTCTAGGTAGGAAAATAATGTATGCCTATGTATTAGGCAATGCATGTTTAATCTAATAAAATATTGCATGTGTCATGTGATTCTTTGTACCCTAAATAAAACATTACATAGTTTGATGTAAAAATGTATAAAATGTGTTGGATGTTGCTAGTTGAATGTTATGGTTATGGTTATGATTAGGTGGATACTTAAGAATTTTATTGTTATGGTTATTAATGGTATTGTCATGGTTATTGTATTCTCACTCAATGTAAAAAGAATGACTATTGTTGTTACAATGTTAGATGGTAAAATTTATGATGAGAATATCAACCAAGCACATTAAGATGAGAATAGGGCATGGTGCTTCATTTTTGATAAGGACTAAAAATGGAATAAAAGTGGGATCAACTTAATGAATATAATACCTTTAAATTTTATGCATGAAAGGTCGTTAGTTGATTAAAAAAATTTCTTGATCATGGGGTGTCAAGTAAGCTCTAAATCCCTTGATTTATAGATAGTCAAAAGGGAAAATGGGTGATAGGTTGTGTGAAGGGTAATGGATGATATGAATGATAACCTCATGTGAATTAGTTTTCCCCTTATATAGCTGACCTAAAAATGGTACTAGACAATTCCAAGTCATATGCTATATGTAGATTGATCAATGTGAGAAGTCTACATGGGAAAGGTGATTGTGGCTTCCAACTTATTATATTACTTGAGAGATGATTGTAACTTTAGAATTATCTTTCAAATTGGGCCTTTTGATTTATTATTGTATATGGAAAGCTGATCAATGCGAGGAACTTCCATGAAATTTTTCTACTTTTGACAAGTTTGACTTATCCATCCTTCAAGGGAGTAGTCCATAATGCTTAAGATATTGACTAAATTAATTATTATAAGATGAAATGTGTTTATGCATGGACCCTTCTAATTAGGTTAAGAGGTTTACCTTTATGAGGGAAAAACTTTACACAAGAAGGTTAATGATATGTGAAAGGGTGTGGTTTTGAGAGAGAATGACCACGGGATTCCATCTTGTTAGAGATGAAAAGTATCCATGAGAACCATGTTATGGGTAGAGCTATGGTACACATACTTAGGATTAGGCCATGGCTATCATGGTTAATCACATGGTTCTATGTTTTAATGAATTATACTCAAAAGGGGAAGGGGAAGGTGGGTGAAGGTTAAAATCTTATAATCAAGGGATGAACTTGAGTTAGACAAACAGGTGAGTTTGATCCTTCTTTAACAAAAAATGAATGTAGATGCAAAGTATTGAGAGGCTCAATTTCTAGTTTTCCTTTGAGAGAGGACAAATGATAAGATCTTGATCCATACTTATGGGTGATTATGTAGGATCCAATCTAATTAAAAACAAACTTGCCTCATTTACTATTCTCCATATTGGTCACAAGTTGGTGGATGAGATCTTTGATATTGAAGTCCTTAGATTTGTGGTAAGGTTGTTTAGGTTTGATGGAGGTGGGTAATATTCAATGGTTTGATGGGAGAATTTTTATCCCAAATAGGTTGAGTGGTGTCCAAATGGGTTCCCCAAATTTGATATACCACTTGGTTTAAGTTAGGTTGACATATAGGTTTGGTTGATAGGGTGAGGTAAAAATCCAAAGGTTAGTCTAGTTAATGGTTAAGGTATGGTTAAAGTTAATAAATTTTTAAATATTTATGAAAGGAAAGTTCCCCTAGTTTAATCTTCACATGGGTGGGAAAAAGATCCCAAAGTGAAGGTGTTTATGGTTGGGTTTAGTTAGAATGTTGAGGTTTTGAAGGGTATGTCTATAGAATGGACATTTTGACATTTCCCTTATCCTTTTATTGGACTTGAGAGTGGGAAACAATATAGATGGTGTGGATAAAAGGAAGTGTTGGTTTGGCTTGTTGCTTTGGTTCTTCCTTACTATTAGGTGAGAATGGGAGAATAGGAAAGTGTTGGGTAGGCTTGGTTGATGGTTGGGTTGGTAATGGGCTCAACGAAGGTTCATTTGATAACATATTATCCTTATCATAAAGTTAGTGGATAATGGTTCTAAGAGCCTTTCAATGTTCTATATCATGGCCAAGTATCATATGGTAAGAACACACATAGTGGTCATTGTACCATGACAATTTTGGGCATGAAGAGTTGAAACTTTTGATAAGGTCAAAAGGTTTCATAGGTGGTGAGGTTAAGGAATAGGTTTACAATAAAATTTTTAAAATTGTTGAATAGGATGCATGAAAATGTGTTGGAGGTGATAGGTTTTTAGTTTAGGGAGCCTTCCTAAAATTAGTTTTTACTATAGAAGCTATGGGTGGTGGGGTATTTTAGGTTTTTCAGTTAGGTTAGGTTAGCTTAGTTAAGGGAGATTAATCTATTAACATATTATACACATATAGGTTATGGATGAGTTCTTAAAGAGATTTGCAATGCTCTATGTCTTATCGAGGTGTCCTATAGTATGCACAGACAAAGCTAGAATTAAACCATTTTATTTGAGGATGTGAAGGGTTAAAATATTTGACAGGTTGGAAATGTTTGAGAGGTGGTAAGGCTAAGGAGGAGGTTTTAAATAACCTTTAGAGATTGGTTGAGTATGACTCCACTAAAGGTGGTAGGGGTTTGGTGGTTTTTGGTTTGGGTTCAAGATAGAATACTATTTGGTGTTAGGTGCTTTTAAGTTGGTATGTTTGCTCGATGGCTTTGGTTTAAGTAATATGGTTGATGATCTAGAAGGAGAGGATGGTAAGGTAGGTATCTTAGGTATTACTGGTGTTGGTAGGAGACATGTTTTACAAAGGAAGTGTGATGGTGTAACTAGTAGAGGTGGTAGGGTTTTCATATAAATAATGGGCTTCATGCTCAAGGTAGAGGGATGAGGACTCAAGATGAAGAGTGAGGTTAAAGGAGGTAAAATTTAGGATTTTGGGTTCTTTTATGGTTTTACCACCTTGGTTATTTCTTTTGGTTTTGAAGGAGGTTTATCTACTTTATTTGTTTCAAGCAATTAAGGGTTGGTTAGTTTAGCAGAGGTTTTAAATAGTTAGGTGGAGGTTTTATAAGTGCTACATTGGTTCACCAAAGAAGGGGTTGGGGGTTCTAGTTTGGTTTTGTTACCCTTGTCTTGGCTTGTGGCAAAAGGTTTCAAAATTAGAGGTTCAGTGGATGAGGCTATCTTTTCTTGTGAGATAGCCTTTAAAAAGGGCATGGATGGTTTTATAATAGGGGAAATAGGTGTGGAAGCTTCTATTGAAGGTTTGGGTATGGTTACTTCTTTTATTTGGGTGTTCGAATGAGTAGAAGGTAACTCTACTTATTTCATAGGTAGTGGGGAATCGATGGGTTGATGAGTAGGTTCTTTGTCATCAAGCATTTAATGAATCATTTTGATGGTATGGATGTTGGGAGAGCATTTGATGTTATTTATTTCATTTTTGGTGGGATAATAGTTCAAAAAAGGCTATCTAAATATGTTTAGAGCTTGATTTGGTGGAGCATTAGGGTTATCTAATCTAAGATCCATCTTAAAAATGAGGGATTGGATAAGATTCTTAAAGGTGTTACATCTATTAATATCATGCCCTAAAACTTGATGAAAGACATAGTGGTCATTCTCATTATACCATATTGGCACAGGGAAAGAAAGATAAAACTGTTGAGGTGGTTTAGTTGATGGAAGTTAAATGATATTGGCTTTTAACAAATTTTCCAAAATATAAGCATATGGTTCTCCAAGTAGATTTAATTACTTATAATTATTCCACATTTGGTTTCTTTGGTTTGGAGGATTTAAGGAGTTATAGGTTTGGTTTCTCAAGTTATGTTGGTTGGTAGATGGTAGAGGTACAACATTGAGGATAATAGCATTGGTGGCCACTTTTTTCTTGGTATTTCTATTGGTTAGGTTATTGGGTTTGGATGAAGAGGGCTCATTGGTTTGTAAGTCAAGTTTTTATTTTTCAACTTTAACTTCCCTTCTTCCATGGCTCTATTTTCTAGTTTATGAGCAATGGTAAAGGCTTCATCAAATGTCCAAAAGCTTTGGACATGAAACATGAAGGAAATGTGTTTAGCAAATGATTGATAAAAAATATCTATGAGTTCTAGTTGAGTTAAGAAGGAAAGTTGGTTTATTAAGTGACAAAGTTCGCAATAGACTCATCTTCATATTATCAGATAGAGTAGAGGTCGGTAATTGAGACTTTCTTGGAGATATTGACTAAAAAGTGCTTTAAGAAAGTTTGGGCCAATTGAGTGAAGGAGATGATAGAATACTTAGGTAAGGAACTATACCAATCTAAGGCTAGTCCTACTAGAGATATGATGAATGTGTAAAGAAGTAAAGAGTCATCATGGGCAATTAGGTAACATGAGTGCCAAAATTCCCTAAGATTATACTAGGGGTCCTCCTTATTTTGGAACTTAGTAAAATTTGGGGGTTCCAATTGGGGAGGGTAGGAATGGATTAGGATGGATGGATGGCTTTGTTATATATTTGGTCATAGGAAAGGAGTCTACTAGATCCTAAAAATGAAGATTTAAGATTATTAACTTTATCGATTAACATCTTGACCAAGTTAGTTTGGGGTTGGGTTGGGGAATTGGTAGAATTGATAAATTGATATGATGGTTGGGAAGAGGGAATATACTGTTAAGAGGTTAATTCTTGTTGAGGGGGTACCCATAAGAACTTGTGGGTACGAATGAAGAGGTAGTGGGAGATATATGGCTTTGTGGGTTATCCACATATTGATAAGAGGTGGAAGTTATTTGTTGGGGATAGTTATTGTTAGGGGAATGGATGTATAATAGGGTTGGGTTTGAGAGATTACCTAATTTTGGATGGGAGGAAGTGTTTGTGGTATATAAAGGACTAGGTTTTGAAGAGGGGTGTTAGTTGGTTGGATAGTAGTAAGAGGGGAAGAGGAATGAGTAGTGGAAGTTTGACCTATAGTTGGTAGGGTATTGGTGAGAAGGGGCACACTCACCTCTATATGAGATGAGTTAGTTAGGGTTTAGGGTGATTGAGCAGTGGTTGAGATATTTGATTGGGTATGATCTACTAGAGGGCCATGAGTTAAGCAAAAATCATGAGAAATGAAAGGTTGATTAGAGGTGGTATGACATGTCATAAGGTAGATTCAATTGAGGGATGGAAGAGGTTGGGGAATGAAGGGCCAATGTGGAAAGGTAATAATGAAAGGCCACTAGGTTATTATCTAGATAGGTGGTGAAGTCAGCATCCCCTTTAGGGACCATCCAAGGTCTATTAGGCAAACGAGGCATATGAAGACAATCATAGGGTGTCACCTCAACATCCAAGACGTACTCCATGTGTAAAGATTAGGAAGGAGGTGAGGGTAGTTTGGTTTGGTTTCTCACCTATAGCTGATTTGAGACCATGTGAGAAGCCAAAGAGAGGAATTCAAACTTCATACATCAAACAAGAAGCAGTTGAAAAAAGAAAATAAAATGAAAGAAATCCACACGCTCTAGAGAATGTTAAGCACTAGAGTTTTAATTATCTCTTTTTGGTTTAAGACTTAAATTAGAATGAAGGGAATTGGATTTAAAAAGTCCTAAATAGATCCATCTAAGTTTAGTTTCGAGATGTTTAGGTACTCAAGAGTCAATTTTTCACTGAATTGGGTACATGTCTTGGTATTGGGGGTTTGCTCCCTGGACTTCACGAACCCAAAGTTGAGTTGGGTCATTTATCCAAAATATACCATTTGTTTAGAGTTTATACTCCACTAGGGAACAAAGTTGGTTAACCCCTTAGTGATTAAATCCAAGTACAAAAACTAGGTTGGGGTAAGGTTGTCAATTGGTGATAAAATCTAACTTAGACCTTTTCCCAAGTATTATTTTGGTGTGTTGATTATGAAAGTGATTTAGTTTGTGTGTGAAGAAGAAAAGTGAATCTATAATTAATTCACCTATTTAATTCAAGATACGTGATCTAATTAAGCAAGAAAACCATAAATGCACTTGATTTTAAACCAAAGGAAAATTTTGATGTCTTTGAATGAGCATATAACAGTGTAAAGGTTTATTTTATGCCAAAGTAAATTTCAGATTCCAAATTTATGAGAATAGAAGAATTCAAGGATTTATTTTATGCTAAAGGGAATTTTAGATTTAAAATTGATGAGAATAGAAGAGTGTAAGGATTTATTTTATGCCAAAAGAAATTTAATATTTCAAATTTCATTTGATGAACATAAAATAATGCAAAGATTTAATTTATGCTAAATAAAATTTTGGATTTCAAATTTCATTTGATGAACATAAAATAATGTACTGATTTAATTATGCTAAAATAAATTTTGGATTTTAAATTTCATTTGATGAACATAAAATAATTTAAAGATTTAATTTATGCCAAAGGAATTTTCAGATTTCAGATTTCATGAGCATAAAATAAAGGAGGAGAGAATGCAAATGCAAAGTATGAAAAATTACAAGAAAAGGGCACCTAGATGATAGTAGGTCCCACCGGGTGTGCCAAAATGTTTCTGTAATTTTTTTATTTTTTATTAGTTTTTTTATGAGATAAGATAGAAACACAAGATGAAGGGTGTGTACCTAGTAAACAGGTGAATTTTAATGACCAAATGAAGAGATAACTCCTTTTTTTCTTGTAATAAATAACTCAATGTTTGTAGATGCTTATTGATGATGATGGTTTGTTTAACATTGTAGATGAAGGTGTCTTGAGGTAATTTCGATAGAGCTTCTTTACCTTGAACTATTTTCCTCCAAGATTTGGAAGAGTAATGACATCCTTTAAATGTATGAACCCCTAAAATAAAATTTGGGCAGTAATACTCTAAGTTTTCAACCTCTTCCTTGGGTGGATGAGGGGGGGTGGTATTTGTATTTTTTTATGAGGAAACATTCCAAAAGAGGGAATATTGGAAGTATGGTGAGTTTTTCCCCAAGGTCAAGGATGAGGTCAGTGGAAGATTCCTATGGGGGTTGTCAAGTCTCCCTACCTTGCATTCAATCCAAGTTTGAAATGAATTGTGCACATGGATTGAAAATAGGACCGAAGACTTTGTTACACCCTTATTTGTCTTCATTTATGAATTTTAATAATTATCACACCAAATATGGCACCATTTTTCAAGGCATCATGGGTGAGAAAAGGTGAGGTGGTTGAAGATTCTAATTTGGGCTGATAAGTCTCTTATTGGGGCTAAGATGTCTAAAATGGGGGCTCTTTGTCTCTCTGAAGGTGTGAAAGTGGCAAGTAAGTCAATTTTAAAGACTATTTTCATGTGAAAATTAAAAACCAAGTAAAATTTCTTACCTTTGAGGATAAATTTGACCCATTTCAAGTGGTAACCCTTGTGATGCTTAAATTAGGTCATTAAGCATCTTGTAAAAAGGGGCTAAAGGTGGGGTACCAAGCCATGTCACTTTGCCACATCATTTCACCATGTCATTTTTTCATATCACATGCCATGTCATTTGTCATGGCATAAGCCATGTAACATGATATGTCACATGCCATGTCATTTTTCATGTCACTTTAGATGTTACATGTCATGTCATCATGAATAGTGAATGTGGGTCCCATAGTGAATAATGTTTCATGAATAGTGTTTTGTGAATAGTGATTTCAAAAAGTATTTTTGAATGGTGTTTTCAAATAATACATTTTGAATATAAATGGATAGAATATGGACTTTGGTTAAGTTAGGATGGTTGAAAAAAGGGTTAGGAAGGTTTTAGGAGGATTTAAGGTGGTCATGAGGCATTTAGACACCTAAAAATGAAAGTGTGTAGTTTTCTAGTGTCTACAAGGTCATTGCCACTTAGTTATAAGTCATATAAGTAGAATAAGACTTAGATAAAGATTAATGGAATGTTAATTTTACTAATCTCCATGTAATGGATGTAGATTTATTTAATTTGTTTTAATCTGATATCTATATAATTACATGCATTTTTGTAATTTCCTTTATTATGTTTATCCACTTAAGTGCTTATAAATTGGGATGACATCTTTATTAGTAAATGTACCACTTCTTAGGACTCATCTAGTACTAGGTAACCTACTAACATATCTTGTTAATCAATCTTTTTGAGTTTTCCCTTATGTGTAGGTAGCCCTTCCTAGACAAAAATCATCTCACACATCATTGGATTAATGGTGTGTAATCTTTTTAGTCATAGGCAAGCCTTCAAACCATGTATTTCAATCTATGTTTTTAGTAGTCTATTTTATAAAATAAATAAAGAAAACTATTTAAACATTCTAGCATGCCTAGTGGGATCCTTTTTGGGACTCCTTTTTTATTTATTCTTTATTTTAGTTTTATTTGTTTTATGTCATTTAGTAAAAAAAATATTTTTTTTCATTAAAACAAAATCAAAATAAAAAATTAAAAAATATATAAATTACTTTCCTTTTAAAATAAATTGTTATTTTTTAGTTTTCCTAGTTTAGAAGGACACCTAGTGTAAGTAGATGGATTAATTTACAATTTTAGTCACACTCTTTTCCTTACACTACCAAATCATGATAATAAAAAAATTGGCAATCAAACAAGTCCCACATAGGTAAACCACCCCCTTGGATTTCATCACCAAGGGGAAAACTAACTCAACATTCTGATCAAGTATAAAAAACTAGTTATAAATACAAAGGATAAGACCTAACACCCTTATTGTTACAGGGTCATGAAGTGAGGGGTTAGGCCCCAATACCAAGCCATGTATTATCACCAACATAGATTTAAGCATCATTATATCTTTGCATATATGAAGGATTTTTTATTTAAACAAATTAGAAACCAAAATTATCTTACCATTTATTAGGACCTTTGTTAACCTAATGCCCCATTACATTCTACAATTTATTTATTAACAAAATTAAAAATATTTAAGTATTTTCAATAGAGTCTGTGAGTTTTCTCACTAAAATGAGATAATCAAAATGAGTTGTGTGACTTTAAATTTATCTTTTGTTTGTATTATTTTAGTACTACATGGTTCTAACTTGACAACAATCACTAAACCAAATTTAATATTTGCACTCATCTTCCTCAATGGAACATTAACCAAGCCCCTACCTCTCTCAATTCCATTAGGGGTGATCACCCTCAACTATACCCTCAAGGTGATCCTAAATTTACAAATGTATTGGATAACAATCCTATCAACCTAAACCATTATTTTATTACATGAGCCATACAAATTCCTATTTCCCATCATGGCTAATGTTCCCAAGTTTTCTTTGGCATGCCAGTAAAAACATATAAAGTGTATATGATGGCCATGGTTTTCTCATCCATCAACCCACCACCACCAATAGGTTCAAATATTAGACGACATAACCTCTAAATACCCAATCATCATTAGTGTCTAGTATCCATACTATAACTATTATACCAAACCAAAATGATCTACACCATAACCTATAGCCAACAAACAACCCTATCCCACACTTTAAAATTTAGTAGTATCCATCATAACAACTTTCCCTCAAATCCAAACTTACGTAACATTGAATCTCCAACATACCACCTAACCTACACCATTCATGCAACAAATCACTTAAGTCAAACATTCCAATAAGAAATCACTTTAACTACCCAATATAATATTCCATTAGAACCCCTTGCAAAAACTTATCTTAACCCAACCCAATAACAAAGTCTACCCATACTATTCCAATAGTATGTAACTACATATCAACTTACCATTAGTACTTCTATCATCTATCCCCTTTCATAACCATTCCAAACTTTGCTTCTTCCCTATCAACATTTCAAAAAAAAAAAATTAGGAGGTATCTCAAAATACAATACCTAACATGATCTCATGCACATAATCATGGATAGAATGGAAAATTTATAAGCCTCTACCTCTAGAAAAATAACATGCTTACATACAAACAAATCTTTAATGAACCTATTAACCCCATTGTCCAAATTAGGCCATATCCAACACAATGGGAACTTCTCAAGTTTATGAATTTTTAAAATAAATAATATCCCCACCAACATACTATGGAATTTAAACACATATTTTACCTTATGGCCTATGATGATGCCCTCTTTTTTATGTATTTCTCTATGTAATTAGTGGGACTAGCTCTAGATTGGTATAGTTATATCCCCCAACACTCTCTATTCTCCTTTAACCAATTAGCTTAGATTTTATTAGAACACTCTTTTATTCATATATCAAGGAAAGTAACCATCACTGACCTCTATGCCATTAGGTAATTTGAATACAATCCCACTATATACTTTCTTTCTAGGTGTCTAGGCCTTATAAACCAATTAACATTCTCCCTTCTTCACCCTAAATTTATTGAATTGTTTTCAAGGTTGTGTGCCAAAAAAATATCATCCACAATCCAAGTTCAATAATTCAAAACCTTTAATGAAGAATTTACCATGGATCATAATAAACAAATATGAGCTTTAAAAGGGGGGAAAGATAAATTATGAAACAAAACTTTTAAACTTGACTCTTCTAAAGGGACCAACAATATTAAGGAAAAGGGCATAGAAAATATTGTTTTCCAAAATTTAGCTTCTCCTTCCATGTAAAATCAACCAAGATCTTCCTAGACACAACCATAGAGAGCCTTGACATGGTTCTAACCCAAGGAATACGTACTTTTGAGGCATTCTTATGTTGTTATTTTAGATAAACTATTATAATAAATGGTTATTGATCTATACTAGAATTAGACCTACTGATGAATCTAATCAAAACATAGTTGGTATAAAGAAAGTGATATTTGTACTTACCATCATGTACCCAATTACAAGATCAGTAGGTGTCACTACTTAAAAAGCCTAGTATAAAACCTCATTGATCAAGGTGAGTTGCAGTTAGATAATACAAATTCTCCTCAAAATTAATCATTTGACATCTTTATACAACCATTCCCAAACCACCTATCCCTATTTAATTTCATACAAAAAATATTAGAGGCACCCTATATCAGGATGTTCATATAATAAATACTATCCATGATAAAATTCAACATAAATTAGTTGATAATAAACCTAAATCATCTTCTACAACAACAAGAATACTATACCTCCTTAAAAGAGATACATTTGAACCATTTAAACCAATTAAATGCATTTCTACCATCCAATTGAACCTTCCCGACCCCACTACATGGGATCCTCTAGAAGAAGAGTCATCCAAACACACTAAAAGTCACCTACAAAAAGTGGAAGATAAGAAATTTATTCAAACCATGTGGGATTAGTTCATTGGTATGTCAAAGGGTAAATATTTACAACACACACCTATAAGGCTTGAACTCCCCCACACATCCAAGAATAAGGATTCTCATAAAATAATTCCCACAACCTTTAACTACATTAAAAAGGGAAAGTTGACTATGCCCTAAGAACAAATTGAGCCTTCTATATTAGGACCCATCCTTCCTCTAAACTTAATATGGAAATTATAGAATCATCTCTTAAGGAATCTAAACTAGCTCAAAAAATCTACACCTATAATACCAACACTAATACCTTGTATTACCTTTAAATTTTTATTATCCCTAGCACTTATTTAAAATACCCTTACCACCCATTAAAACCACACATACCACTAACACAAAGAATAAAAGTATAGAAGTAAACACGATCTAAAAATTGGTACCCCAAAAGATCATAAACCCAAACCAAGATAGTTTTCATGGATCCTATTCCACCATCCTCAATTAAATTATGAAAACCTTCCTTATCACAATACCTTCTATCAAACCAATTAACACTCATATCTAAAAACTGGAATGGTATATCAAGAATAAGGTATGTGCTTACCATAGGATACCTGGACATGACACTAAAAGATTCAATGCTTTTAAAGTTGTAATCTAGAATCTTTTGGATGAAGATAATCTCTTGATTGAATAAACTTTCCTTGATCCCCTCTTTAACACAAAAATGACAACCATTTTTAAGACTAATATAATGAATACCCTAGATCCTTTACAAGGAAAATAAAAATAAGTATTAAAAAGTAAATTAATAGTCTTGACTTTGTCCCTAATCAACCTCTTTCAATCTTCCCCTGGGACTTTAAAATGTGAATAACTCGATAACTTTGATAAGTCCCCCTCTATTCCAAATTGATACAATAAACATAGCCATATAGTCTCAAATGTAGGCCGCTAAATCCTAAAAACCAAATAAAACCAAATATTCTATAGCCAAAGCCCCTTTCCAACCACATAAACCTTTAGACCCTCCACCACAAAACACAAATACTCCATTTTAGGGTAAATATAAAAAAAATTCCTTAAAAAAAAATAGATATAAGTTTTGAAGAAACTTCACCAAACCCCATATAAGATGTCCCTATATGAAGTCACTAAGAAATACCAAACACATAGTCAAGTAATGATAGAAACATTTTAGGCCATCTAAGTGCAACCCAATGAACCCCAACCTTTGATGACATTCATTATATCTTTGTAAATGGTTTTATCTTTCAGTTTTAATGATTTAAAAATAGTCTCTTTATCATCTAAAGACTAGGACCCACCCCTATTTGTCACTACTCAAATTAATCAAACTCAAATGAAAAGAGTCATGATTGAGAATGGGTATAACATTAAAATTATATACTCATGTACATTTAAGCAACTCCAAATTATAAAAATAGTTATGGCCCAATTCCCAACCTTTTCATGAGCTTTTAATGATAGAATGGCTCATTCTCTAGGAACCATTATACTATCAATCTGGATAGGTTATTGTATCCTTTAAGAGTTATTTTATGTTATAGAAGGAAAATTATAATATAATGTCAAGTTTTATGTCATTTATGTTAAGGTAAATTTGGTGAAGATGTATGGTGAGTGGTATTTGAGGTATGATCTTGTGTGCATGATGTGACAATGAAGTAAAGTGACAAGAAATCGTTTTGAAGGAAAGAGAATTTGAAGGAAAGAAAGATTTTTAAGGAAATATAATGTCTCTTCTTTTTATTGATGTCAAGGTTCAAGTTAACTTGAAGTTATCAATGTTGCCACAAAAAGGTATGATAGTCAAGTGAGCATTGAATCATGGTTATGAGGCTCTATGTCTACATGATAACATGAGAGAATGTTGTGTTGATAAAAATAAATTCTTGTAGTGGTGTGATTATGTTTCCAAAGAATTTTAATTTCTTATATCATTAAGGCAAACATGTTTTAATACTAGTTCTTGAGTACAAGGTGTCTTGAGAAGCCTTGTCTAAACCCTATGAGAAGGTGTGCATGGTGATGTAAGTAAGCAAAAGAGTATGAGAGGATGTCTAGAATTATTTTATCATTTAATTAAAGCATATATAATTTTAAAATAAGTATTTTAAGGTTATTTGTCAAGTTTCAAGTGTGTAAGAAGCCTAGACATGGCACTAGTCATGGCATGTAAAGTCATTATGAAAATGTATGAGTATGGTGAAATGGTAATATGAGTGCACACATGCATGAGTGGTTGTATAATTTCTATTTATAATGAATATGAGTCATTTTATCACTTTTTATATTCTTAGGGTAAGCCTACAAAAGTAGGAAATTTAGATCAAGTATGCAACTAGACCACCTCTAGACCTCACTTGGCCTAATAAGGCATCATGATATATTTTTAAGACATATTAAATATGTAAGGTACTATTTATTCATGAGAGTGTTTGATTTAGTATGTTGGTGAGGTGGATATCACATGGAAAGAGGCATGAAGGTCAATTTTAAGACCTAGTATGATTTGTAGGTCAAGGTCTACACAAGAAAGGAGAGAGATTGTAGCCTAAGGAGGGGTCATGGTTAGATTTAAATGTTTTATAGATAATATTATAATATTAATGGGTAATTTATGTTTTTTCAAGTTTGTTTATTTATTTTTAGGTCATATTTTGAAGGACAAGGCATGAAAAGTTGTTTTGAGGTTTCTTGAGTGCTCAAAATGAAGGGTTCTCAACCTAAGAAGGATTTTATTATGATCATTATCTCATAAAAATAATTCATGGTAACATAATATATTCATTATATATTTAAAATTTTCCTATCTCAAAATTACAGTCATTAGTTTTTTGATTAAGGCTCTATGCTTTATGAACGATTATTAAGAATGAAAACATGTTTAAATTGTATTAAACCTATAATAAGTACCTGATGTTGAATATTTCGATAAAAAGTGCTCAAAATGGATTTTATGTTTATGTAAAATATTTTAGGTTGTACTAAACTCTCTTAGTCATCTCTAGGTGTGATTGAGTTATCAGGTGAGTGAGTAGATCTTATAGGAAACTGATAATTTCTTAGAGATTTGTTATAGCAATTGGAGTTGATAATGTCAATGTATGAAAATGGATGGAAGATGAATATTAAGACTTATGTTTCATGTAATTTATGTTTTTTTATAGGTTATATCCCTCAAGTGTGTTAAATTTTTCATTTAAGTTAGCTAGTCGCTAACGGCCTAATGATGGAAATAATGAAAAATTGAGACAATAGTAAAAATATTATTAATAATGTGTTATCATTATATAATGATGAAAAAAAGTGAATAAATATTATTTTTAGGATTTTTACATCATATTAATTTTTTTTATAAATCTTATAAGTTAGTTATAATGGTGAAAATGAAGAAACTAAAATGGTTTTTCTAACTTAGTGAGATATGTGTAGTGAGGTCAACAAATTCATCTGTAAGAAAAATAATTTCTACTAGACCATATGTTTTTCATATTTTAATATGTTATTTATAATTCATATTATCATAAAATTTCATAATAATTATTTAAAATTGAACATAAAAGTGTTGAAGATCAATGTCATCATGATTGTGTTATAATGTAAAATGGCAGTTTTACGTAAGCAAGTTGTAGTGATGAGTTTGAGGTTATATGTCATAAGTTGAAGTAAATAATTAATATGGTATTGTTTTTTGTGACTTTTATTTCCTATCCATTCTTTTTATAAGGTTTTATATTCAATAAAATATGTTACAATGTTGAAGCCAAAATGGCTTGTTTGGTTCTGGTTTGATTATATGTAATGAGGTTAAAAGCTTGGTCTGCAAGACCAATATTTGAAACTATAAATTATTATTTTTGTATTTTATACTATTATATTTATTTAAAATTATATAATTTAATTAATATTTATCATTGGAAGTGTTATTTCATGTTTTTAAGATCAATTTGTTCATGACTAGGTTTTGGAGTGTTCTGACAGTTCTGAGTGGGCCATGTGTAGAGAAGTGTTTTGAGTATTTTTGCCATAAATTATAAAGTTTAAATCACATGGTGACTTTTTTAATATCATTAATTTTATATTAAGGTGACATATTTTCATTTTTAATTTACTAAATAGTGTACATTCTTCAGTTTTGTTTGGTAGACTTTATGTAAGTCCACAAGCCTAATTATGAATAGTGTTACAAGGAGTGTTCATGAAGGGGTTAGTTATAGAAAGTGTTATTAAAATAAGAATAATTTTATTTACGTATATATTATAAATTTATTAAATTATATTATTTTTTAATTAAGTTATATTATTTCAAGAAGAACATAAGGTAGCATGTACTAATGAAGCCCTAATTGAATTAGGTCTCCTTAAGGCCTAAAAGAGGTTTTGATCTTTTAAGTTGAAGATGACTTATGGTAATGATTTATATGATTATTAAGAATTTTATAAGACTTATTTATATGGCAATACAATTTTTTTATTTTGTATTTACTACCAAGAGGGATATGATCAAGAGGCTTGTATAAATACAAGGGAGTTTTAGGCCTATTTGAGTACACATGAGAGTATGAAAATGTGATAGCACATTGTGAGAATAAGGAGGACTTATAGACCATAAGAGGATTTTATAGGATATATAATTAATATATTAAATTTTTTCTTCATATTAATATCAAGTTTATATGACCTAATCAGTCTTGAAGAGACTTAATTGAGCAAGGAGACCTATAAGGTAGATTGAGAAGGATAAGAGTGTGAAGTGATAAAGAAGGTGATCATTATGTTTTTTATGATAAAAAAATGTGTTTTTAATGCGATCAAATGTTTTAGGTCACTAATTTTGTGCTAATTCATCAAGGATTTTGGTTCCTCTTTGTAAGTTGGTGCTTGCTAAAGCCTAACTAGGTTGGTGTTTAGCTAGTTGGGTTTGGTGCTCCATATGGAATTGGTGCTTCACTAAATTATGATATTTTGACTTATATAATTGTAGTAAATTTGTAAGTATTAATTTTATTTCTTCCCCTTGAGGTTTTCCCACATATGTGATGTGCTTTCTTGTAATATATTATTTCATACTTGTATATTTGATTGTTTAAGCATTGTTTGATCTATATGTTGATGTGATGGTTAATGTATAAGGATATATTTAAATAAAGTTTTTTAAGAAAATGATTCACCCCCTCTCAATTATTTTTATTATAATTTTTGGTATTATATAAGGTCCTTTTAATTATGCCTAATATTCTAAATGAGATCCTAAAAGAAAAGATGGCTAGTTAGCAAGCTCGATGTGGTTTCTCTACTAGCAAAGATTCATTATTCAATGGGAATAAATATGAGTTTTGGATCATTATAATGAGTAAATATATAATTTAAATGGGCCATGACATATGGTAGTCAATTTTATATGGATACACTCCATCTCCTACAATACCAACCAATGCAATAGGCAAAAAGGAAAGTGAGAGAAATTTCAAGACAATACATGTTATGTGGCTTAACAGAGGCAATGTTTGTGAATTTGATACATTATTATTTAGAAAAGGTGATATTGGAAAATTTTAAGAGTATCTATGAAGTATATACTAAGTGAAAATGGATAAATTATACTCAAAACAGGCAATTTGAAAGTCTAATTATGAAGGAAGATGAGGACATTGTATCCTACATGTTATGGTTTGATGAAGTGGTCAATGTCATTAAAGGATTAGGATAAGAAGTGAAAGAGTCTATATTTGTTAAAAATGTGTGGAGATCACTAACTCATAAGTTTGACTCTATGGTATCTGTAGTAAAAGAGATGCAAGATTTGGACAAGATGGAAATGGATGGGCTTCATGTAAACTTGATTGCCCATGAGATGAAAACAAATGAAGGAAGACCTCCCAAGATAGAAGAAGCATTAAAAGTTCATAAGGAATCACAATCCAATAAGTTCAAATATGAGGTATGTTCATATTTTGATGATGATTAATTAATAGCCATTATTACTAGGAAATTGATGTTTATATCCAGTAAGTACAAGAACCTTTCAAATGTTTCAATTATGGTAATACTAGTAACTTTGCATCTAAGTGTCCTAACAAGGATAAGACTATGCTTGATGAAGAACATGATGAAAACCATGGAGATGATAAGTAGTTTTATAAGATTGAAAAATACAAGAAATAGTTTACGAATTATGAAGGTAGGAAAGGGTCATTTAAGAACAAGAAAAGTTTCTATAGCAAAGAAGATAATAACTCATCTGATGTAAGTGACACAAATAGATCTAATAGTGATGATGAGTAATTAACATGAACATGAAAATAATGAAACCTTATTCATGGATATAGAAATAGATAGTGGGGGTTGATCAAAATTGAAATACTTTATGGATGATGAAGAATTAGATAAAGAAGAGGCTGAAGTGAACCTTGAGGTAGAATTGGTGAGTGCTCTAGAGGAGTTGAATTTTGAAATAAGGAATACTCATAAATTAAATTCATTCATTAAGGACTATGAAGAGTAGATTGGTTTGTTTGAAGAGAGACTAAGTAACACATCTAAGGAGTATGATGAGATCATCAATTAAATTGAAGCACAAATGGAGATAGTCATTACAAGCCTAAAGTCTAAATAAGAAAAATGCACCAGGTATGGGACTAAAATAGAATCCTTTAAATATGAATTAGATCAATCATATAAAAAGTTTAATACATTTATGAAGTTTAAGAAGATTATTGATGATCTAGATAACATCTTGAATAGTTAGAAGTCTGCAAGTGATAAGACAGGTGTTGGTTTCAATGAATACCAAAAGGAGGAATCTCAATTCAAGGACAAGGACAATGAAGACAATAAGGTAAACATATAGCTACTAATAAAATATCCTAATTCTATGAGGTATGCTAATTTATTCAATGATTATTATTTTGGATGCAATTAGTTTGGTTATAGAGCAATAGAATGCAGAAGATTAGTAAAAAATAAATATGCATGGGTTTATCAAAGGAATCATCAATCAAGAAGCATGAATGAGGTTGTTCTCTATATTTTTCATAATTTGGGACATAATCAAATATTTTTTCCTAATAGAGTTTGAATTCCTTCAATTCAAAATAAGAGGTTTGAAGCCTGTAGAGGTTAAGAGAGGAGGCAAATAAATGTCTGGAAACCAAAGATAGTAAAGGTGAGTCATTATCAATCTACAAGCCCAAGTGGAATATTTTATATGATAAAGCACACTTCAAATCTGAAATAAAGTTACAAATGTCTGATATCAACTCATATTATTAATTAAATGATTGATGAAAAGGTCAAGCCTAAGGTGTCAATCAAGCCTAAAAAGATCTTGAAAGATATTTAGACTTTTGAGAGCATGGAGATTTAGTAATATCCTAAGCTTGTGTTGTTTTAGTGACCTATGAAAAGGGTAAGTCCATTAGGATTCATGAAGACTATCTTAAATTAGAAGAAACATGATAGATGCTTGGTTTTAAGTGGAGCTATTCAAGTTTTTCATAAACTCTAAGTTTAGTTGTTGATAATCATAGAAATGTTTCTGAGACTAGTTTTCAAAGAGGGAGAATAAGTGGTTTTATAAGTTGTAATATATATGAGACTTCGTCATTAATGTCAAAGGGGGAGAAAGTTAAATAATGAATATTGACTAGATTGGGGGAGATAAAATGGATCATATTGAAGAATTTTTTTTAACAAATGACAAAGTGGTATTTTGTTGAAAAGTGTTGTCATTGATGTCAAGGTACATCTAGTGAATATATATGGTGAGTGTTCTTATAGGTATGATATTGTGTACTTGATGTGACAAGGAATCCATATAATAAGAGATAATTTAAAGGAAATATAACATTTTAATGTAACCCAATGTCTATTCTATTGGTTGATGTCAAGGTTTAGGTCAACTTGAAGCTGCCAGTGTTGTCACAAAGAGGTATGATGGTTAAGTGAGCATTGAAGCATGGTTATGAGGCTCTAGGTTTGCATGAGGAAATGAGAGAATGTTGTGTTGATCATAAATAATTTTTTTAGTGGTTTGAGTATGTTGTCTAAAGAATGTTCTTGTTTTATATCATTAACGTAGGCATGTTTGAGTACTAGTTCTTGAGTATAAGGTGTCTTGATAATCCTAGTCTAAACCCTATGAGAAGGTGTGCATGGTGGAGTAAGTAATCTCAAGCTTGTGAGACGTTTTTTAGAATTGTGTGATCATGTAATCAAAGTATATATACATTAAAAAAATAATAATTTCAGTTGTCAAGTTTCAAGTTCTTAAGAAGCCTAGACATGACACTAGTCATGGTATGTAAAGTCCTTATGAAAATGTATGAGTTTGATGAATTGGTAAGATGAGTGCACATAGGAATTATTAGTTGTATAAGGTTGATTGAGCATGCATATGAGGCATTAGATAACTCATGCGAGTCTCAGGCTGAGCCTACAGGAGTAGGAACTTTAAAGAAACTATGCAGCTAGACCACTTCTAGACCCTACCTAGCCTAATAAGGAATCATGATCTATTTTCAAGACATATTAATATTTATGGAACTATTAAAGAATGATAGGGGTTTTTTGAGTATGTGAGTGAGGTGGAGAACACATGGAAATAGGCATGAAGGTCATTTTTAAGACCTAATATGGTTTGTATGTCCATGTCTAAGCAAGAAAAGAAAGAGTGTGGACTAATGAGGGGTCATGGTCATATTTTAAAGTGTCTAAGAACATATAATCATTTTCAAAGGTTAGGTATGTTTTTTCTAGTTTTTTAATGCATTTTTATGTTATGGTTTGAAGGAAAAGGCATGAAATGTTATTTTGAGGTCTCTAAAGTGCTTAGAATGAAGGGTTCTCAACTTGAGAAGGATTTTATTGTGCTCATTAGATCATAAAACATTTTCATGGGAAATTGATCTATTTATTGTAGATGGGGAAGGGTCCTAGAAAAAAATAATAAGCATTAGTTTTTGGATTGAGGGGATATGCTTTATGAATGATGATTAAGAATAGAAATAGGTTTAAAACCTCATAAAATTACATAGAATGGATTGGTATGATTAGGTAAAATATTGGAGGTTTTATTAAAATATTCTATGCACCTCTAGGTATGATTGAGTTTTCAAGGGAGTGAGTAGATCCTATAGGGAAAAGCTAATTTATTAGAGATTTATTGTATTAGTCAAAGTTGACCAAGTTAAAGAATGCAACTGGATGGATCATTAACCCTAAGCATTTTTTTTCATGTACATGAAGGTTTTTGGATATTTTAAATCCCTCAAGTGTGCTAAATTTCTCATCCACACTATCCACTCACTAACGGGCCTAATGATGGAAAGAGTGAAAAACCCAAGTAGCAATGAAAATGTGATTAATAATGTGTTATCACGATAGAGTGATGAAACCAATAAAATTAATATGTTTCTTGGGACTGGTATGTTATATTCATGTTTGGTATAAATATTGGAATTTAGGTATATTAGTGAAAATGAAGACAAAATGGCTTATCTAACATAATGAGGTCTATGTGTAGTGAGGTCAACAAATTAGTCTATAAGACCTGCCAATAGATCATATGATGTTTATATTTAATATGGTTTTTAAATATCATAGGTTCATCCAATTTCATAATAATTATTTAAAATTAATCATACAAGTGTTGAAGTTTAATGACATCATGATTGTGCTTTAAGGTAAATTGGTAGTTCTGGGTAAGTAAGTTGCAGTGATGAGTTTGAGATTATATGCCATAAGTTGAAGTAAATAATTAAAATTGTGTTTTTATTTCCTATCCATGCTTTTTATCTAGTTTGATAGTTAGTGAAAGTGGTTAAAATGTTAAATCCAAAATGGCTTGTCTAGTTCTATTTTGACTGTGTGTAGTGAGGTCAAAAGATTGGTCTAAAAGACTAATATTTAACGTTATACCTTGTGATTTTTTAATATTATAGTAGTATATATATTTAAATTATTATTTTTCATAGGGATTTTTTTTCAAGTGTTTAAGATCAATTTATTCATGACTAGGTTTTGGTAGTTCTGAGTGCGCCATTTGTAGAAAAGTGTTTGAGTCCTTTTTCCCTAAATTGTGAAGTATAAATAACATGGTTATTTTTTTCATATCATGTATTTTTTTTAATATTTTTTATTTTTATGGTTATATGACTAAATTGTGTACATGCTTTAGTTTTATTTGGAAGACCTTTTGTAAGTTCATAGGCCTAACTATGAACAATCCTACAAGGAGTGTTCATGAATGGGTTAGTACTTAAAAGTATTATGGACCTTATAATATGTTTATTTGGGTATATTTTATCACTTTAGGAAAGTAATTTTTTCATTGATTAAGGTATATTGTGGAAAGAATAACATAAATTAATGTGTACTAATGAAGGCCTAATTGAATTAAGTCTCTTTAAAGCCTAAAAGAGGTTTTGGTATTATAAGTTATGGATGGCATATGATAATGATTAATACATGTATAATTTTTTTTATAAGAACTATTTAAATTTTAATCCAAGTGTCCATGTGTGTATGTTTGACCAAGAGGGATATGATCAAGAGGCTTGTATAAATACAAGGTAGTTTTTGGCCTATTTGAGCACAAATGAGAGTATGAAAATGAGATAGCACATTGTGAGAGGAGGTATTTTATACCATTATATGTGTGTATATATTATATACTAATATATTAAAGTGTGTCTAAATATTAATATCAAGGTCATAATACCTAATCAATCTTGACGAGACTTAATTGATCAATGAGGTCTATAAGGTAGTTTGAGAGGGATAAGAGTGTGAAGAGATGAAGAAGGTGATCATCATATATTTTATGATAAACAAGGTGTTATAAAGGTGATAAAAGGATTAATTTGGATGATTTGGTGCTGAGTCATCTAGGGGGTTGGTGTCTCCTTACAAGTTGGTGCTTCACTAAATTGTGATATTTTAAATTATAGGACTCTATTAAATTTTTAGGGATCATTAATTTTTATTCACCTTAATGGTTTCCAATATATATTATGTTTTATCTTGTAATATCTTATTTCATGCTTGTATAGTTAATTTCTTATGCATTCTTTGATCTATATGTTGATGTGATGGTTTTTATAAGGAAGAATTGAAATAAAGTTTTATGATATAATGATTCACCCACACTCTTAGTGATTGTTCTTCCAAAAATAATATACTCTTAATACATCCTTAGATCCACACAATGTGTTGTGTTCCATCAACCTTACACTGATGCATCAAATATGAACATGATGGCGAAGTCCATATTGTCCTAGTTGATATTCATCCATTCAAAACTTGTAATATAACCTTTAAACCTATTAATTTTATACTCCATCTATAAAATTTTAACTCCATTGATATCATCCAGTAAAGCATCAACTAGTTCAACAATCCCTTAATCACAAATCCATGTTAAAGTTTCCCTTGATTATATATCCCAAAAAGTCTTAGTATGTGAGTACTAGCCATTGACACATAAAATCATTCCTACTCCCCAAGATTATGGGTTCTTATAAGAACAAAACTATCTATTGAGAGGGGGTGAATTAGTAGATTGATTAAAATTAGTCCTTTCATACTTTTTAGTGAGATTTATAATGGATATGTAGAGATCACACACACATGCATAACATTAGATGTACATGGAAAACCCAATATGGGAAAAACCACCATGAGAAAAACTGTTAGAATATACTATTCTAATCCAATCTCTTTATCAATAACATCACCAGTTAAAATGTTTAAGATTAAAAAAACTAATGAGACATCAATCCCATTTTTCAAGAGAACCTACTCTAACCAAGCACCAACTCCCCAACTAAGCACTAACTCAGCTCTAATGATGGCACGTACCAATTAGATTTATTATGGAGCTACAACTCTAGATTAGAAAATTAATTCATAAGTGAATCCAATTATATATTATAGACATATTCTATAATTCTCATACTCTACTCTACATCTCTCTTCCTCTCTTTCTCTCTCCCACTTAATTCTCCTTTATATCCACCCTTATACACACCTAGTGTATTTCCTAGATGATATATATATATATATATATATATATATATATATATATATATATAATCTGTGTGTGTATTGATCTAGGTCACCCATCATTTTTGTGTTAGCACTTGGTCATTAACACAACTTACTCTTGCAAGTTTCCCACTTCTTTAATTTCTACACCATCACCATAATTACTTATCTTTTAATATATTTAGCATATGTATGGCTCTATTTTTTATGCACATACCATATTACACAATATAGATTGATTACAATGATATATATCATTCTCTATGTCATATAGTTCATCTTTCTTGTAGGTTTCATCACTTGACAATTGAGATGAACATATTTTTAAATAATGACCATTGATATTAAGATTCATGCCATGATCTAGTGATCCTTGTTCAAATGTATCAACTTTAAAATACAACCATTAGATAAAGCTCTGACAGACACATGTGCTTTGTTAGATCATTTCAAGATTATAAACTTTAACACTTCAACTTTAAAATGCAGAAATTGATCAAAATATAATAGGATCATGTGTTTTGTTAGATATTATTGATATTTTGAACTTTAACATTTCAATATTTAAAGTGCATCCATTGATTTTTTGATCTAAGATCCCATGTGTTGTTAGATATTAAAAAGTATCATATACTTTATCTCTATATATCATTAAATATTAAACACTTTGACCTCTTTGACTCCTCACACTCCATTGAAATTCATTACATGATCATGCTTTCACCATTAGATCTTATGACATATTAATACATTCATTGGATATCTATCTAAAAATATCGTATGCATGTGACACTTGGCATCCCCATGTGCCTTCTATATAATTTTATTAGTTCCCACACTTGTGACATATAACACTAGTACTTGCCTTATGAGCACTTTACTATTAGTCCTTGTGCTTGTGACACTTAGAATTCACATGTTCCTTCTACAGGTTATCATTCTATGTGCTTGTGACACTTGGCAATAACACATTCACTCTCAAATACCTTTGACATATTGAGATTATTATTCATAATTAGATCTTAATTATATGATTCAGTGTTATCCATTGATCAATCTAGGACAAGTCTTAAATTGAGGACCTAGGAAATATTAAATTCTTTGATCACTGAACAAAGACAATAATTGTTAGGACAAAAGGGTCAATTTCAATGTGGTGAGGAAGGCTTAAGTTATAACTTAAGTGACCATTTCCCATCTATATCATGTCAACATAAAAATAGAAGAGCCTATAAAACCATGAATAAAAACCATAGGGTTTTACTGAGTAACCCTAGTAATGAATAAGAGATAAAATAAATCATTATTGATCTCATTTCTCTTCATCTGAACCTGTGAACCATATATATGAGATGATCTTAAAAACCCATAACATAACCTCTATCAATTTCTCTACAAACATCCAAAAATAGTTTATTTAAAAGCATGCCAACTTTGTAATTCAATATTGTAACTTGTGCAATTATAAAACATGTTCTTCTCTCTATCACTCTTGCCTATGACTGATCCTTTAAAATCAATGAAATTTGTAGTGACAAATATCTCTATTTTGACATCAATGACAATCATATTACCAAAAATATCCCCCTTTGCCATTGATGGCAAATTAAATCCTCTGATCTTGTAATGTATGTTATGCTTCTTCTTTGTCATTAACTATAATTGTATTGGATTTTGATGAACATGATTTTAAACTATTCATACAAAAATTTCTCCCCCTTAGGTAGTGGAACATTTTCCTAAACACATCTTAGACACATGTTTTTCTCCTTCTTTGATAAACATAAAGCTTTTATAGAGATCATTTTCACTTTTCCTCTCATTTTGACATCAATGGCAAAAGGATTCCAACTTTCTCACTATTTTTACAATCTTTATTAGATAAATGAGGTTGTCCAAGAATTTGTAACCATAAATTCATTATAAATTTTTAAAATCATGCATACCTAAGTTTCACTTTCTTTGTTCTTCTAGGGATTAGCAAATTTTCTATGATCCTTCCCCTGGACTAATGCCCTATCACTAAGATCTAGTGATGTGATTTGGGAGCCACCAATCCCAAATTTTGTCTTATATACTCAAAATTGTGAATTGGGAAGAGGTTTGGTGAACATATTTAAAACTTGATCCTCTACTAGAACATATTCCATTTTGACCTCTTTATTTACAACCTTTTCTCTTAATAAGTGATAATTGACTTATATGTGCTTAGTTCTATAATGATACACTAGATTCTTTGATATGTTAATATAATTTGAATTGTCACAAATCAATAGATAGGTGATTTTTTTTCTAACTTGATATCTTTGAGTGTTTTATTCATCCATAAGACTTGAGTGCAACATGCCACTACTGCAACATACTCTTCTTATATTTTAAAAAGATTAACAAACTCTTACTTTTTTTTTAGACATGAAACAAGTTTATTTCAAAATAAAAATGCATGACCAATAGTGATTCTTCTATCATTCACACTTACTACCCAATCAACATCTATAAATGTTGTCAAATTGAAATCTTCATATTTAGGATACCATAGGCCATAGTCAATTGTACTCTTGATAGAACTAAATATTATTTTCATTTTATTGATATGTGATTCATTAGGAAAAACCTAAAATCTTGTAACCATGTACACTATTTGCATGATATCTAGTCTTGATGTAGTTAGGTATAACAATCTACCTATCATTGATCTATACAAATCTTGATTTGCATCAAGGGACCCATAAATTTTGCTCAACTTACATCTAGTAATCATTGGAGTACCTATCAGTTGGCTATCTTCCATTACAAACTTCTTAAGAATTTCTTTAGCATACTTGGTTTAGGATAAAAATATCCCTTCATCAATTGGTGTTATTTGTAGATAAAGGAATAAAGAAATTAATCCAATCATAGACATCTCAAACTCATTTTACATTTGATTAGAAAATTATTTTCACATTGTGTTGTTTCTACCACCAAAAATTATATCATCTACATATATAAAAATAATTAACATATGCTTACCTTATAATTTAAAGTACAAATTGATATCTACACATCCTTTATTGAATCCTTGTTGTTTCATGTAATTGTCTAATACTGAATTTCATGCTATAGGTGCCTATTTTATACCATATAGATATTTCTTTAGTTTGCAAACATAATCTTTTCCTTCTAAAATTTAAAAACATTTAGGTTATTCTATGTAGACTTCCTCTTCTAGGTTCCCATTAAAGAATGTAGACTTAACATCCATTTGATAGACTTTGAATTTATTATAAATAAATAATGTTAGAAACATTCTTATGAATTCCAATCTAGCAACTAGAGCAAATGTTTCCTCAAAATATATGCCTTCAACTTGTTCTTATATTTTTCACACTAATCTATAATTATTCCTTATAATAGTTCCCTGCTCATTGAGTTTGTTTTTAAATACCCACTTTGTACCTATTACATTCTTATTTGAAGGTATTGTAAATAATTCCCATGTTTTGTTCTTTTCAATTTGGCTTAGTTCTTCTTCCATTGCTTTTAGATAATTCTCATCATTGTAAATATTAGATCAAAACATACTTGCTCCTTGTTCGTTGCAACTCATCTCTTTTTTTGAACTCCTTAATTTTTATTTCTAATGATCTTCTCTATAGGATGATCATTTTAAACAAATATTGTAGGTGTCTTTTCATATAATTCTTCAGGCTCTTCATTAGCTACTTCCTCTTCATAATCTAATTATTCTTCATAAATGACTTTGTCAAGTTTAACATATTTCAAGCCTTCATCAACATTCAAATTGATACTCTTTATATTATTCTATAGACTTTCATTGTAATATACGTATGATTTGCTTTGGGTGGAATAACCAAGAAATATTTCTTCATCACATCTTGATTCAAAATTTCCAAATTTGTCTTCTTTTTTATTGATGTAGAATTTGCTTCCAAACACTATAAAATAATTAACAAAGATAGGTTTTTCATACCATATTTCATAGGGGGTTTTGTCATTGTTTACCCTTAGTTCAATTATAAAATATATACTATTATTTGTATTGCATCTCTCAAGTATCGATTAGGTAACTTGGTCTCTTTTAGCATTTATATGGACATATCCTTAGTTGTTTTATTATTTATTTCAACAAATCCATTATATTATGGAGTCCTTGTTTCAAATTAATGCCTTTTTATTTTATGCTTCTCATATTATTCTATAAAACAATTTGAGGTGAATTCACCACCTCTATTAGATCTTAACCATTTGATTTTTCATCCAATCTTATTCTCTACCATGGCCCTAAAGATCTTGAATCTTTCAAATACCTAGGACTCATCCTTAAAAAAGGTTATCCATGTCATTCTTGAGAATCATCTACTAGCAACATGAAGTATATTTCTCCTTTGGATCCTCTTATCTTAGTAGGACCATAAAAATTAATATGAACTAACTCTAAATGCTTTGTAGTTGCATACTATTTTGTTTGAAATATGACCCTTGTTTTCTTGCATTGCTAAAATTCCTTACAAGTAGTGTCTATAGGTTTGGTTATCTTAGGCATATGTCTAACACAGTTATTTGATCTCACTTTTACTAGGATGTCAAAGTTAACATGACTCATTATTCTATATCATAACCTACTCTCATCAATCTTTCCTATTAGGTTGTTAGTACCATTCACTTCACTTAGATTATAGATATTGTTTTAAGTTCTTTTCCCTTATATAACTAATCTTACAGATATCCTTATTTTATATTATTATGTATTAAATATGACCTTATATCCATTTTCACACATTTGGATGACACTTAGAATATTTTTTTCAATCTTTCAACATAAAAGGCATCATGTGTAGGCAATTTTCTATTATGGTCAAGGTTCCTTTACCATGGATCTTCAATTTAGTATTATCTCCCAAGATAATAAATACTTCTATACATTTGCCCAGTTTGATGAACTTGATCTTGTCACTAGTCATGTGTTTTGAGAAACCACTATCTATTACCCAAAAATTATGTACCTTAACATGGAGTTAAGTTTGAGAAATCATGGATTGTGCAAATTTCTAATCTTTAACTTTCCACACATCCTTAGGTTTTTTGTTTGGCTTATTTTTCCTTTTTTTAGAGACTTGTGAACCTTTTTTCACACTGGGAGGCATGAATTTCTTTTCACTATCTTTTTGGTATTACAAAACTTGTTCTACATTATTTAGCTATGTGACCAAAATTATTTTAATTATAACAAATTATATTTATATCTAACAATGGTGAAAATGAATTTATGCTTATAATTCTTTTCCCTTTTAGTTATAGCCCTAAATTCACTATCCCTATGACCAAACTGATTGTAGGTATAATAATAAACATAGAAAAATAAGGAATACATGGTCATAACATTTCTTTGTGAAGGATGAGAAAGTCTTCTTAACACTATAATATTCAAGTCTCTCACCCTTATATAACCATCTACATCAACTACCTTTGTGTTTTAAATCTTCCTTGAGTTTGTAGATATTGACTCATTATTCTTATTTTCTTCAAAATTATTTTCTCCTTTAGCTTTCTTCACATCAGTTATGCTTGTGTCTTTATTTGTATCCCTAGATGCATTCTTTCAAGATTTTTCATTCTTTGTTTCTTATTCTCATTCTATTTTGAAGTTGTCATATAATTTTGTAGATGTACTAGTTATGGGGCTTTTCCTTTTTTCAAAACCAAAACCATTTATTTATTTTTATAGATTTTGAGAGTTGATTAACTCACCAAGAATTTATTAACCTCTTATCAACTTTAGACTTTTGTCTATTCATTCTTTATATTTTTCATGTTCTTTCCTCAAAGTCACTATCTCTACTTTTAACTTAAAGCATTCATCAAATTTATACTATAGTTAAAATTTGACTACATCTTCTATTCTTTTAGCCTCTTCAACTTGTGTATTTATGATAACTACCAATTGATCATATTTTTCAAGACTATTGGACACTTTTTCAATCTCCTTTTGTGCCTACTTCTTCTACTTTAATTTCTCTTTTTTGAGTTTTTCAATTTCATTTAGAGTAAAAATGAGTTCACCCTCTGAATCCACTTCTCCTTCCTCTTCTTCATCTAAGTCTTCAACTTATTCTAATTCTTGATCCATAGAGGTTGATTTTAATGTTATGAATAAGGATTAATTTCCATAAACCATAAAGGCACAATCATGGTCATCATCTGAGATATCACACTCATCCAATGAATCACTATCTTATTTTATGTACAAGGCCTTTTTATTTTTAAAGAAGTTTTTCTCCTTGCAGTAGTGGGGTTTCATCTTTTTACTATCCTCTTCTTGCTCATAATTATCTTTTTTGTTATGAGGGCATTTAGTAGTAAAATGTCTTACCTTACCACAATTAAATAATTTAAAGGGTAACTTAACTTTGTAATTTATAAATCCTCTTCTTAAAATTTTGATAGATATTGATTCTTCTTCATCAGTCTCCTCAGATGTGGATGTAGGTGCTTCTAATTTTACTTGTTTGGATGTTTTGAATGCAAATTATATCTTAAAAGTATCTAATTCTTGTATTCTCATTTCATAGGTTGAGAAGGTTCCATGAAACTCATCTATAGTGAGCTTATCTAGATATCTTGATTCTTCTATTATAGATATTTTAGAGTCATACCTTGATGGAAAAGATCTTAGGAAGTTTATGATAATGACCAAATATTCCATCTCTTCTTCAAGGCCTCTGATTCCATTGAATATTTCATCTAGTCTAAGGATGTAGTTTGCAATTTTATCTTCTTCATTCATTTTAAGACTTTCAAACTTGCCTTTGTATATTTATAACTTGGCATGCTTTACCTTGTCACCACTTTCATATATGATCTCCAATTTGTTCTAGATATCCTATGCATTTTGACAATCCATTACTTTGACAAAATCTAATTTAGATAATCCATAAAGGATATCATTATTTGCCTTGGAATTATTTTCATATGCCTTATTTACAACTTGATTATTAAGAGTTTTATATCCATTTATAATACACATCCTTACATCAAACCCTAATGAAGATAAATATGATTCCATTCTAATGATCTAAAATGCATAGTTTAATCCATCAAAGAGAGGTTTTTTTAAAGGAAGAGCCTTATTTGCTAGCCATGTGCATTCACTATCCAAGATCTACCTGAGATAATTAAGATTAGTCTAAGGAACCAACACTATGATACCAATTATTGAAACATAACAATCTACCGAGGGGGGGGGTGAATCAGTAGATTGATTAAAATTAGTCCTCTAATTCTTTTTAATAAAATTTACAAAATATATGTAGATATCACAAATAAACATATGCATAAAATTAGATGTATGTATAAAACCTAATATGGGAAAACCACCATGAAAATAGCTACTAGAATCTACTATTCTAATACAGCCTCATAATCAAGAAACTCAGTAGTTACAATGTTTAAGGGCACCAACCCTAAGGAGACACCAATCCCCTTATTTAAGGTCACTTACTCTAAATAAGCACCAAATCCCTAACTAATCACCAGCTTAACTCTATTTATGGGAACTACTAGTTAGATTTATTTTGGAACAACGACTGCAAATTATAAAATTAATTCATAAATGAATCTAGTTATTTTTTATAGACCTATTCTATAACTGCTCATACTCAATTTTGCATCTCTCTTCATCTATTTCTTTCTCTTACTCAATTAAAATTTTTTTCCACCCTTATACACACTTAGTGTATTTCATAGATGATATATATGTATTGATCTAGGTCTCACATAACTTCTATATTCATACATTGCCATTAAAACAACATGCTCCTGCAAGTTTCAAACTTCTTGAATTCATGTACCAACACCATAATTCTCTATATTATTATATATTTATCATATTCAAGGCTATATTTTTGATGCATATGCCATGTTACATAATATATATTGATCATAATGATCTATATCATTCTATGTGTTCTATAATACATATTTCCTATAAGTTCCATCACTTGACCATTGAGATCAACGTATTTTTAAATACTGACCATTGATCTTAGGTTTCACATCATGATCCAATTATCCTTGTTTAATTATCTCAACTTCAAAATGAAACCATTAGATCAAACTTTGATAAACTCATGCACTCTATTATATCTTTGTGAGCTTTCAAACTTTAATGTTTAAACTTTAAAATACATCCCTTGATCAAACTTTGATAGACTGATGCACTCCATTAGATATTGGAAATATTTTGAACTATAACTTTTAAATATTTAAATTTCATCCATTGATATTTTGATTTGAGCTCACATGTGCCATTAGATCTTCAAAAGCAAAAAATAATTTACCTTTATTTATCATTAAACATCAAATAATTTGACCTCTTTGACTCTTTGCACTATGTTGATCTTCATTCATGATCACATTCTCACTGTTATATCCCTTAAAATATTAATACACTTATTATATATTTTTCTAACAAGATCTTATGAATGTGACACTTGGTACCCTTGTGTGCCTTCTACACATTATTGTTAGTGCTTGTGATTATGACACTTGGCACAAGTGCATGCCTTCTAAGTACTTTACTATTTTTCCCCATGCTTATGACAGTTGAAATTCATTAATTCCTTCTATATATTATTATTCCTTACACATGCAACACTTTAAACTAGTGCATTCACTCTGAGGTAACTTTAGCATATCGAATTTGTTGTGCATCATTGGATTTTTATCATATGATTTAGTACTAGTTGTTGATCAAGCTAAGAAAAATATTAAATTTAGGACTTAATAAATATTAAATTCTTTGATTATTTCTCCAAGATGGTAAATGTTAGGTTAAAGGGGCCAATTTCACAATGATGAGGAAGGAATAAGTTATAACTTAAGCAACTGGTTCTTGCCTATATTAAGTCAACATAAAAATAGAAGAGCCTATGAATTCCATGACCAAAAAACCATAGGGTTTTACTAAGAAACATTATTAATGGAATAAATCTAAAATAAATAATTATTGAGCTCATTTATCTTCATCTAAACCTATGGACCATATATATGATATGCTCTTGAAAAACCCATAATGGATATTCCATCAATTTTTGTGTATGGAAATAGTATCTATAAAATAATGACAACTTTATAAGATAATATTTAAATTTTTGAAATTATAAAACATGATATTATCTCCATCACTCTTACTTATGAATGATATTTTAACATCAATGACTTTTATAGCACCAAATATCTTTCTTTTGACATCAATGATAATCAATTTCCAATAGTGCTTAGATAAATAGTGTGACTATCATCTTAACTTTGGATACATCTTTCTTTTCATTGCTTCTTTCTTTTAGACTCATTTGGTCTATGGAAGGATTGATCTATCCTCATCATGTCTTGATTTCCAATCCCATGACAAATCATTCTCCTTACATTTCTCATTTTTGGACAAACCATGTTTTGTTCAAATTTACTTACAATTATGTGCTTAAAAAGGCTTTGGTATGGGCCATTATTAGTATGGAACACATGATGTCTCACTAGGATATTTTAGGAAACCCCATAATAAACATGGAATTAGACTTAATAAAAATCCCAAAGCCATTTATGAAGTCACCCCTTTATCCAATCCCAAATAAAATATCATAATGTCTCTATCTAATGTTCCCCCAAAAATAAAAGATGACATTTCCATTTCCCTAAATGTTTTTTAGTCAATAATATCAACCTATGACCTCTCACCTATCATCATGATGGATAAACTAAATACATTCCCTTACCTTCCCTAGTATGATAGAATAAGATTATCCTACCATCCCCACTCTTTACTATCAAGATGATGATTCTATTTTGACTTAGTCATAAAAATCACGCATTTACATAATTCTCTATCAATTGAAACATCTAGTCTATTGAATGAAGATACTATAGACATTAACATATGATCTCATAATGCCTTATACATTATTAAAGTTAGTAAATATCTAGACCATTACGAACATCAATACTTCACCACATTCTTAACAAACCATAATGAGGAATTTGTTTGGTCCTATAGTTACATGCTAGGTATCAACCTTGTTATCAAAATTCACAATATTATCACTACCCCTTAAGTAAAATAGCTAAAATAAAAACTACAAAATATGTAGCCTCACATTATGATCTTTGTCAAAGAAGAGCTACATCACCTCTTATCCATTACCTTCATTTATCCAATCTATTAACTTCAATGGGTGTCTAATACTATACATGTTACAAATCCTAAGGGGGTCTCCATCTTTGTAACAACTTTTGAGACCTCAACCTTGTTTGTCCTAAATATGACTTTTACTTCCTAACTTTGATCAACTAATAGACTGAATAGTTGGCCATGAAATTTTTTCACTTTTTGATGGATTTTCTAGGTATAATCAAATATTTATTACCCTAAAAGACCAACATAAGACCTACTTTATTACCCACTAGGGGCCTATTTGATATAATGTTATGCCTTTCAGCCCAAAGAATGTGGGAGCCACTTATCAAAGAGTTATGACATATATTTTTGATGATATAATCCATAAAATTATTGAAGATTATGTGGATGACCTTATATGTAAGTCAAATATCTGAAAATGCCATCTCTTTATTCTTAAGCAATATTTGACAACTTAATCCAATTTTGTATCTATCTTAACTCTAACAAGTGTGTTTTTTGAGTACTGACTAGTAATGTCTTAGGTTTTATCATTTCCATTTGAAGTATATAGTTCAATCCTACTACTATTAGGGTTATCATAGATATGTCACCTATGTCCAATATTAATCAACTCTATAGCCTACAGGTAAAATTATAGTCCATTCATCATTTTGTTTATAATCTCTCTGATCAATATCAACCATTCCATCACCTCTTAAATAAATATACCTAGTTTGTTTGGGATTATAATTATCAAGAGGCACTTTAAGCTCTAAAAATATATATCCTCTCTCTATTGGTTCTTATTCCTCTTGAGGAATGGATAAATTTCATCCTATATATTTAAGCCACATATCATGCTCTACCGGATATGCTTCTCCATCATGATGAACACCATAGAGAACATATAGTGTATTACATAAGTTTTAATCTCATTGAATATGATACATGTTATACACATATAAAAAAACTATGCTTGGATTTGGTTTTTTTGGCTTCTAATCTTTGTCACTATCTCCTTAATAATAATACCTATGTAATCATGAAAATTGATCCAATTATTTTTATGCATTTGAATCCTTATAAAAATTAGTGTATTTCCAGATGGCTCATGATTTTAAAAAAATTGATCTAGATTTGCTAAATCAAGATTTATTTAAAGGC